>OY293417.1:31281127-31806127 GCA_958502065.1 Chrysolina americana
CTACTACTACTACTACTACTACTACTACTACTACTACTACTACTACAACAACAACTATAGATATTGTGAAAACACTCTAACTGAAAAGAAAAAATTTTAAAGTGAAAACTCCCATTTTCATTCAGATAGTGATTTTTTAAAATTATCTCTAATAGAAAAGTCATTAAATAATTAGATAGGGAGAATGTTATTCAAAAATATCACTCACAAAAATCGTTCATTTCATTGAAGCAAGATTCGCTTCTCTCGCATTTAATCCCCATTACATTTTTGTCGACGAAAATCTATTTCGCTTTGCCATGCTCATCAGGAAGAATCGAAGACTTGGAAAGCAGGTTCTTCAGAAGCAATTATACACATCAAGGATGAAGTATAACAATGCAAGTGTTCCAAAAAATCACAAAAATTATTTGTCTTTCTGAAAGCAGTTCCAAAGGCAGTTTGAACATTTATAGTGAAATCAGTGGCAGTTTTAGACATCTACTGGATATTATCGTGCCTAGTTATTCGTAAAGAAGGTGGTTTCTTGTTGGGACTGTTATTTAGTTAATTACACTAGAAAACGTAGTTTAATGATTTTTTTTATTTTCATTTGTTGATAATGGAATTCACATTAATTTTTCACAACTATTGACCATAAGCAATCGAACCACCAATGGGATATAAAATCATGCACATTGTAGGATGCACGATTTGAAAAATTGATGAGAGGAAAGTTTGAATTTCGTGAAAATTATATAATTTTTTTGACCACCCTGTATAACGTTCGAAGGAGATGAGTATTTCATATGATAGAATATGCTACCAACTACTAAGAGCCTTGAATGATTTCATAAATTCTTCGTAGTATGAACAATGGGTTTGTCTTCATACATGTCTGCATTTAAAGAAAAACTGGTATAACTTGGCCACAGTATAATGCTAAAGGAACCAGTAAATTCACTTGGCGTCGGCACCTTTGATCTCGGTGGTACGAGATTTCCATTGCGCCGCCTGATTCAGCCCACTACGCGCAACTATGGCGACGTTCGTTTAGGTTGTATACACTGCCCGCCACATGAATTCTAGCTTACGCTGCTCTACACAAAACGTTTTACTAATATTCATGAGTATTTTAAATTTAAAAATTACTATCCATCAAAAGTAAGAATTATTTAATATTGATTATATTTACATATTATTTATATTTACAGTCGGTGTTTTAACGTGTTAGTGTGAATATATTTTCTTGTTATGTTATTAATTAAAAGGAAATATGATCAATAAATGAAACCTTTACATCTCTCAGAAGTTTGCCTGTATTTTTTTAAATATAATAATGCAATGGAACATTTCATCACATAGATAAATGACCAAATAACCCTATGAAACTTTGAGGATACAAGAATTATTGAATTAATTTGTGGATTGTAATTATTGTATTGTATTGTTTATTATTTTATTATTATTCAATGAACGAATTTCTTTGTTATTCACTTCTTTTTGAAGAGAATGTGATATGAGTTCATGAATTCATATCGTATTTCTTTAATCAAAGCCAATATGTTTCTCTATACTCATTCAATGAAATTTTATAAGAAAAGTTTCACATAGTTCAATTGGTTATATTACATGTGTTCTCAAATTCCACAACACTGGTTTTCAGTAAATAAATGCATTGATTTAGTGCCTCGTTTCAAACTAGCTTCTGTTGAAAGATTCTCAACAGACCTCAACAAAGTTATCACAATGGGAAAACATAATTATTGCATATGCAATGCATTTTAGACTTTATGGAATGAATAATTATTCTCACCAATCTGAAAAACCTGAGAGAAAGAATGATTCAGAAAATTTAGACTGTTTTTTCCCTTTCAAGCATCATAAATTTAAAATAAAATGAACATCTTTCAAGACTACAGATATGAAATATTTAGGCTAATTTATAAATGGTACATTGACTGAACGATTCCAATCAGAAGCCATTTAATATTTGCAAATGAATAAATAATTTAATATGGTAATAGTTGAAAAGCTTGGAGAAGTTCTGCCCCAAAATTAAACCGTATTATTTTCATCTCTTATGCGACTTGAAATGAAAACTTTCAGAGCTTAATTATTCACACACTACTGAAAATATTCGCATTCGACGCACATTTCGCTGAAGATGCTAACTTGGTCAGCGAAACTAGACTTAATTAGCATCGTCAGCGAAACGCGAGTCGTAGGAGTATTTTCAGTTTGAGTATTGACCCCTGTTCAAAAGAATCCACCGTCATACTAAAGGTTACAATCATACCTATGACTGACATCGATATTATGTGGAAAAGACCAATTAAAAATTAAATAACTGAAAGTTTGAGACATATTTTATTGCCATATACAATTGGTTATATCACTTCTACATATAAAACAAAAATACAAAAGAACACAGATAATTCCATTATGTTGATTTCCATTCTCGGAAGTTGTACACTATACATATTCTACGAAAACAAGAATTACTATTGAAATTTTTGGATTATTGCCACATGCTATTGTGCTCAATTTAAAAAAATTCATAAACTACATACATACAATATACACTTATTATAATATAAATTTTATTTTAATAGGATAAAAAATGACATTCAGGAAGGAGATTGAGAAAAAGGTAGAGAAAGGGATTCCTATCACACCTGTATGTAAATGACAGTATTTATCACATTACTCAATGCTATTAGATGAGATATGTCAAATGAATAGTTTCAACATGCAATTACTTAGTATCAGAATTTTGGATTTTCATAAAATGAAAATAACAATTCTCATTAATTCTCACCTTGCTTCCAAAATTTAACTAATAATAATATTACCTAAAATATACTTCATGTTTGGTTCCCACCAATCTGTGAAATGAAGCTACGGAAGTTACGGAAATGAGATGAAAACCAAAAGATGAAGAAGAACACACCTAATAAGAGAGGTTCAGTTGGCTTGAGCAAGATGCACATCAAAACAATCAATATGGCGAAATTTAATGAAAATTAAAATAAAATATACTACTAGAAATGTTTAACAATATTCAATTTACTGCAAGACTTTATTATTTTGGTTCTTCACAGTTCTCAATTGAAGAATTTCAGAGTTAAAAAAAAATCCCACTCTTATAAATAAGGAAAAGTAAATAACAATTCTTATCAATTCTCACTCACATTGCCTCCAAAATTCAACAGCTAACAGATAAATTGTAGAATAAATTAGTTTTCAGAGACATTTCGTCCAAACAAAAAATACAATCTTTGGCCTGTTCAGTCAACATAATAATTTCAATTTCAATACAGAAAACAAAAAGTCACTGAAACCTGGAATAATATCCCATTTGTTGGTAACTCGAGCAAGTGTTCTTATTGAGGGTAATCGAAATATTTTAGACAAGAATTTGTGAACTTTTGGACTCAAGAAATATACTGTTGAAGCAAACTGTTTATAATCGGAGAAATACCTAGAGGCTTTTGGTGACTTATTTGTCAAATCAATCTGCGTTTTTATGAAGTTAGCATTTTCAGTTAAATGTTCTTTTAGAAATACAGAAACATCATCAAAGACAATTTTTTTCGGGCTTGATGTTGGTGCAGGAGGTGGAGACAAAATCATTCTTCTCAATCCTCGAATCCTTTTTCATAGCTCTTCTTTTCAGGGAGTGTTGCTCGTCAAAATTTTTGAGATGTCTGGGTCATTGCATCTAGAAAATATAATACTAATAATTGGTTTTGAATAGAGCAACATACACAATTAGAAAATGATTTTGAAGAAATCATGCCGAGTATGAAATCAGACATTTTGAGAGCATCATCTGTACGCTTATAATTAGTTATTGTTGAAAGAGTGAAATGTCCATATTTACATTTTTTTCATCAACATGAGTTAATTAGTAGTCACACACACAAGAGACCTTTTAGGTCAAAGTGCTAGTGGTGATGCACGGCCTCTACGACCCCCTCTACAATCTAAATCTAATCTAATTAGTTCTCACCAATATGCTGCTGACTGTCTGAAAAACTGGTAGTCATAGCTGATATATTCGAACATGCTGGTTTGGCAATAACTTCATTATCAGGCGAATGAATCACTGGCGGTGGAGGACTTTATCAACATCAAAAACAACTGAAATTTGTTATGAATAAATGAGACACAGAATAGGGTTGAATTGTTCATAAATTTTTTCTCATGCAGAAATATTTCTGTCTGAGAAAGCTACTGACAGTTAGGCTCATAATGCATCAAGGTGGATGAATCGAAGACTGTAATAAACAGCAAATAGGATTTCATTATGTTTCCATACCCTCTTTGCAAATGATATCCTATGGTTGTTTACGATCGTCTCCGCCCAAATCTGCTTTTCATGGTCTTTGAATAAACACACAAAGTAATTTTGCTACTGTACTGTATACGTTTTTTTATATTGTGTTTATCTAGTATCTACCCGGTACAATACATCAACAGAACACCAAAGTTCCATAAAGGTATAACTATAGATGAATTTAAATATAGGCTATCTAAAGGTTTGTGTAAATCATTTAACGGTTATATTGAATTATCACAAGAAATAAACATGTTTGTGCAGGAAATCGTCTCTTGCGTACACAATCTGTTCTGCCATCTGAGCGCACCCGTAGAAGTGTTTGAATAAGGAAAAATATGAAATGAATAAAAATATTCGTTTTAAAAGAAAGACTCCCCTATTTATCTGTGACATCTTGGAATTTTTGTGGAAAAAATGTATCTTATTGTCAAGGATTTCAAAAAAAACCTGCGACTCGAAATTCTCATATTACAGTATCAGAAATATTCTTTGGCAATAAATAGGTACTGTCAACATAAAACCTGATTATATAATTTGATACCAATCCAAAAGCAAATACTATCTAATCAACATTCTACTTGTAAGGCTGACATTGTCTCAGATCTTTGTGTGAAATGAAAACTTACGGAGTTGAATATCTCCTGGAAGGTTGAAAGTTTCTGTTGAAGTACTTGGATCAAGCACAGGTGTACGTAAAACTCCAGTTTAAAATAGCAGAATTGCTGGTTGCTTCAGTTCTTCAGTCATAGAAACATCTAAAATGAAACACTACACTTGATAACATGCAGAGCTTAGTCTAATGAAATATGAATGTTTCGAACACTATAGGCCAATATTTTTCATGTACTTGATATAAACTCACCCTCAACTGGAACTATATTCTCAAATGTCAAATTGAAAACTGTTGGAATGGCACCTTTCTTTAAACGGTTTTTTTGCATGCTGGAAAACATTTCCTCTTCGAAATGCTTGCAGCACAATCGAAACTTCTAACAATATTCTGAACTTACTGATTCTAACTTATCCATATTGACATTAGCTTTCCATAATGAAAATCTGAAAATAAATAATAAGGTATGAAAATATATCTGAATTATACCTACTTCTTCCATAAAAGTATTTACAGAAATCTGTATGTCATATGATGATAACTATTAATGGACACACAAATCAAAGGATGAAGTAAATTAATTGTAAGGATGCGGTTGAATCAGTTGAAATATGTTCATCCACTTTTTCTTTCACATTTTTTATAAGAACACCTCCAGCGATTCACATTGCAACAACTTTTTTAATGTAAAAGTTTGTTATAAGAACCAAGCAAATGTTAATCTGTACTTAGATCGTTCTTAACAATATTTAAAAATTTACTCCAGTATAAATGAAATGGAATATTAATAATGTAACATAACCTGTTCATGAACCCAAGATGGTATCAGTGAAAGTACTTACCTTTCTTGTTCTCTTGGGAATCTGAAGAAACTTACAAGAGTCGTCCTTAGAATTCTTTTCACAAAACAGGCATCGGATTATTGACTTTTTCGTAAAGTGATTCCTGAGGCTCGATTTGAATAATAACTGTTCACGCCACAAAGAACAAATTCAATCAATATAGCAGACGACACAAAACAACAATAAAAACAGCTTCAGCACAAACGATATCACTCTAATTATTTGATTTGAATCAATTGGGTACATTAACAATATAATATAACGTCAAACTCCAAGTAGCTGTTATTTTTATTTATTATGATTCTTATTCTTCGATGTTAGCTTTTAGCTTGTCAAATTATAATTTCCAATACACTGTTGCTAAATGTCAGACTGATTTGTCTTATGATGAAGTGCAAACTGGTGATTCAGTCACTGTCGTTCGTAGACTTCTTATTTTTGGCGAGATTGCAGAATTCCGGCAACTTCGAACGGTTTACTGCGCATCTTGAGGAGCTGACTGCGCTCATGCCAAGCCCCAAAATGCATAAAATGAAACTTCGACCACGATTTGCGTAGGAGTGAAAATACTGGTTCTTTTAGCATTATACTGTGACTTGGCAACGCCTTGTCGGATTTTCAAAAATAAATAACTAATAATTAGCCTAAATGAATGAGAATTCAGATGTTTTGAAATATAAGGGGTGCTCCATTTAAAAAAGTGATGTTTGATTTTGTGAGCTTTTCTTGCGCCCCTCGTATAAAAAATAATCATTTCTGAAGTTAGTTCTCATAATGCAATATGATGTGAAATAATAATATTTTGAAAATTCCTTTTGGTTCAAGAGATATTTAACTGTCCCACTGGTCTAGGGACACACTGTAAGTAATTAAGTACTTAATTTTAACATGTATGTGCGTCCGATCAAAACCAATGTTAACCATGGTTTTTATAAGTATTGCTCCTGTATAAATACCTGACGAGTAAGTAATTCAAAATTTCCTAACCCTATTTTTCCACGATTACTTACTTCCAGGTATAGCACCGATGATGGCCTAACAGCCGAAAGCGCTTTGCGATTTTATTAAATTCACTTACACGAAATACAACTCTTTCATTGCATTGAATAGTTACGTGTACACAGCCTTCACCTATGAGTTTATCATTTAAAATCAATTAGAATGGTTTGTTGATCGACCATAATATAATGTAGCTATGAATATAGAGTGTTTAGAATAAGATAGGGTCCATGTTTTATATGTATGTAATTACTCCAAATCACGAATTTTATTAATTTTAAGTGAATTCAGATAATTGAAAAACATTTTCATATTATTTGTAATCGGTATAAAACTGTTGTTCAACTGAGATTTACTAATATCATGAATGATTTTTCTATAAAACAAAAAAAAAGTATTTTCTACATGGTAGTTTCCAATATAATCAATTAAGTTAATTATTATTGATGAGCGATCAGAATAGAAGTTGATCTCTCAAAACAAAATGCAAGTGGAATACATAGTGTTTCACACAAGGAAGGCTCCATTCAATTTGAATAAGAAATTACTCTTTTGTATTTTTGTAGGATTAAGGGCCGGTTTTATAGGTTCCAGTTAAACTTCAGTTTGGAGTTTATCTCTAGGTTATGCGAAAAGTGGGGTTTAAAGGGTTCCAGTTAGTTCCGCTTGAGGATAATCTTCAGTTAAACTAGAGAATCCGTCTGTTAACGTAGCTGTTGGAAGAAGTACCAGTTAAACTTCAGTTTGAGTTTGAGCCTGCGCATTAGATATAATCATGAAAGACTTTGAACACAAGAGAAGCTAGATGCTAGACATATTCAGGTTATGTTTCTATATTGTGAATGTGAAGTGAAAGGGAGGTTACAGGGTTACAGTAGCAAACGGCGGTATATAGAATTTTGATTGTATTGTGTGTAATAGAGTACTAGAAGTAATTGTGTGTGATTGTATACCTGGTGTTATATAAAATGATGGAAGGTTTTATATTAATTTTTGAGAATATATTTTCAAATGACAAAAAAGTTTTTTTTTAAATTGCTATTTGTTGAAACGTTGTAGGTGCTGTTGATTGTACACATAAAAATCCATTCCCTAGGATATAATTTTTATATCAAATATACATTTTTTATACTTGTAGTTTGAATGAAAAAATGAAAGAGGTGGAATGATTTTTAGACATTATTATTCAAATTTCAGATATAACTTTTCTCGCAACAGACCTGCACAAGTAAAAGTAGTTTATTCGCGGTCGCCAATGGCACCAGGGGGCGCTCCAAAACTCCGGGCAAACAAAGCAAACGTCACATAGTCACATGACATTTGACTAGTTTTAGATGTTTTGTTGATATTTGATATTTTTTATTTTATTTTTATGAATACTTTAGCTTTTAATTTACGTTTAAACTTTGTTTCCTCCAAAATGCATGTGGAAAAGATTCATTCGACTGAAAATTTTCAATATTTAATCGGAAAAAGTAGACCTGAAGACCTGTGGTTGAAGATGCAGTATTCAATGCCAATCATGTTTTATCTATTTATATAGGTGGTCGGTGGATTAGCGGTCTAATGCACAGGCCGTTCGAAACTCCAGCATAGCGATAGTCGGTTCGAATCCGATGTAGGTTCGAGAATTTTTCTCAACTACTTTTTATCGGATTCGATAGGCGGCCGCATGCCTTGTTGAAAAGCAAGTGAATTGTGAGTTGTCTAGATGCCAATCTCGTCTAGTGCTAGCTTGGAGTGCACACCGACCACCCGAGGTGGTGCTGTAGGTTTTCCGGGTTTTCCTACAGCTGAAAAGTGAATACATCACCTAAAACATCAGTAAGTCGCCCCGGAGCGCCACGGTAAATAATAATAATAGCCGTCCTCTACCCGCACAGGCTATGCCTTTGGGTACACCCAACGAGTGTTTATGAGGGTGTATTATTATTATTATTATATGTGAGAATATCGATGAGCGACAGATCGACGAGTTTTTGGACTTTCTCTGCAAACTTCCGCCTTGAAATTTTCCTCATGAACTAAAAATTGAATTGGGATCTCCAGATACACCAGTTACGAAGTGGAACTGTGAATGCAGTTGCAAAGGTGGCCAATCTGGATTCTGTAAACCTGTAGTTGCAGTCATGAAGAACTAAACGAGTTGAGCTGTACCGATGTCAAGCAAGTTTGGGACAGAGAAAAAAAATGTTGAGGCAGTTTATTCTGAAAGAGCAGTGGACTTCTGCCATTTCGAAAAGAAATATCAATATGAATTCAAATCCAATGAAGAAGTTGAAAAAGAGAATTTGAACTTGTTAATAGAGTGTTGTGATTTTGTGAAATACCTAACTTGTGAAAGTCTTCAACATCCCGATCCAGTTAGTAATAATAAATTGAAGTATTCACTTCAGCCCACATCGACACCTACATACACATTTTGTTATCTAAGTGCACATACATATTTGTGTTGAAATGTTGTAAAAGGGTTACTTGTGAAATTTATTATTGTGACACCACAATACATCCATTCATCTTGATTTAATTTTGAATAAAAAGAACTATATTTTGGAAACAATTATTATTTTATTCATTATCTATACAAAATAATTGTTACTGTACACAACATATGAAATAATTCGGTTAACAGTCCAGGTTTTCATTACCATGTATCAAATAATAAAAATATCTTTATTGTCCAATAGTAGAACCATTTAAAGGACAATTTATGCAGATAGTTACAATAATATGCAAACAGTTTTAAGTAACAATATAAAAGATTTTTTAAAAAGTTCTTTAATTTTGTTTATACTTATGTCACAGTATTTACAAATCTTATAGTTGTTACACATTACATAGATGAGGGATTTAATTAAAATATTGTTTCTAACACTCTGAGTAAACACTTTCGAATAATGAAGCAAAACTATCAACAATATATTACTAGGATCACTTAAGACTGTGTCAGCGAAAAGTATGGATGCACGTCAATATTGTCACGAGTGATGGTGGCATGCGGGTTAAACAATCACTTCTCAATCCAATCATCGATAGATGTATGGGTTCGAACCTCAACAGGGTTACTGATGGTTTCGTGCATGGCATCACACATTCAAGATAGTGAGGGATAGGTCTTCCCTAGGTCATACAAATCTCTCGAAGACTTCTCAGTGTTGATTGTGAGTGTTGCTTGGAGATTATCTGGAATATCTTCTGAATTAGGAATATTTTCACAACATTTTTCTAGAGTTTTGACAATCTTTCTGTCAACACCAGTAAAACATCATATTATTGTCTGATTGAAGATTAGCTCTGAGATCGTACAAACGAAATTGTGGTCAAATAGATTTGTCTGTAAATTCATCTAATTTATTGGGAAGTGGTTCCGTGTTACTGCCATACTGCTGAATCTGTTCCGGGACTGAAAGTGAACTGGCTAGATCCAATGAAAAGCACTGAACTAATAAAACATCTCCAGATCCTTTAACTTCTGCACCATCAACAGCGTCTAACTTTGAAAAGTATTGAAATCATTAAACAATTATAGTTAGATAATCCTGTTACCATTTTCTCCCAGATCGGTTAACATTTCGTTGCCTTGATGTACTAGTTTCTGGAAGTTTTTGAGATGGAATGACCCCTTTCTTCAATCGTTTAAATGTTTTGCTTCTTACTGGATAGATTTACGCCAATTATTATAAACAAAACATATTGTACTAAGTGTGAAATCTTCCAATTCAGTCTAATTCCCCATGCTTTAGCTAATTTTTGGCACTTTTGGTTTCTGGAAAAAGAGTACATGGACACATTTGAAGATAAATAATTCTTGAACTGCGGCACTGGACAACATTTCTTTGACTTACTAGTCCTATCAAAGCTATGCTCTCTGCATCAAACCAAAAAATTCGAACCAAATATAACGCGACGAAGAAATAATCAACAATTTATTAACACTAGATCTTATGGCAGAATGTTTGTTTTCCCGGAGTTGACTTACACATTTCAAAATGTAGATGTCGCCCACTCCGTGGCGACCCCGAATACTCATGAAGTAGTGCCAATATCATATGTGAATATAAATTCGTAAAAATCATGACGCCAACACAACAATCAAAAATATAGTGCTGATAAACGAAAGCTATAAAACAGCCAAACACATGAATCGAATTTAGGTGGATGACCAAAATGTTTCGGTATTTACCTATTTAAATTGGTATTTACCAAAACGTTTAGGCGTTTTTGTTTATTAGAATGGTTTTCATCTAATGACGTCACGAATCAGCTGTTTAATGTCATAGTTGTCACCAAAATTTTGTGGTAATTACCCAAGTCCAAAGTTGTATTTCATTTTCGGTTATGGATATTATCGAAAAGAAAACTAACCTCATTCTGACCGAGTTTTTAATTGGTCTTTTAAGTAAATATTTCATATTTCACGATATGGCGACAACATATTTACTGAATTTTATTTATGAAGGGACAGATTACCAGGTGGAAGTATAAGATTTGGCAACAGCAGATTTGCTATTGCATGGTGAGTATTCACAGTTACCTATAAAAGGCACTTGTTTGGATTTCTTAGTGTATTTACTGCTAGCTGATTACTTGTGTTTTGTTAGTCTATCCATTTATCTAAGAAGGCAGAAATAAAACAAATGTTTTTGTTTACAGTTTTTTAATTTTAATAAGCATGAACCCGAGTTTAAACCAAAAGGTTTAGGCGAAAGCAAACGTCACGTCTGTCATTTATCATGAAAGACCAAGGTATATCTGCGGTGAATACCAAAGAATTGTGGTTGTCTGCCTAAATTCCAATATTGTCATGGTTACCACAAGTTTAAACCTATAAAACCGGCCCTTAGCAAGCTATAAAATACAAATATATTTTGTGAGTCACTCAAAGAAATATATCTGATATTCCGAGGATATTGAGTATATTTTCGTCGACATTATATTTGAACTGAATGAACCCATCTGAATTCAAGGAGAATTCAATCATAGGCACTATCCTTCAATTATAAAACCTAGAACGTATATTGTAGGAACGTATATTGTTCATAATTTGTTGGATATCTATAATTCGGTGACAGTATGGTAGTATTTTTTTCTAGTACAGATGGTGACTCCGAACTACTTCTGTCATTACTATTTCCACTCTGAGGAAGTCGTCACTGTGATAATTGAGATAAGCTGTTTTGAAAAAGTTATTTGGGATTATTCATATTTACCTATGCTTGGTCTTATTTCAAACACTCTGTATCTTCATTATATTTTGGTCGATCAACAGACCATTCTGATTGATCCTCAATGATAAATTCAATCAACTTATTACCTCGTAGGCGAATTCCATCACTGAAGAATTGAGTATATTGTTGACTACGCTGTATGAAAATAACGGCGTATTTTTTCTTTGTATTATGGAAAAATATTTCTCGCGAACATAAGGATTGCCCAGTCTCACACAATATTGAATATAAATGAGATATTGATATTTTTTCATTCAGCTGAATTTCTCCAAAAATCACAAAATTCATGATTTGGCGCCCTCTACCTCCGAATCTAGTCATACGTTCAAGTTGGGCCAATGGAGACTTTACTTAGAATGGCTCCAGTTACAACATATCAGAAATTCAGACATTTTCATCAAAAGACTTTTTCCCATAAGGTGTCTGCGTGGTCCTTTGTCAAAATATTTTTTCTGAGGTTATTTTTCATGCTTGTTATTACCGATGTGAAGACAGCGGTCAAAAATAGCGGCTAATATTTCCGAAATCACCCGAACGCTGAAAACAGTGGCGTACCAATCCATTTTTAATCTACTTCAACGAAATATAAATAATTGTTCCATTGGAAATGAGTTTCATTCAATTATTGGAACGAAAATGGGTGAATCAAAATTTCGGCCTGATGAAAATACAAGGAATTGTAATGCTTGGTTATCTATACTTAATTACGTCTACAAGATATTCCGAATCGCATTTCGTCGTAAAATTTCGAATTCTGCGAGAAATTGTCGTTGGAGCATAAACATTTTTGGCAAAATGTTGCAATCCACTTTTTGCTTACTTTCCGATAAAAAAATTCGACTTCCCGAGGGAGCCAGGGGTTCGTTTACCAACCCTTATATTTAAAAATTCGAATCCTGAGAGAAATCGTCGCCGGAGCATAAACAAATTTTAGCAAAATATTGCAATTCACTTTTTCTTCTCTCTCAGATAAAAAAAATTCGACCTCCCGTTGGAGCCAGGGGGTCATTTACCAACCCTTATATTTAAAAATTTTAATTCTGAGAGAATTCGTCGCTGGAGCATAAACAAATTTTGGCAAAATATTGCAATTCACTTTTTCTTTTCTCTCAGATAAAAAAATTCAACTTTTTTGTGCTCCGGCGACAACATCTTGCAAAAATTGATTTTTTAAAATATAAGAGCTGGTAAATGATCCCCTGGCTCCCTCGGGAAGTCGATTTTTTTTATCTGAGAGTAAAGATAAAGTGAATTTCAAAATTTTGGCAAAATTTGTTTATGCTCCGGCGACGATTTCTCTCAGAATTCGATTTTTTAAATATAAGGGTTGGTAAATGACCCCCTGGCTCTCTCGGGAAGTTGTTTTTTTTTTATCTGAGAGTAAAGAAAAGGTGAATTGCAACATTTCGCCAAAATTTGTTTATGGTCCGGTGACGATTTCTCGCAAAAATTGAATTTTCAAATATATGGGTTGGTAAATGACCCCCTGGCTCCCTCGGGAAGTTGATTTCTTTTATTCGAAATTTTACGACGAAATGCTATTCGGAATATCTTTTCGACGCAATTGAGTATAGATAACCAAGTATTACAATTCCTTGTATTTTCATCAAGCCGAAATTTTGATTCACCCATTTTCGTCTCAATAATTGAATAAAACTCAGTTCCAATGGAACAATTATTTATATTTCGTTTAAGAAGATTAAAAATGGATTGGTACTCCACTGTTTCGGAATTATTAGCAGCTATCTTTGACCGCTGTCTTCACACCGGTCTTGTTACTGACATACGTTTATACTTATCGGGCAACCAGTTGTATAGCTAGTTATATTATAAGTAGGAACATTTGAATAAGGAGATGATATGTTGAGGGGGAGTGAGCCATTCTTAAACCGAACATTGAGGTTGTGGATATCAGTTCTAAATCGAATTTTATTATATAATTATGAGGGCTTGCTAGAGGTGAAGACTTTTTGGTAAAGTGTATATGCGTGGATGAGTCTAATCCCTTCCATATTCAACCAGCCAATGTTTCTAATATATGCAGATGTTGTAGTACCCCGTATGAGTCTGAAAATCACCCTGACGCAGCAATTCTGTACCCTTTGGATTCTCAACCAATCTCCCTTCAGGAGATTAGGTCCATATAGAGTGTCAGCGAAATTCAAGTGAGACATAACCAATGTTTCACAAAGTTTGATTTTAAGTTTTCTGCTAATAGAAATATATGTGAAGAATATCTCAGACCACTATCCATTATCACTGTCCATTACGAAACCAAGATTTTTTGAACTTTCATTCAAAACAATTTTATCCTGGTTCGCTGCAATTCGTACAATATTTTTGCATCTGTTTCTAGCTGCCGTTCTGCCAAATAGAAGAATTTTGGATTTGGAGGCATTAATAGACAAGCAAAATTGATTAGATACGGATATCAGAGAGTTGAGATCGTCGTTGATAAGTATACAAGCATTCTCAATGTCTTTTTCTTCGAAGCTCAAATACACCTGGGTGTCATGAGCGTAAAAATGTGAAGAGCAGTGACGTAGGCTTTTATGAAATTCATGCGTATAGAGGGTAAATAGTAGTGGTTCAAGGATAGACCCTTGAGGTACCCAGCTCTCGACTTGTATGTATTGGGAAAGATTCCCCTCATACATCACTGCTTGTACCCGACTGGACAGATAACTTCTCATGAAATCAATTGAATTTACACTGAAACCAATATAATGCAGGATAGAGCATAGGAGCGGATTATGATCCGATCAAAGGCTTTGCTGTAATCTAATAAAACCAAAATACAAAGTATGTTCGCATCGAGAGCAGTTGTGTGAAGGCCTATAGCCTGATTGGCATATCGGTAATATGTTAAAATTATCTAAATGCTTTTTCATCTGACTAACTGTAATTTTTTCGAATGCTTCATATAGTACACAGAATATTAATAGGTCGCAGTTCTTTATATTCTTCAGGAGCATTGATTTTGGGCAGAGGAATTACATGAGTATGTTTCCACAGATTGGGATATTTGTTAGTTTTTATGCAGAAGTTGAAGATATGCGTGATAAATTGTAAAATGAAAGGATAGCTATGTAACAACATATCAATTCCCATATTATCAGCACCCACTGCCTTTGATTTGATAGATAACAATGCAGAAAAAACTTCATCATCGGTAGTGAGTGAGAAATTGAAGTTATCTATACCGTGCATGTGATTTTGGCTATACTGGAGAAGGGTTCATCATCAGGTTCAGATTCACTTCTAGATGAATCAATGAAATAGCGATTTATGTTATTGACGTCGGACATGGTGTCAGGAATATATTCAGATCTCTAAGGTCTTTCCACACAGTTTTGCTGTTTTGATTTTTCATTCTGTATACTGTATAAGCTTTCTTTTCTTGCTTGATCGCCGAATTAGTGTAATTTCGCAATTCTTTATAATAATTCCAGTGGCCAACCGCTTAGTTTTTTGAATTTGGTTAGAGCTTTGTCACAGATATTCATAATCAAGCGGATATTATCAGTCAGTCAAGAAGCCTTTTTTTTTGCGAATTTTCACGGTTCTCAATGGCGCATGTGAATTGAAAGCTTGCAGAGAGTTTGACTGAATATTCTAACCTTTTCATCTACATCATTATCTATGTAGACCTGCTCTAAGTTGCTGTTACCCAAATCAGTTGAGAGAGTATCCGAATTAAAACGTATGAAATCCCTGAAAGTATACAAAAAAAGTTTTATTTTCGAATCTTCAGTACCAATGGAGCAACATACAATGCAGTGATCCGAGAACGGCTGTAAAAGAGTTGATTGTTTATGGACCAAATGTTCAGAACATATTATGAGGTCAAGCAGTTTAGCGGACGTAGGACCGAATCTGGTTGGCTGGTCAATGATTTGCTGGGTACTACATGGAGCCTGTAAAGTCAGCAGGAGTTCAGAGTCCCTTCTCTGCTTAGTATACGATCACGAAAAAGCAGGGATTTGAGCATTCCTTTTCAAGGCAGCAACCCGAGCAGCCGATGAACTCGGTTTCCTATTCGACACTTAACGGACGAACCCAAACTCTGTCACCGAGTTGGAACCCGTTCAGCAAAAATCCCACGTGAAAGCTGTGGAGTGTGACAGGCTCCTGCAGCTACATAGAGATAAGCCAATGCATGGGGTCTTCCTCAAGAACATTGAAGACCTTGACTTGTCCAGAAACCTGACCTTCGCTTTTCTCAGGTCAAGTGGGCTGAAGTCAGTAACCGAGAGATTCATAATGGCCTGCCAGGATGGTGTTTTCAACAACCTCGTCTACCGTAATCGCGTATATAGGTCCCTGACACTAAATGCAGAGCGTGTCGTGGGGCAGCTGAGACCATAATGCATTTGCTGTCTGCTTATGCGGTCTCAGCCTATATCCACAGGCATAACGCGGCCTTACGAGTGCTGTACTACCACCTACGACACTTCTACGGTATAGACGAGACACCGGTGTTGCCTTATGCTCCGGGGGATATTGAGTTCGTTGTGGAGAATGAAAAGTGCTGAATCTATTGGAACTACTCATTCCTCACCCTCAGGCAAATACAAGTCAATAAACCTGATGTAGTCCTCCTCGACCATCAAAGTAGGACGATTTTCGTCATAGAGTTCTCGGCTCCTGGCGAAACTAATAACGTCCGAAAAGAGGAGGAAATACGGACTAAATATCGAGATTTACTCTTTGAATTCCGCAGGCTTTACCCAAACCATTCTGTCAAAATGGTGGTTCTGATCATAGGAGTACTTGGTGGAATGAAGGACACGCTGCTCTCGAATCTGAAAATTATATCGGCTTGCCATGATGCAGCAGAAAATCTACCCGGAAGAATGCAGAAGGCCGTTATTCTTGGTTCACTTCGTTTACTCAGGGCACATGATTCTCGGACCCAGTAATCACTCACCCCACGGACGTGGGGAGTGTTTGCTGGGGTTAATGACACACCAGCGCGCCCTCCGGTAGTATCGAAGCTCCGGAGACAGGGTCCGACTGGGATATTCCTTATGGAAATAAAATACTCTCTCATAAACACTCGTTGAGTGTACCCAAAGGCATAGCCTGTGCGGGTAGAGGACGGCTATTATTATTTGCCGTGGCGCTCAGGGGCGACTTAGTGATTTTATGGTGGCGTATTCACTTTTCAGCTGTAGGAAAACCCGGAAAACCTACAGCACCACCTCGGGTGGTCGGTGTGCACTCCAAGCTAGCACCAGACGAGATTGGCATCTAGACGACTCACAATACACTTGCTTTTCAACAAGGCATGCGGTCGTCGATCGACCCGATATAAAGTAGATGAGAAAAATTCTCTTGTACCTACATCGGGCTCGAACCGACTATCGCTATGCTGGAGTTTCGAACGGCCTGTGCATTAGACCGCTGATCCACAGACCACTCTACAATACTACACTATACAGTATATGCATATACATATACACTATATGCATATACATATACACTATACAGTGTAGTGTGTCCATAAAGTAACCCCCCCCATGTTAACTTTTGAACGGATTGGAATTTTCGCATGAATTTTTTTTTCGAGGAATGGCAGTTTATAAGCTACTTTCTGACGACAAACAAATGTCTATCTTTCAAAATGGCGGCCCGACGCCATTTTGAAAGAATTTTTTAAATGCCATTGGGGGTTGAGTTATACCTCATTCGAAACGTCTTACAATTCTCTATACGTCCCCAAAATTTCAAACAAAAATATACATCCCAAACAAAATGGCGGTACATAATGTTAGAGTTCTAACATTATGTAACGCTATTATGTTTTGGACGAATATTTTTGTTTAAAATTTTGTTGTTGTGTAGAGAATTGAAATGCAATTCAAACGATGTATCAGTCGACCTCTAGCCTTAAAAAAAAAAATTTAATGGCCGACGGACGTCATTAAATTTTTTTTTCTTGTCAAAAAGAAGCTTATGAACTACCATTAAATCAAAAAAAATCAAAACAGAATTCTAATCCGTTCAAAAGTTAACATGGGGAGGTTACTTTATGGACACACTGTATACTACACTATATACACTATATACACTACTTTACTACAATATTCATCCAAAAATCGAGTTGTCCAGATAATATTCTCACTAATTTGAGCTCAAGCCGATTTTAGAACCTTGTCTTTCAGATCATGCTGGCGAATATATAATAATTGATGCTAAACCAAATGAAATAGACAAGCTTTCAGTGGAATTGTTATCGACTCTGGATTGATAATATTCTATGAACAATTATCTCAGACAAATTGGACTGTTTTCAAATTAAACTCCGATGTTGACTGAGTAGCTTCGTTTTTGATCCCACGTTTTCAGGATCTAATAGAGAAAATATTTCCACTGAGAATAATGAAATTCAATAAGAATAAACATATTGTGCCTTGGTACAACAACGAACTCAGGTCTCAAAGAAACACTCTAATGAGTTTAAAAACTGTCTGCGATTCGAGCAATAACTCACTGGATATCAACATATTCAAAAGTTACAAAAAACACTAAGAGAAACAACTAATTTCTACTAAAAATCAGCATACCTATGACAAGTATCTCTCTCTTAGACGCTGAAAATAAATCGAAAGCAAGCTGGCGCTTGATTAATTTTAAGGAATCATTCTAAAGGTAAATGTGATTCTCCAACAGATAGGGCAGAGGCACCACTTATGGCCATCACCCCACTTATGGCCACTTCCGGTAGTTCCTTGAAATAATAAGCTTCCTTGCAAATTTCAAATCAAATTTCACGCGGGAATCGAAGCGTTTGAATATTGGTAGCGGGGGGAGTGCCGTGACAAGATTTGGAAATAAGTTTGAGTTTCAGTATAAATGTGAGAGTGACCAGATGCATCGAGTGCCGGAAATCGTTAACGTTTTCCTTAAGAAATCTATCCTCAATCATCTTACTTACTTTGTGAATTTTTACGCCAAAATAGGATTCAATATTGCACAAAGGTGGGTGAGGTGTTCTTGAATTTGTATTTTCATTATAAGAAATCCACAAACTGTTGTTTTTTGTTAAATCGTGATGACCATTAGTGGAAATAAAATATGAGCGTGTTTCTACTTATGGCCATAGAGGTGGCTATAAGTGGAACTGCAAAATCCACTAATGGCCATCCGTTATTTCGATATTTATTTTCGACGGTACAACAAGAGCACTATAAAATTTTACTCATTATTGTAAACAAGACGAAATGAATGTAAATTGTTATTCTGTTTTTAGTGAAAAATTCCGACAAGAGTGCAATCAGGAAAAAGTAAAGTTGGCATTGGAATCGCGGCGAAAAGGCCGTTTCAAAGGCTAGCAAGATCTGTTCGGTTCCTCGATGATAATTCTCTCTTTCCAACCATCTAAAAATTTTTAGAATTCCATTCCATTAAAAAAAAATTCTGTTCCGTTATTTTACATCAAACCATTCAGAAGTTATCGTGGCCAGGTAAGAAAAGAGATTTATATCCGCCAGATCCGCACTTATTCTGACATTTCAAATGCATATTGTGTATTTAGATGGTTGAAAAGAGAATTGAACTATCTTTTCAAAGATGTGACACATGACCCCCCAGGCCATTTAAATTTTTTTAGTTGATGTGCCCCTCCCGCGCCATTTATCGAGCAATCACAATGTGTTTTATGTCAAAAAGTAGTATCGGTAAAACCCTCCAAACGGTTTTTAACTTTCACATAGAAAATGTTCAAACCTCACCATGAATAATCCATTTCACGAAAAAATACCACTCCAGGTCAAGCTGACCATTCAATAAAGAAAGATGTCAATTAAATACATTATTTCACGAGAAAATTTTTGATTTTTATGTCCCAAGTGTATTATTTCACGAATCTGGTTGGCCTTGTATTGTCTTCTTTCGTGAAATAGAGTTTCATTTTGTACCATATTTAACACCTCTGGTAAATATCTGGCCATAAGTGGAAAAACGATGTGGTCATAAGTGGGGTAAAGATGGCCAAAAGTGGTGAATTTTACATTTTTTTCTAAAAATTGTTATAAAATTGTTATTTCTTGAAAACAAATTATATCATATATTCAATTCAATAGAGAACACTTACAAGTACACGATTTCATTAGGATTTTTTTGTTCCACACTTTCAGGAACCAATAGCAATATCAAAAGTTCTATATTTTTCTTAACCTGGCCATAGGTGGTGCCTCTGCCCTAAATTAACGTCTGATGATTTTTTTCAATGTGGCGGAAAATAATTAAAGCCTGCCGGATGTACCTGAAACGAAATTTTTGTATTACAAAAATGTTCCTGCTTCATCTTCTTCATTTTTTATGCAGCAATATTTGATATAAGAGAACCTTATCTCTAAAAAACTCTACATGTCTAGATATATCCATGAACTCGGAAGCAGAATTTTAAAAGCCTCTATTAATACAGTTGTGTCTCTAGCTGACCTAATTAATCAAATGTGTGTAACTGGTAAATTCCCGGATATTTTCAAATACTTCAAAATCATCCCGGTTTTCAAAAAGGGGATAGGGCCGAAGCTGATAAGCCGAAGCTGATAATTATCGACCTAGTTGAAATCATAATAAAACAAAGATTGACCTATCTATCTTTTTTTTATCGAAGGGGTGAAAACTCCTCTAAAGACGCACCAACCTGTTGGTCAATCGGCTGGCCAGTGTCGGATTCGATTCCATATGGGATCGCCTACCGACTAAAATAATTCCCCTTTGTAGACTACAGCGTATCGTATCAGAATCAGCTTTCGCATTACTTCATTACGCTTTGTTTGTCATACATCTATTCCTAGCTCGCAGTTGTGGAAAATTCGGAGTATCAGTTGGTAGTTCTTCTTAGTCTTTCCTCTCTCTCTCTCTTTGGTGTCATTATGTCTCGGATCGCTTTATAGGTGAGGTTCCATGATTCTTCGCTTTCTTGGAGGCATTTAATCATATTCGTTGGATTGAAAATGTTCGCCGATCTTCGTAAGAATTCCCTGCGCTGTTCTTCTCATCGTACACAGAAGAAGAGGGTATCTTTGACATCATCCTCCTCGGTGCAATAAGTGCACCTACTCGACTCTAGTCTGCTGCGTTTAAACAGGTATTTGATGAAGCACCCGTGCCCTGATAACGCCTGTGTGGTGAAATAATCTATTTCTCCGTGCTTTCGGATCATCAATCTCTCGACATCTGGAATTAGGCGATAGGTCCACCTTCCTTTTGGAGAATTGTTCCAACTTTCTTGCCTCTTGTGTAACAGATGAGTCCTAGCCACAGTCTTGTCAACACCGGTGAATTTTTCCCGCCTCTCCATAATTTGGAGTCCAATCGGCGGTATTCCTGAAATGACGCACACTCCTTTTGTCGATATAGTGCGATATGAACTAGACACTCTGAAAGCTACTCTCCTCTGAATGCTCTGAAGTTTGGTCATCAGTTTCCTGTTATAGACCGAAAGGACGTAGTTTGAATTTACCTCAGCTAGAGACTTCACTATTTCTGCTGGTATTTTCCCTGGTCCAGGAGGTTTGTTGATTTTGAGTTTAGAAACTGCCGCTGTTAGTTCTTCTGGAGTGAAATCCAGGAACGGGTCGTTTCTATGACATTCGAATTCAATAGGTTTATGTGTTGGAAAATGGTGATTTGCCACTTCTTCCATAGTTTTCATGGTGAGGTTGATTCTGGGAGGATAATCGAGTAGCCCCTTCATCACAATCTTATACCCGTCGCCCCAAATGTCACAGTCTACAGCATTACAAATATTTTTCCAGTGATTTCTTTTGACCTTTTTGATTGCGTTTCGCATGATCTTTCTACTGTGTTGGTAGGTAGCCCACAGTTCTCGGTTCATATTTTGCTGACCTCTCTTAGCATTTTTGGTGTATCACCTTCTCTTATGTAAACAGTTTTTGCGCAGTTCTGCAATGTCATCATCTCACCAGTACACTGGGCTACGGTTTGCAATCCTTTTTTTCTTAGGCATTGAATCATCGCAAAGCTTGACAAATTTTCCGGAAAAATCAACAGCTGCTTTGACAGTTGTGTTGTCCCTCGGAATTTGTTGTATAGACCTCTCGTGTTTTTGATGATCGAGTTTATTTTTGTACCAGCCGCAGTAATGAACACCTCCGGCTGTAGATGGACTATATCTTGTTAGGAATACTTCAAAGTATATATAATATGGTCGCTCAGAGATTCATCTTCCAGTACCTTCCAGTTAGTAATGTTGCGCGAAAGATTTGGTATAGAGATAGTCAGATCCAGTATCGAGCCGTATCCTTCACTAACAAATGTGGGATTATCTCCCTGTTTTACAACAACTAAATTATTGGAAGCGATCCATTCGGTCATGATCCGACCTCTCCTGTCGGTAGTGGACATACCCCACTGTGGAGATTTCGCGTTGAAGTCTCCAGCAATAATAGCACTCTCAAAGCCGATCCTGATCCTGCTTTTCATTTCGGAAAGAGTTGCATCTAGGTCTTTCAGGTCATCGTTTCCCGATGAGTAGCAGCTGTAGATAGTGAATTTTCTAGTTTTCACGTATGTGTGCCCGGTTCTTGTCGATAACTTTAATTGCAGTGTTCAGGTTTGTATCCGTCACCCAATCTAATTGCATTTGTATTCGGTTCGCTCAATATTAGTATTCCTACACCCAATCTTTCTGCGGTTTTTAGTGCCAAGTCCTGAGCTGCTCGACTTCTATTACTGTTCAACTGGAGGACTTTTATTTTCATTTTGGTTTTTTGGTGCATTATTCGTGTTCTTCATCTTGAGCTGGCACCGACGTTTATTGGATTGATGTCATTCTTATTCGCAGTATAAGCAGAATGAGCTATTCGGACATTGAGTTCGCTTATGGCTTTCTTGTCCACATCTCAGACAGAGGTTCTCCCTGTTTGGTCCTCTGCAGTGAGCTTTCGCATGACCGTACTCCCAGCATTTGTAGCAACGTGTATCTGGTTTTCTTTCTAGCACATCGCAGTCTACTCAGCCGATTTTAATAACCTTCATTTTGGTTAAGACGTCGGCATCAGACTTTTTCAGTTTCACAGTGACATTTTCTGTTGGTATTGAATCATCAAGACCAAGACGGCCACATCCACAAAATACACTGAGGAGAAAAATATATAAAATAAATCATTATCTATGTTAATACGCGTTGTACATATATTTCATACCCGACGCCACTGGCAAATTGGCTGCTAGATAAAAACGGCTGCTATAATGGCTGCCAACTTCACACCGGTAAAATGTTTCTATCGACCATTTCAAGTCTAGAAATACTATTACGGTGACAAGACTTTTATTCATTTATAATTTGAAGATCTGTTTTATATGAATGTCCTTCTCTGAAACCAGACTAATTTATTGATAATAGGTCATTTTCAATAATTAATTGACTTAATTGTTGATGAACCACTAACTCCAATATTTTTTCAAGACAAGGTAATGTATGCCTATGCCCCTCAAGTAACTTCGTATTCCTACATTTGGTTAGGTAGTATTAAAGATGTTTTCAGAACATCTCTGGAAATTGAGATTTTGCCAATGATGTGTTGATAACATTCAGTAGGGGATAACCAATATTATATTGACCAACTATTTCGGATAGGACAAATAAAACATCTTTACTCTACGGCCAGCAAATCTATCCTGTCTTTTCTTTTACAAATAATTCAAATAATCCCTTCATGGGTTGTATAATCCTTTATCAGGTAGAAGGTGGCAACTGAGAAGACCATTTCAAGCTATAATCTGGTATGTCTAGACACAGAGGCGTAAAAATTACCAAAAATATTTTCATTCAATTTGAAGTTGATTTCATCTTCAATAGTTATTTGTTTAATTTGTTTAACTAGGCAGTAAGTAGTAGATTGACTGCCGAGGCTGAATTCATAGCCAAGCGTAGCGAGGCTAGGAATTCAGCTAAGGCAGTCAATCTACTTTGCTGCCGAGTTGAACATATAATTTTTTCTCCGATTGTTCATAATGATATAGGAGGATATTGTATTTGCAAATTATTACAATTCCCACAATCTCTTTATTTTTCCTGTAGTGTTCAATTAAAATAAAATTTGATAGAAATCGCAGTTGTTGGAATGGTTGGTTGCTATGGAAATGTCTATAATAATTATAGTTTGACAATTCATGAAATTTCTGACAGTTGTGCGAAAAAATTATCGGTATATTTAAATTATTATATAATGGACAGTGATAGCGACCTGGAAGTACTTACTCCTCCAGAAATAAGGGAGGTGGCAAAATATATAGAGTTGGATTTGATGCCGGAGAAGTCTCGGATGAAATATGAAGGAAATTATAAACGATTTATGGATTAATGCATGGAGAAAAATGCGAAAACTTTTTCGGAGAATGTATTACTTGCTTATTTTGCTGGATTATCTCAAACAATGAAGAGTTCTACCCTTTGGTCTGTATATTCCATGTTGAAGGCAACTATGAATGTTAAAAATGGCGTAGATATAGGAAGATACTTGAAGTTGCGGGCATATTTAAAACGGTCATCTGAAGGCTACAAGGCAAAGAAGTCCCGAGTTTTCGAAAAACAAGATATTATAAACTTTATACTGGATGCACCAGATGATAAATATTTATTAGCAAAAGTAAGTTATCTATACCATGGAGTGAAAATACTTATAATCCATTCTTTTAGGTTGTATTGATTTTTGGAATTGCGGGTGCATGTCGCTGCGACGAACTTTTGAATTTAAATTTAGAAAATATTGAAGATATGAACAATAAACTATTGGTATCCCTATTAAACACGAAGACGAAGAATTCGAGGTCTTTCGTAATAATGGAATATTTGGATGTTGTTAGAAAATATATAGCTCTTCGGCCTGCTGAATTAAAATATTTGGTAAAATACCTCAAGAAATAGCTGTCTATTTAAAGTTGCCGAATGCTAAGGAATATACGGGACACTGCCTCCGCAGAAGTTCTGCCACTTTACTTGTGAATGCAGGAGGTGACAACAATGTTGAAACGACATGGTGGGTGGAAATCCTCAACTATAGCAGAAGGGTACATTGAAGATTCGATGGCAAGTAAAACCAGCATTTGTGAAAAAGTTTTGACAAATATAGGAACTACTTATGAGAAGAATCAAACTGGTAATATAATTAATGTAGAGAGAACGATATCTGAGGAAAGAAAAGGTATTCGTTCAAAATTGTAGTAATTTTACCATCAGTGTTAATAACAACTAAACATATGTTTTTGAATTCTTGTTAAAAGTGTTATGTAATAATTGCTAATAAATGTTTACGTCAAATGTTTTATTCCCATTGAGTATAATCACTTTGCTGGCCTAGGCAGCAAAGTACCCACTTTGCTGCCTAGGCAGGAAAAGTAATACTTTGCTGATTAATATGTGTCAGCAAAATTAATATTTGCTGCCAATCGGAGAAAAAATGTATTTTTTTTGGGCAAATATAATTTCACGTCAGTTTGACAGTTCTATATTCCTCAACGTAAATAGTTCTTTTTAATTTTCATTCGCATTGCAATGATTTAAATAAAGAGCTTCTTTATTCAATATAAATAAATGTGCTAGTAAGAAATCTTTTTGTGAGATCATCTATACTGTTGACAAAATATTCATTGAAAATGTTTAGCAAGTTCTCATCAACCATAATATCGTTAATCTTAACTGATTGAATGGTATTGTCACATTGTGGATTAACTACTTGTTTCAAAGTCTTTCACATAAGTCGAGAATCATGTCTAACTCTATCAATTTTTTGTTTGAAGTAACAAAATGATGGGTTCGATTTACTTCAAAGGTTATTTTGTAGCGTATTCCAATAACAACTTTTCTTTGAAAAGTTTTTTTACGTTCAGGTGATTTTGTACTTTTCAGCATAATCTCTTTTAAAAGGTGCACCTTACAGAAGTTATGAATACAAGTCAAGCTTCGTGAATTTTTCCAATTTAATTTTCAAAAGTATGGGTCGAATCCCCCGACCGATATTTTTTTTTCGTCGTAATTTTTCTCATATAAAACGATTGGCGAATAATTATAAAATATTGCCCGAGATAACTCATACTTTTTTATAACTCAAAAACTAAATACAACAGGTGATGTTGTTAAAATTGTTAAATTGTTAAAATTGTTAAAATTGTTATTTTCATCAACCAGCTGCACATCCTTAAGAGTACAACTCTCAAAAGTCTTCGGAAGACTTGTCCGAGCTAGGGAAGACCTTTTAACGTGTGATGCCTTGCACGAGACCGATGACCATGCTGGGAATCGAACCGATGACCCTTAGGTTAAGAGACAAGCGCTCTACCACCATGACCATCACGGCCCATGTACTCACATAATTTGCTTGGTCTGTCTTTTCTGTGCCTGAAAATCAACTCGTCAGTTGTCGAATGAATAAATCATATTTGTCGTGGAACTTTGAAATTTCCGGAAGCAGAAAAATTACCTATAATTGGTAAAATTCTAATACTTGCAGTATCTCGGTATTACCTACGTACTGTATGATGATTAAATGTAATTTTTTCGGTCGGAAATTTATAGAACATTTGTCGAACTACGAGAACATATTTGTCGTAAAAATTTTCATTCTTGAAAAGCCAGAAAATTACTTAAGCGCTAAATAATGGAGAAATTCCCTTTTCTTGGTAATATACACACATAATTTGTTTAGATTATTTTTTCTGTGACTGAAAATCAACTCATCAATTGTCGAATGATCAAATCTAATTTGTCGTGGAAAGTTGAATTTCCTGAAGCGGAAAAACTACCTGTTATTGGTAAAATTCTATTATTTCCAGTCTATTGGTATTACTCACGCTCTGTATGATGATTAAATATAATTTTTTCGGGCGGACATTCAAGGAACAATTGTCGAACGACGAAAACATATTTGTCATGAAAATTTTCATTCTTGAAAAGTCGCAAAATTACTTTAAAACGCTAAGTAATGGAGAAATTTCCTTTTCTCAGTAATACACACATAATTTGGATTATTTTTTCTGCTCCTGAAAACTAACTCATCAATTGTCGAATAACTAAATAAAATTTGTCGTGGAACATTGAAATTTCCCTAAACAGAAAAACTACCTGTAATTGGTATAATTCAATTATTTATGGTCTCCCGATCTACGCATTGTATGATGATTAAATGTAATTTTTTTGTGCGGAAATTTAAGGATCAATTGTCGAACGACGAAAACATATTTTTCGTGAAAATTTTCATTCTTGAAAAGCCGGAAAATTACTTTAAAACGCTTTATAATGGAGAAATTCCCTTTTCTTAGTAATATACACACATAATGTTGTTGGAATATTTTTTGTGCTCCTGAAAACTAACTCAATTGTCGAATAACTAAATCTTTGTCGTGGAACGTTGAAATTTCCGGAAGCAGAAAACTAACTGTAATGGGTAAAATTCAATTATTTCCGGTCTCTCGATATTACCTGCGCATTGTATGATGATTAAATATATTTTTTTGTGCGGAAATTTAAGAAATAATTGTCGAACGACGAAAACATATTTGTCGTGAAAATTTTCATTCTTGAAAAGCCGAAAAATTACTTTATAACGCTAAATAATGGAGAAATTCCCTTTTCTCAGTAATATACACACATAATGTGGTTGGATTATTTTTTGTGCTCCTGAAAACTAACTCATCAATTGTCGAATAACTAAATCTTTGTCGTGGAACGTTGAAATTTCCGGAAGCAGAAAACTAACTGTAATTGTAAAATTCAATTATTTCCGGTCTCTCGATATAACCTACGCATTGTATGATGATTAAATATATTTTTTTGTGCGGAAATTTGAGGAACAATTGTCGAACGACGAAAACATATTTGTCGTGAAAATTTTCTTTCTTGAAAAGCCGGAAAATTACTTTAAAACGCTAAATAACGGAAAAATTCTCTTTTCTTAGTAATATACACACATAATGTGGTTGGATTATTTTTTGTGCTCCTGAAAACTAACTCATCAATTGTCGAATAACGTTAGCACAGCCATCCCATATAAAAAAAACTATAGGCGCGACAAATTTTTTTCGTTCACGACAAATTCTCGACAATTACTGGAATTGGTTTAATCGATTTTCCGGCAAGTGGCCTTGCTAACTTTATATACATTAAGAATTGAACATTTTTTGTTGGAGGATAAAAAACAGCAAAATGATATCGTAGTTATAAAATCAGTAGGTCTTAATGGACTTATGATAATATGCAATACTTTCGAAACAGCCGTGGTCTTGGTTTTCAGGTGATTTAGAAATTTCCGGCCAGTATCTATGACCTCTCTTCATACCGAATCTGGTTGACCAGCAATCGGTGTACCGGGTGTCCCAAGTTATCGTTTACAGGCACTATCTCACTTATTTGACAAGATGAAAAATTAAAATAAAACAGCTCTAAATGGCATTGCAGTACCTTCTTAATGACGTATAAAAATATATTACATTTGACAGCCTTGTGGTAGCCACCCCTAACTTTTTATTTTCAAATGGTATCCCCTGAATATTGTCACTGAAAATTGTGTCATCATATCTGGAATACAACTATAGCACATATTTTCAATTTCTTTCATTAATAACACCAAAAACATCAACATTTCACGAAGTTTGAATTTCAATTAAAATACTTATGTATGATGCAATTCAGAAAACGAACAAAAAATTACAGCAAGTTTTCAAAATTATTTCCTGTAGAATTCATGCAAGCTAAAAAACGTGTTAAAAGTGCTCTTGTGCAAGCCGCCTGAATCATAGCTGTTGTAACTCTTCACGAATGCGTTCTTCAAGATCATCTAATTTCACAGATTGTATTTGATGAACCAATTCTTGAAGATAACAAAAAAAAAAACTAGTGGTACCAATCCACCCGTTTGGGAAAAGTTGATTGAGATGCCTCTCAACAATACGTGCATTATGAGGTGGGCATCGTCCTGTTGCCAGATTATTGTATTCCATTGTTCCAAAGGAATGTCTCCCATTGTTCCAAAGGAATGTCTCCCATAAGGTCAGGTAATTCATGTACAAGATAATGTAAATACCTTGAACAGTCAACATACCTTCATAAAACTACGGCCCAATCAAGTGACCATTGAATAACCCACACCTCACATTTGTACCCCAAACTGATTGGAAACGAGTTGAACGAACCCAGTGTGGATTTTCATTCGACCACTTCTAAGCTTAGGTGTATTCACTACACCATTGTTATGGAAGCGGTTTTCATCACTCCAAAATATTTGATTTAAAAGTAAGGGATTATCGGCAATCATAAAATCAATCAAAGAAATAAAGTACGATTTTTATTCGAAATCAGTAGGTCTCAGTCCTTGAACTAAATGAATTTTAAAAGGGTGATATTTGTGTGTCTTCATAATCCTCTGTTCGGTGCTTTTGCTTATTCCGATTACTCCAGCTATTTTTCTAATGGAAGTATGAGGGTTAATACCAACAACATATGCTAGTATATTAATAACATTATCATCATTTCTCAGGATTTTGCTGTGTGCTACCGGACGACGTTGAGGAAAACATTCTTGTTATAAACGGGCCGCTCGTCGAGCGGTTGTTATTAATGGAAAAACTACCAAGGGAGTGCATGTTTGATTTGATTGATTGAATTTGTATTCGTTTTATTTTAGTTTTTTATTTATGGCGGGTAATTGATCAAAGAAAATTTTCCCATGTCTGTTTCAGATGAGCATGATGCATGATATTTTCTGGTAAATGTAGTATTATCAGTTATTTTATCGATAATTAAAAATGATTCTTTTATTTTGTATTTGCCGTCCGTAGACTTGACATAGGTTTCAGTTTTCCCATATATATTATTTATTGAATTATTAATACCAGCAACTGGAATATCTATTTTAAATATGTTGAAATTTAGTTCTTTCGCAATTGATCTAGTCATGAAGCACGACAGCACGTTGGCTTTACTTCAACATCCAAAATATGTATTTGAGCTGTAGCTAATAAAATTTGTGAACGGCAAGACAGCAACGTATTCGTAACCGTAACTACTGGAAGTGAGTCAGTTTCTGTCTCTGTCAAGGTGGTAGACATATGCAATGACTGAAGGGGTTGATTCGAAACAGGTGTGTAAGTTTTGTCAGGGGTTGCTGGTATTCGTTTCAGACGAACCAGTAACACAGTGCAAAAGAGTGTTATGTTTCTTGTTACATAATCGACATCCTGCTGATCTACAATTTGCTTGAGAATGAAATGGTCTTAGGCAATTAGTACATAATTTATTTTTTGTTAACCTCGGATATTCGATTAGCAACAGAAATTTTTAAGAAATTGTCACATCGATGATTAAAATTATTTTCTTTGCAGAAAGAACAAATTATCTTATGGGTTGTAATATTGGTGTGAACTTTATAACTTTTCTCTACGTCATTCGGAAGGTACTTTAATATCATTTAAAGCAGTTTTTTATTTTTCAATCATCTCGTCAAATAAGCGAGATAATGCCTGTATACGATAACTTGGGACACCCTGTATATGCATATCACCCTCTTTCCACATTGTTTCACATTGTTATATTATAATATTCAATCACGTTATCAATTTACTTTAATTATGTTTTTATTTACAGAAGATACAATTATTGGTGGTGACAATGTTGTTCCTGATCTCTCTCATTTATCAACGGAAGAGAAAGCGGAACAAGAAAAATTATGGCATGAAGAACTTGTTCAAATTGAAGACGAGATTGCAACTCTTAGAACAGTATTGGCATCGAAGCTAAGAAGAAGTGCAGAACTCAAACGTAACTTAGGCATTACTGTGTGGAAAGAAGTTTCTGAGGACATTAATCAGGGAATAAAAAATGTGAAAGAGAGTAACGTGTGAGTAAAATTTTTTTTATGGTAAACAGGATTAAAGGTAGAGTTTCCGGGAACTCTTCTAATTATCTCTTATCCGAAATCGACTGTTTGGAATCAGGTCATAATAAAACTAAACCAAAAAAAGTACTTGAAGTGTTTGTGGCGATCATGAGTAATTTGTTTTGCATCATTTTTCGTCTTAGTGACAGAACACTGGGCAGGCGTATGTCATGTCTAGCCATACTATTTGCTGATGCAACAGTACCTTGGTTTCACAAGCCATTTTGGAACTCATCGCAGTGAGGAGGTAGGTCTGGTACTTTACATTGTCTGGATCGCCAAACTCAATGCTGTTGTATGTTGAGACGCCTGTTCAGGAGTGTCCCAGGTGCCTCATTTTTATAGTAGGTTGTTTTCATTAAAAAAAAAACAAATTTCATTTATCATTTGTGAATATTTTCTTTTTCAACATGAATACCTTCCAAGATCATCTTGAACAGTTGAAAATGGCCACTAGAGAGAGTTCATCTCTCTGTGAACGGTCAAGTAAGTAATGTTTCATTGGTTTAACTGCATTGACAGAAAATTATTAATTTTTTCAAAGGCATTAGAGATTGCACAAAGTATGCTGATGGGACGAAGATTATTAAAATTAAGTGGATTCGCCACTTTTGCTAAGGGAACGATATGAGGTTTTTTCCAGATAGTTGGATATAGGGAATATTGAATACAAGTATTGAAAATGTGTGTTATGTATGGGATTATAATAGGACAGCAGTGTAGTAACATTTTAATGTTGATATTGTCCGCACCAACCGCATTTGATTTTATTGCAAGAAGAATTTTGAATACTTCATCGTCTGTTGTTGAACGAAACGTGAAGCTGATGTTTCGTTGAACGTTTTCAGAAAAAAATGATATGACAGCATCCGGAGTGGAAAGATCCGTTGAGCTATTGCAAAAAAAAGTATTTAGATCAATTTCATTGTCAAGATGTTCTGGAATCACTCTATTGCGTTTATGATGTATATCTAAGTTGGAAAATTCATTCCAAGGATTTTTAATATTTCGAAGGTGAAATTCCAGGTAAGCCTTCTTTTCCAAATTGATGTGCGGTTGGTAAGGTTACGCAGTTTCTTATAATAATCCCAGTGATGTAACAATTTACTTTTTTGAATTTTGTTAGAGCCCTGTCACGTAGTTTTTATCATAATTTTTAAGTTGTCAGTTAACCAAGGAGATTTATTTTTTGTGATTCGTACAGTTCTCACAGGAGCAAGTAGATCCAAGTTTTTCAAAATTAACGAGTTCAACTGATTTACTTTGTCATATATATTTTCCAAAAGATATATAGACTCTAAATTGGAATTTAAGAGATCATTCGAAAAAGTCAAGTTATTGAAATTCTTAAAATCTCGGTAGGTATACATGAGAGCAGAAGTCTTGCGAGGTCCCGTACCTATTTTACAAGCCACTAATCCGTGATCTGAGAATGTAGAACAGTCGATCACAGTACGGTCGGTGAATGTTAAATTTTCTGAACAAATTATGGGATCAATTAGTGTGCTGCACGTCGCACTATGAGTAGGTTCTTCGATTATTTGAATCAGTGCATGCGACTCTAAAATCTCATTCAAGCGTATGTATGGTTGAGTTGGGATATTCAAAGTCAATATTTAGGTCTCCCGCACATAAGACGTGGTCGTGCGTAGGACCTAACAGCGACAGGATCTCCTCAAACTCGGTCAAGAAATCATGTGGAGAAAAACCAGGAGATCTATACAACGAACCTACAGCATATTTTGTCTTATTTAAAGTAAAAGATATCTATAACTATTCAGAATTGATTACAATATCAAAATTTAATAATTTGACACGCAATTCTTGTTTTGCAAAAATTGCAACGCCTCCTCCGCGATTTTCACGATCACGCCTGAGTCAATAATACCCTCTCAGGGAAACTGTGATATCACTTATATTGTCAGATAACCAAGTCTCAGAGACTAATAATATCATATATACGTCGAGTACTTTTGACTTAAATTCCGCAAAGTTACTTGTTATTGATCTGGTGTTTCTGTGACATATTGTGAAATTTGACATAACTGAGAAATACAATGCAACAACAGATATGGAAAAAATAAAAATCAGGTATTATTATTTATGACTCTGGGCTCTCTGCTGATATCTGGTTGATCAGTAACTTTTGTCACTTGACACTGAATCCGTTCTCATCAGTTTCTTCTTCTCTTTTACCTGCTGTTGATTCACGAAACTTGATGGAATTTTCAGCTTATCTTCTTTTCCAGGGAGTTTAATTTACTGTGTAAGTTGATGTATTTTTTATCATCATTATAAGAGGTGTCAGTAAAAATGAGCTACTAAAAATTGTCCGAGTGGATAACTCGAAAACCTATATCACATGATCGAAAAATATACGGAGTGTTCCATTTGAAGAACTCGAGAAAATTTAATTCAAAACTTCCGAATTGAAAAATCATTTTCAGTCATCCTGTATAATTTTTGGGAATGATAATGATTCAGAAATATCACTCATATGTCTGACGAATAGGATTATAATTATGACCTCCTGCATTCCATAATCTTGAGAACGGTGTTTTTTTCGGTATGTATCTGCAGATAGCATTATTTTGACAAAAAAAAAATTATAACTCCCAAGTGGTTGGGAGATAGTAAAGGATATTGGAGGTGTGGATGGAGACCACTAAAATGCTTGAAAAAATGGATTGAAGTACATAGCATTTCATTTGAAAAAAATGCAATTGACCCTGTAGATTTTCCTTGGTTCGCCCTGTATATCCGACAATAATTCCTAGATATAGACACAGTTCTCTAGTTATATTTGGTTTCTGAATTATCGTCCTAACTATCTTAGAACTCAAGCAATGGGACTCTGACGCACTATTGCCCTATCCTGTATATTGCTGATGTCGATCTCAGAAATTTTAACTTCGAGTAGTTTATTCAGTTTGTTGACCGTGTATGCTAACAAATTATTTGTTTGCTGAACTTCAAGACCAAATACAAGAATATTGTTTTTCCTTATAATTTTGTCAAGATGTTTGCAGTTATTTTCACTTCATTCACACCTATTTTCCAACTGAATGGTTTTGTTAGACTGTTCTTCGAGCTTTTCAATAAGTTTTTTATTTATGAACATCTTGTTCATATTTTCAATAAAATCAAAATATCTCATGGACTTACACCCCTTTATATGCTAACCCTTGACAGTAAACCTGTGTATTTTTAACTTTACGAGTAAACTTATAAGTTCATTTTTGTCAGTAAACGGGAAGTGAAATAGCTCTTGGCACCAAAGCGACAACAAAGATTTTGGGAAGCACTATTGTTAATTGACCTCAAATATTTTCTCAATGAAAGGGTACTGTTGATGGTAATACCGAGCATCGAAATTGAGAACTGCATTCTCATGGATACTCATAATTTAACTGTCCAATGTGAGATCGGCCTTTCTAGAGAAAAGGCATGCTTGTGTTTTGTTCACATTGAATTCCACCAAGTTGTGGGATCGCCATTATTTGAATCGTTCGCGTTCCTCTTCCGTTCTTTTTTGGTTTTACGGAATGATATCAGAGTTTTGAAAGAGAAAGCTATCAACCGCAAAGTTATGCATTGAGCTCCCAACAAATCATTGATGTGAAGAAGAAATAGTGTTGGTGCTAGATTGGATTCCTGCAGAACATCAGCATTTATGAGTAGGGTGTCGGATGAAACTCGCATCAGCCACCAGATAGCAAGGACCACAACTGGAGGGTGGCAAGATATAATATAGGATGCAAGCTGCACCACCATCTAGCAAGAGATTTCAACTCAAAGCTGTATGGGGAGCAACAGATTCCAGATAGGTTTGTTGAGGGGCAAACCGTGCTAATCTCCACAAATGGAGATTTGTCTGATCCGAACAACTACAGACCGATGATACAGTGTCTTTCAAAAGTATTGGAACGGTCTTATATTTCAGAAACGGCCCAAAGAAAATTCTGACAGGGTGGTTTTTGATGATGCCCGATTTAATGGTGATATCGGCAATGTTGCCAAACAGTTTTTCAGATATTGAGGGTAATTAAATTTTTTCAAATGGAACACCCTATTTGTTTTCATTGCAATGAATTCAGCGACGCCTCGTTACTTATGTCTTCAAATATCAGATTTTAAATTAATGTAGTTTTTGAAATATGACAACATTGCTTTTTCGTTGAAAAGTCTGGGAACGTTCCAATATTTTCAATACTGTTCAAGAAAAATTCGTGAAATTTTATACATGCTGGTTTTTTATGATGCTGGATTCAATGGTGATATCGGCAATGTTGTCAAATCAACAGTTTTTCAGATATTGAGGATAACTCAGTTTTTTCATATGGAACACCCTATTTGTTTTCATTGCAATCAATTCATCGACGCCTCATTACTTATGTCTCCAAATATCAGATTTTAAATTGATGTAGTTGAGCAACCAGCCAATTTAGAAATCTTAAAAAATAAAATATGTCAGGCAGCTCTTTCAGTCACGCTTCAAATGCTAACGATAACCTTGACGGAATGTTATGACCACTTGGGCTATTGTTCAGAAAATGATGGCAAACATTTTGAGCACTTGGTCAGATAGTTTTCAGTTTCTGTTATTTGATTCAAAACTCGATTGGAAAAGAATTGAATTATTTAAAAGTTTTTTTAACAAAAACCATTTTGTATGAAATTTCATGATATTTTCTCGAGCCAGTTTGTAAATATTGGATCGTTCGCAGACACTTCAACGAACCGTGTTTTCATATATCAAAAATCACATTAGTTCACAATCTGGTATTTGGAGACATAAGTAACGACGGGGCGCTGAATTGATTGCAATGAAAATAAATAGGGTTTTCGATTTGAAAAAATTGAGTTACCCTCAATATCTGAAAAACTTTTGATTTTGCAACTTTGCCGATATCACCAAATCATCAAAAACCATCTTGTATAAAATTTCATGAATTTTTCTTGAACCGTATTGACAATATCAGAACGTTCCCAGACTTTTGAACGAAAAAGCCATGTTGTCATATTTTGAAAACTGCATAATTTAAAATCTGATATTTGGAGATATAATTAATGAGTCGTCGCTGAATTGATTGCAATGAAAACAAATAGGGTATTCCATTTCACAAAATTGAGTTACCATAAATATCTGGAAACCTGTTGATTTGGCAACATTGTCGATATCACCGTTGAATCGGGCATCATCGAAAATCACCATGTCGAAATTTTCGTAAACTTTCTCTGGGCTGTTTTTGAAATATGAGACCATTCAGATACTTTTGAAAGACACTGTATGCTTGAACGCATGTTATAAGATGTTTACCCGCAGTTTATCCATGCGAATATTCTCCGCAGTTGAGCCAGTGTATGAACGGATATATGAGCAAAGAGGGTTAAAGAAAGGGGTCGCTAGCTGCAAGGAGAACCTGCTTATCGACAGATGCATCACACAGGACTCCGTGCAGTATAAGCGTAACCACTCAATGGCCTGGATCGATTATCGCAAGGTATTTGATACAACATCGCATGAGCTCATCATGCATTTGCTCAGATGCCTTGCGGTACCCGATCAAATAGTGAAATACATTGAACATATGATGCCGCTCTGGAGGACTCGCTTCACCATAACATCTGGTCAAGTCAGAGTCCAAACAGAGCAGTTTATCTTCAGAAGAGCGTGTTTCAAGCAGACTCCTTCAGCCCTCTTCTCTTCTGCATTTCACTACTGCCATTGTCCGTTACAACTGCGGCACCCCCAGCAACCGGAGGCATAAGATCACCCATCTGTTTTACATGGATGACCTTAAACTTTATGCCTCCGAACAAAATGATCTTCATCAGTCCTTAAGGGTGGTGCAAGAATACACGCATGCTATCAGAATGGAGTTTGGAATCGACAAATGTGCCACGGTTTATTTCAAAAGAGGACGATGCGAGGAATACGCAGAGGACGTTCAGCTCGTAGACGGAAGCATCCTTCATCATCTGGATGCCGGAGAGACGTATGCTTATCTAGGGTAGGAACAACGCCTCTCCCAAGAAATTACTACTTTTGAAAACTCTCTCCGCGGCAAGTATCAGCATCAGCTCTGACAGATCTGGTCATCAGAACTGTCGGGGAAGAACGAAGTTGCTGCAACTAATATGTTTGCCATTCCGATTTTTCTTTACTGCTTCGGAGTAATGAAATGGACCTAAGAAGAGCTGAGACAACTCGACGTAAAAGTTCGCAAAATGATGCATCTTCATAGGAGCTTACATCCTGAATCGTCCGTGTATGGAATAGGTAGACTGTACTTTTACTTTTGGAAGTGAAATTAATTCTGCTTCTGGAAGGCTTTTTGAAATTTTTCTATTTTCACAAGACCAATACAATGTCAAAATCTTTTTCGTTATTTAGTAACAACTTTTTCTGTTTCATAGCAACACACTTATCATAGCCAATTCTGTTTCAATATATATAAAAAAAATCATCACGCAATCACTGGCTTCCTGCTGCTTCTTGCTGCCCTAGAGGAAGTGGGCATATCTTGCTGAACGCACGTTGAATCAAACTGGCGGATTTCTTTGATTGTTGCGACTCGGGCAACGCTATCCTTTCCTGGATGGAGTTGGATAATGCGACCCTCCGATCAAATAACAACCTAGATGAGTAACTCGCCGCACACGCATTAAGATTTGTGTTTAAGGGACATCTTCCCCCAACGGCAGTGTCGTGCGTTGTTAACAGAAATATTGAGGTTCAATAAAATAATAATAATAATGGAAACCCAATATGGAATGGAAACCTGAAATTATGATGAAATAATCTCCACAGGATTTTGAGAACTGCCGATGCTCTTATTGACATGTTTTTTCAAAATTCATTAATTTTTTTCTATTCCAATTTAGTGTCCCTTTCTCGATAGTTACGACACTGCTAGCTTCAAATGATTGTTCTGTCAAATATCAAATGCAGCGTTGTCGTACTGACAAGACTATATCGACAACGAAGAATTTCCGTTCGGCGATGGAAATGCTATCGTTTTTACATGCTTCCAACAAGCTGCAATGAACGTTTCAATTGCCTTCTTATTGTTATAAGTTTGTATCAGCTCATGTTTGGAATCTGAACCGTAAAGAAAATCATTCACATAAAATGAATTATCTATAGCTTGAGATGCATTTGGATAATTTTCTGCATTTCCTATTGATAGTCGATTCAAACATCTAATCACCAAAAATGAGGTATTGAGTTGATATAAGTATATATTGAAAGGAAGCGATGGATCTGATCTCCAAAAAATCATTTGTAAAGATCTCTGTTTAGGAGAAACCCGGACACGATACATTTTCTCAACATCTAATGATACTACAAATGAAAACTGTCTGAATCTCAGAAGTATGTAAAACAAGTCACTTTGCATATTTGCACCTGAAATTTGTATTTGATTGAAAGAAATTCCTGAAGTGGTAATGAAGGAACCGTCAAATACTACTTTTGTAGTCAAACTATCTTCCTTTAATACACCATGATGTGGAAAGAATACTTCGACATTATTAGAATTTGGTGAATACACCATAGACATATTAATGACGAGTATTCATCCATTAATTGTACATATTTTGTTCTGAATTATGACTTATTCTGAAATTTGTGTTTTAAATTAAAAAAACGTTTTTAGCATAACATTTTGAATCAGTACATATATATCCTCGTTTAATGAAATTTCGACAACAAACTTTCCATCTTTATGTCTTTTAAAAATAGAAATGAAATGATTTTCAAATTGTTCTTCCTCTTTTGACAAAGTTCTCTTTGAAAAACTGCTATCTTCGATTTGCTAAAATTTTTCTAATTGTTGCTGGATATCAACATTTCAAGTGAAATTGCTATATGCATGCTTTGAGGGATTCATATGATTACGAATTGGGCCAGATATTATCCAACCAAATTTAGTCTTTTGAAGAACTGGTAATCCTGAACCTAATTGTATTTGGTCTACTCACAAAAGTTAAAAGAAGATTTCAGCTCCAATTAACTCATCTGTAGAAGATGGGATGTTATATTTTGGATCGGCAAGAAAAATTTTTTTTGGGATTGAAATTGAATCTGTATTTATCCTCTGAAAAGGAATGCGATCACAAATTTCAGAAATTATTAAACAAGGAATTTTTATAATGAAGCCATTATGTTTAGCATTTATGACATAACATTTTTAAGTAATGGGCGAGGAAACTTGACCTATCTCCATGATAGATTGATAGAAATATTTATGTTAGTTCTTGCTAAAGAGAGAGTATTGCCTAAACCTTCTGTATTGAAATTAGACTCTGGCGCTATCGTATTACTCGACATTCACGAGTTTGACCTTGGTTGTCAAAGACATGGATGATAGCTGTTGGTGATAATATTTGCCCTTTCATACCAATGTGAGTTGGAAGTGATACCTGAGGAGAATCTTCAACTCTTCCTGCATTCTGTATATTTGAAAAGGAATGTGAGTCATTTTTTGCAGGATCCAAATCTGCATTGTTTGCGAATGTTCTGAATTCAAACAATTTGTGCAAAGTTTTGCCTTCTTCACATGATCCAATCTGGAACGACGGGACGTTTACAAATTCGGAACAATTGAACAGTTTATAATTTTTTTTGAACATGAAAATGAGGTTGCAATTAAGTTTTATTCATCCCATGACGTTCTGGATCATTTGAGAAATGAAAACTTTTGTGCCTTGAATCTGCTGATTTGCAACTGTTTGCCTTAATCGTTTCTAGCAAACCAGCCTTATTTTTCAAAAACGTTTTCAGAGATTCAAGAGTCACCATATTTGAAGAGTTTTTTGTATTGCTTATATTTTTGAATGCTTCTTCCTCCCATTGTCGAACTGTGACAGGATCTAATTTGTTCATTACCATATAAAAATAATAAAAGATCCCAATTGTCTGAACTTTGTCCTTATAATTTCTAGTAATCGTATCTGTAGTTTATTAATAGTTCTCAAATAATAACTATAATCATTATAACTACACCTAACTTTTATCTTATCTTTTCTTATTGACAATTCTGTAACTAACTCAACACAATTTGTTTAGTTCACTCATCTCCTAATTATTTATATACCGAGTGGTAGTGGTGATACATAGCACCACATTACCCCCCCTCTTCGAATGAGTAATTGAGTATACTGAACAAGGAATTTTACTCTTCTTCCAGCACGAGTTGTATACAACTTATCTCCAGAAACTTTTTCAGATTTTGTTTCACTTTTAGAAACAGAATGCCGTGAACTATTTATGTCTCCAACATTCTCATTAGGGAGTTCCATGAAGGCTGGTTTAAGTCTATCAATGGATATATTTTTTTTTTGTTGTTGATCAGTACTGTGAAATATTTATCGTTTCTTTTCAAAACCTTGTAAGGTCCAGAATACGGGTGTTGTAAAGGTTTTCTAACTGCGTCGACTCTCACAAAAACATGTGTAGTACTAAGCAATTCTATATAAACGAAAATTTTTCTAGTACTCTGATCGGAACTTTCCATTGTCTTCATTTCTCCCATTTTCTTCCTGAGACCCGATAAAAATTTTTCGTGATTGGGATTGAATCTTGAATTCTCAACAACCATTTCTCCAGGAATTCTTAATGTCATTCCATAGATCATTTCAGCGCTACTCATACCACCCAAGTCTTCTTTTGGAGCGACTCGTATACGAAAAAGAATTGTTGATAAATCCTCTGACCATTTTCCAGAAGAGTGAGATTTAAGAGCAGCTTTCATTGTTCTGTGAAATCGTTCAATCATTCCATTAGCGCTTGGGTGATATGCTGTGGTTCTGAAGTGATGAAATATTTTGGAGAACTCGTGAAATAAGGAGCTCTCAAACTGTCTTCCTTGATCCGTTGTTAATCTAGCAGGCACACCAAATCTAGTAATCCATCCATCATAAAAAATTATTGCCACTGTTTCAGCACACATGTCTTCCATAGGAAATGCTTCTACCCATCTGGAATAACGGTCTATACATGTTAGGCAATAATGGTAACCATTGGATGGTGGTAAAGGTCCGACGATGTCAATATTGATGTGTTCAAATCTTACTTCTGGAATCGTGTATTTGCCGACCGGACTGACAACATGTTTATTCACTTTAGATTTCTGACACGGAATGCAATTTCGAACCCATTTCCTGATATCTTTTTCAATTTTGTACCAAACATATTTACTTTTGATAAGTTGTATGGTTGCTTTGGTAACTGGATGAGATAGTTCATGGAATTTATTGAATATTTCTTTTCTGAAAATTTCGGGAACGTATGGTCTGATATAATCAGTGGAAACGTCACAGTAAATTTTCACATTGTTTCCAGGTATTTGGATTTTTTTTATTTTGAGAGATGTTTTTCCAGAAAGAAGTTTCTTGAGTTCATCATCTTTGAGTTCTTCTTCCCATTTGTTAACATCTAAGATATTTTGTAGTGTAATATCCGAAATTCTCGATAAAGCATCAGCAACAACATTCTTGGATCCAGAAATATGTCGGATATCGGTAGAAAACTGACTAATGAAATCCAGGTATCTGGTTTGTCTCGGAGATGTGGTTTCTGGTTTCTTGTTAAAAGCAAAGGCGAGAGGTTTGTGATCAGAATATATGATGAATTCACGCCCCTCAAGCATGAAACGGAAATGTTTTATGGATTCATAAATCGCTAGGAGTTCTCTGTCATATGTGCTGTATTTTGTTTGTGCACTGGATAATTTTGAAGAAAAGAACCCCAATGGTTTCCAGGTTTCATGTTGAAATTGTTGTACTGCTGCACCAATATTACTGTTTGAAGCATCCACCATCAATGCTAAAGGTAAATATGCAGATGGGTAAGCTAGTAATGCAGCATTACCTATGGCTTCTTTTAATTTTACAAAAAAATGTTTCTGATCAGCATTCCATAAGAGTTTCTTGTTGCATTTGGGATAACCTTTTTGAAACGCATTCAGTGGGCCTTGAATTTTAGCAGCGTTTGGGATGGATGTTCTTTAAAAGTTTACCATTCCTAAAAATCTTCTCAGAGATTTCAAATCCTGTGGTTTTTCATAATCTAGAATTGCCTGAATTTTTTTATTTGTGGGTCTGATGCCTATTTTGGTCACATTATAACCCAAAAACTTGATAGATTCTTTACCAAATTCGCTCTTCTTAGGATTGATGACAATACCAAATTTTTCTAGTGTTTGAAATAATTGTTTCAAATGGTTCAGGTGATCTTCCTCGTTTCTAGAGGCTATTTAGAAATTATCGATGTAAGGAAAACAAAAATCAAGATCTTTGGTTATTTGATGTATATAACGTTGGCATGTCTGTGCTGCGTTTCGTAAACCGAATGGCATCTTCATATATTCAAATAGTCCAAAAGGTGTTATGATTGCTATTTTTTCTATGTCTTCTTCTGCCATTGGAATTTGGTGAAATGATTTAACCAGATCAATTTTTGAAAATACATTTGTGTTTTCCAACTGAAGTGTGAAGTCTCTGATATTGGGCAATGGATATCTGTCTGGAACTGTCATCCAGTTTAATAATCGGTTCGGTAATCGCCAAATGCTCGCCAATCCCCATTAGATTTGCGAACCATGTGTAATGGGCTTGCCCACGGACTTTTCGACGGTCGAATGATAACCTGATCCATCAGGAATTGAAACTCCGTCTTGGCAGCTTCTAATTTTTTTGGGTTCAACCGACGTACTTTGCAGTGTACAGGTTGACCATGGGTTATTATTTGATGTCGAACGTTCGTTTCACTGATTTTCTTAGTCAGTGTGGTTCTAGTGAGTTCAGGATATTCTGCTAAAACACTATGATATGGAATAACTTCGTTTATTGTTTTAACTACAGGACAATTATCTAATATGTATAATTTACAAGATCTTGATATATTTGTAGAACTATCTACAATCCTTTTATTTCGTAAGTCAATCATTAAACCAAATTCCATGAGAAAATCAGCCCCAATGATATGGCTTTGTCAATGTCGGCAATGATGAAAGGCCAACAGAAGTGTCTCCTTAGTCCCAATGATAAGTTCAAAATTTGTTCTCCAAATGTATCTATTTTTGTTCCATTAGCAGCATACACAGGTTTATCAGATGATTCAAGACGTGATGATTTTTTCATAGTTTTAGGTAAAATTGAAACATCAGAACCACTATCAATCAGAAAATCGATTTTTGTAGTAGGGTCATCGATAAAGAGACGACTTTTTCTTGGCCCAACATCGTCAGTCGTCACCAACGATGGGCCTGATCGTTTCCCTGCGAATTTTGATTCTCAAGGTTACCCAACTGACATTCTCCAAATAATCTTGTCGTTTTGTCTTCCTTAGAAATTTGGTACATTTTTATTAATTGAGTTTTCAATGTAGCATATGAATCAGATTCACTTCCAATTTTGAATAAATTTGAGTTTTCTTTTGCAATGTTGCAGTCTAGCAAAGAGAGTACTTTTCCAAATTTAATAGTTTCTGATGTGATGTTATTGATCTGGAAAATGGTTTCAACTGCATTAAACCACAGTTCAGGTTCATTTTTCCAAAAAGGAGGGAGAATAGCTGATTTTGCACGAATGAATTCCTTATCTTGATCATTAGAAGACGTTCTAGTGTCAGTTGGTGTAATTGGGTTTGTTTTCTCGCTTTCACTTGGGAGTATTATGTCGCTACTATTTGACGCTGCTTCCTTTTCTTTCATGATGATTTTCAACTTTTCATTAGTATTCTTCAGCTGTTTCATTAGTTTAATGCAAAAAAGTTCAATACTTTGTACTCCAGTTGATATAGCTTCTTGAATTGATGTGTGATCTCTAGGTGACTGTTCTAGAAGATCTGTAAAGTCGAAGTCACTTGGATTCAATAGCTCAGGATATCTCTTGTTAATCTCGGCTTTCAATGTAATTTTCATATCTGATAATGTTCCATTAGTTTCAATGTCAAAGTGACGTAAAATTTTTGTAATTTCGTCTTTGTTGAGCTGCTGCAGGAATTTTACCATTTTCAAATGATAATACCAGCGTTTTTTTCTGCCGGGGTCACCAATTGTAGTTTATTATAGTTCTTAAATAATAACTATAATCAATATAACTATACCTGACTTTTATCTTTACTTTTCTAATTGACAATTCTGTAACTAACTCCACCATACAATTTGTTTAGTTCACTCATCTCCCAATTATTTATATACCGAGTGGTAGTGGTGATACATAGCACCACATAACTTTTAGTGAGATTATCAACTAAATTGCGTATTTGTTCAGAGAATTCTTTATCAATTTTTGGTAAATTGAATAATGACACTATGTGATTGAAAATGAGTAATCTTTTAACTTAATAATTTCCATGCTACCTTGTAATTATCTGCTGTTGTATTCAAAGAGCTTATGATTTTTGCAGTTTCACCACTTAAGGATGATTTCAAATAATGGAGTTTTTGAACATCACTGATGACTTCATTTTGATTTATCAAAGAATCAAATGTATCATGAAATTCGAGCCGTTTATTGTAAGCGCCTTGAAAACATGGAAGTATTTCTATTATGCTATTTTTGGAAATTTTCAAATCGTATGATCGCTGCCTTGAGATGACGACGCTGTATATTCAGTGGGTGTAAATCTTCTGTCATAATGATGTTTGTCAGAAATGACTGCAATTGAAAAATCAAACTTGTATGAATTGAAAAATTGTTTGAAATGAAAACTTGAGGAACGCTTAAAATTCCTGTGAAAGAAATATTGAACTGCAAGGATAGAGGAAATAAGGAATGAATAAATATTTGGTACAACCTTCAAGTCCTTTCTTCCTAATTCGCCGCAAATTTTCGTTGAAGGTCTGAATTGATACCGTCTTCGTATGTGCTTTCCTCGTATCTGTGACTGAATGAGCTGCTTCCTCTTGCAATGTTCTTGAATACCGGTAGGTGCAGAATCACGTCGGGGTCACCAAAAATAGTATGTGAGTTGGCATTCTGATTTGGACAACTCTGGTTAATGCTTCGTTTAGAAAAATGCTGTATTTTCAAAACGTTTTATTGCGTTGATTGATTGTGTTCAGGTGATGAATTGGTACAAGTTATGTCTTTTTTGACAAATATCTCGATAAATTTCTATCAATCAATATTAATATTTTCTTAGCAACGAACTGAACTTGTTTTTGTAGACGAATTATGAAACGGGGTGATCAAATTGATTGCAGCAATTGAAAATAAGAAATATAAAAATGAAATGCTAAATCCAAAAATATGTATCTTAGTCAATATGTATGAAATTTATTCTAACTAGGGCTTATATCTGCGTATAGGGGGAAAAAGCACATAAGTCAAAATGAGCCACTTAACATAAGTCTGACTTATATTATTATACCCACTGTATATCGTAGCATTTCGACTAATGTGTATATACACAATCATTTTAACCTACTCACGCTTCGTTATTGACTTATGTGATTTTACACAGTTATACATTTGCAGTTGTTTTCGACGAATATGACTTAATAACAAAAATGCGATAATTTGACTTATGTGCTTATTCCCATTATACGCAGATATATGAACATATAAATATTGGTTTCTAATATAATTTTTCGTCAAATTGATTCTGGGTTATGCATGATTTTTTTCAACAGATATCAAACTGTGGAAACTAAGGTTGGACAAGTTACCAAAGCTGTTACTGATGCCCCAATGTAAGTACAGTACATTTCATTTATCCTGTCAGGGTTTGTAGTTACCTGGAAATTCCAGGACCTTCATTGTTACGGACGCTAATCGGATAAATTCCAAGGGTGTTTGATCATTATAACAGATTTGATTCGTGTTATATCGTAGTTGTAGTTTTCTAACTTCCATCAATTTTTTTTTACAATTTTAAAAAATCTCCACATTTTCGAAGTCGTTATGAGACTAAGTAATACTGCAATAAGTACTGTCCATCGTTTGGTCAAACACCATATGGTGCTAGGAATCGCACGTTAAAAGGTAAGACCTCGTTAATCCTCAGCTCGCACATGTTTCGACTTCTGAGGGCTGTCCGATCTAAGGATGCAAAATCGGACTGTCCATCCCTGTATTTTCTTGCATAATTTTGCGAGTTGTCGCAGCTCTTCCTGAATTCATTTTATCACTCCAAAGGAATATAGTAGTAGGAGGCACCGGCCACTTTGGAGGAATTGGTCCAGTCCACCTGGACGCATATAAATCCCACGTACGGGAGTGGACAGCGACGGCTGTATAAACAAAGGTGATGTTTAGTAGCTCGGGGGGTAAGGAAGACCTCACCCCCCGGAACCTCTCACAAGGGGAAGCCCAACAGGGAAAAAATTCTACCCCGCAAAAGCCACTACTGAAAACCTACAGTAGAATCAGACTAGCGGAAATACCAGTGCCAAAACTGCGCATGCGCAAAAGAGAACGGCATCCCAGGCGTCAGCAAGTATGCTAGAGGCGGATAAGGACCCGAAACGGGATAAACGCGATAGTGATAACGAAGTCCCCCAAGCCGAATCCTGGAAAACTTTCAGGAAGGAGGCGGCAGAATCTCCCCTAGACAAAAAGCCAACTGATAAAAATGCTGAAAACTTCCACAATACGAAGAAGTTCTTCGGCGGAATCCTGGAAACTAAGCATCAGACCAAGGGCGGGGGAGAGACAGCCTCATTAAGAACACTCCGGAAAAGAAAGCCCGCGGAAACTTTCATGTCGCTTGACAGGTCCTTACCCCCAAAGCGTCTCAGAACAAACCACCTAGCACCCTCGCACCCCCAAACAACCGAGTCCGAGAGCAATGATTCTGAGGATCCAGAAGCCAGCGGCAGCAAGTTCGGGACGCGAAAGCTATCAGACTTCACAATCAAACTAGCAGGCCTGAGGCCGACAGAGGACCCTATGGAAGAGACCCGTACACGGAAGAAGAGAGATGCTGGAGATGGCAAGGGCGGGAAAAAGCCTGGTGGCCCAATCAGCGAAAATGAACACCGAAACCCTCACGGTGTAAAACCAGGAGAAAGAACACCCCACAGCATCCGGGAGTGAGCCCCCGAAACCCCAACAAAGCCCAGGGATGGAAACAGATACTCCCCCAGAAGAAATACTGGCGGGGGTAGCAATATTCTGCGCCGTAGTACGGGAGCAGCAGCTCCAGGATAAAGTAAGAAGGTCGGAGTGCGAGCAAGCGACGAAAGAAAGAAAGAGACTTCTGGAAAGAAGGAAGTCGGTGACTCCCCCACAATCGCCGAGCTCGGAGGCGGAAGTCCACAACCCTATAGTGGCCAGCCCTGTCACAGTGCAGAACAGGGACGAGTATCTGCAGTACACTCAGATCACAGACCAAATTAAGAAGCTCAAGGAAGAAACCAGGGTCAAGGTTAACGAGAGAGTCGCCCTGTTTTGCAGGACCCGAATACCCGTCCCGGAGGAACTGAGGGACTTTCCCTGGGCCAAGATCAGGGATAGGGAAGTTAGAGAGGTGACAGACCACTATAGGGAGAAGTACGGGGAGGAAACCCGCAAAGAGAGGGAGCGGCTGGAAGGACTACTGGCAATCCTGAAAAAGGCTCCAAGAAAAGGGGATCCAACCGGCGAGCCAGCGGAGGGATTCATCCACCCACGAAGGATGAAAAAGTTATTCAGTACCCTAGACTTGCGGGACCCGCCAACCCCCTCCAGCAACTCCTTCGCAGTCCTCGACGGGGAGGAGGAGAAGCCACACCAGGCAACAGAGAGCGAGCCGGAATATCAGAACCCTGACAGCAAGGGGAAAATGCTGAACCCCCAAAAGGGAAAGAAAAAAAGCATCACTACCTCCGGCAGTGGTGAATAAAGAAAGAAAATGTCCCCCGATCATCGTTGAAGGGACAATTAAACTAGACAACGTAGTTAAGGCCCATCTACAGAAGGATTTGAAAGGAAGGCTGATATATAAATATACTGGGAAGTCTTTCCTTATTTACACGGATACTGCAGACGACCACCTCTGTCTGAAAAAGCGACTGAAAGCTGCCGAAGTCGAGTTCCACACGTTCATCCTGCCGGGGGAAAAAAGACATGCGTTCATGTTGAAGGGACTCGATCACGACCCCTCAACAGATACAATTAAAGAAGGCTTGGCGTCCCAAGGGTTGTAAACCTACGGGATAACGGTCATACCGAACACCTTCAGGAATATGTATATGGTCCCGACAGACAAAAAAGTTACGGTCGGGTTTCTGAACAAGACCATCCTAGCAATCGACGGGGTAATTGTCAAATGGGAGATGAAGCAGAACACCCGCCAAGCTACCCAATGCTTCCGATGTCAGGCCTGGGGACACGCCCAGTCAAACTGCAACCGAGGGGTACAGTGCATGAAATGTGAGGGCAAGCACTGGTCCAGGGCGTGTCCCAAACAAAGAAACACCCTGGCGACATGCTGCAACTGCGAGGGAGCACATACAGCCAGCCGCACGCAGTGTGAAGCATATCAACTCTACCTGGTGAGCCAGGAAGATAGGAAAACGAAGCCAGACCCGAAGCCAAAATACATACCAGTCCTGCAGGTGAAGAAGAACGTATGGGAGCAGCGTAAAGAAGATGCCAGAGAAGCCGAAGCTAACAATCACAGGGTAATATTTTCCTCACATTCCTTACCACACCCCCCGCCCCTAAACCCGAGACCGCAGAAGAAGGTCCAGCAAGACCCAGCCAATGCACTAAGTGGTTTTATGGAAAAGCATCACTTCATTGCAGGACTGGTAAATATAGAAGGCCTAATGCGGGCCATGGATGAAATCATCGAGGGCCTGCTGAAGGCCCGGAATGACTCAGAAAAATTCCTGGTCTTCTGGAAGGTCATGGAAAAGATCCAGAGCTACGGCCTGTAGATGCCTCTCAAGGTGTGTATGCTCAACGTGAACAAAATCCCGTTGGTTGCTGATTTCGTCCGCAGGCACAGCGTCGACATAATGCTCCTGTCAGAGACGAAGTTCCGACAGGACCATAGACTGAGATTCAGAAGATTCACCTCCATAAGGGTTGACAGGCCTAACGCGCTGAGAGGGGGCCGAGTAGTCATTATGATAAGGACAAGTATACCGCATACACCGCTGCCGCCAAGGCAAAGTTCAATCGAACACGCCGGTATCGAGCTAGAAGATGGCACAAGGGTGTATGCGATATACAACCCTCCGGGAAATAGGATGGCGCCAATAGACCTGGACAACCTCTGCAACAGCGGGCACAAAGTGCTGCTGACAGGGGATTTCAATGCAAGGCGGCCTGAGTGGAACTGCGCCCACCACCCCAATGCGAATGGAAAGACGCTCTGGGAATATGCAATTGACTTCCCAGACACTCCAACGCTCTTCCCCTGGAACGGTATGTCGCCCACGACTATCGACCTGATAGTGAAAAAAAATGTGACAGGCATGTCAGAGCCCCGAACGGTCTCAGCTCATCTCTGATCACGAGCCTGTGCTCTTCACACTTCGGGGTGGGAGCAACCCCAAAAGGGTTAGGGTCGTGTACGACTACTCCACCGCGAACTGGGAAGAGTACAGGAAAATTCCAAATCACAAAACCGTGATAAATCCGAACATACCAGAAACCCCCCGATACAGAGAACAGATGCTGTCTCTGGGAAGGGAAATTGCAGACTTAATCAAACGTCATAGGGATGAAGCCTGGAAGAGGAAACTCGAAAGTCTCAACACAGGAGACAGTTCCCTGTGGAGGATGAACAGGCGCCTACAGAAAAGGCGAATAGACATCTCTACCGTGGGGAATGGTCGAACGCAGGCGATAACAGAACAGGGAAAGGGCGAAATGTTCGGAGAATATTTCCAGAGCGCCTTCCGGGCCGGTGCCGACGAAACCGAAGAACACCGGAGAGTTACCAGGGAAGTCTCGGAGTTTAGACAAGCACCGAATGCCAACTTGGACAGGCGCACCTACTCGACGTTGATTACCAAATTCAATTATAAAGTGGCAGCACTACTCGCAATGCCTGAAGCATGCAGAGATTGTCCCGATACTAAAAGCGGGAAAGTCCCAAAAAAGAATAGAAAGCTACCGCCCCATCTCACTGCTGAGTGCGGTCGCCAAGTTGGTGGACAGGATCCTGCTGAAGAGAGTTGAGAATCTCGAGGGAGACCTTCGACTCATCCCGAATGAGCAGTTCGGCTTCCGGAGAGGTCACTCTACAACCTCTCAGGTGGCAAGAATTGTTCACGGGGTGAGGGAAGATTTCCATCGAGGCCTCAACACAGTTGGATGTACAGAAAGCCTTCGACACCGTCTGGATAGAGGGCTTTGTCGCGAAGATGCTGAGAGTAGGCATGCCTAGGTATATGGTCAGACTTCTAGACTCCTACTTGGTTGGTAGGGCTTTCGAAGTTAGAATAAATTGTACCAGCTCGGCAATGAGGCCGATCGAAGCGGGTGTGCCGCTGGGATTCTGCCTCTCACCACTTTTGTACTCGTTATATACGCATGACTTTTGAATGTCTGAACACACGAGCACGGCGGTATACGCCGATGACACGGTAATTTTTGCCCAGGCGGGTGAGAGCAATATCGCTGCTGCCCGTGTGCAACACACCTGGATGGGCAGGTCGTGCCGTATCTAGCGACTAACAAAATAGTGGTCAATCCGGGAAAAACAGCTCATATACTTCACTAAGAAGAGAAAACGCAGTAACGTGGAGATTACGGGTGGGTTTGTGGCTTTGGGAAACCGGATCGAGGAGGCAGAGTCTGTGCGGTACCTGTGGTACCTGGACAGGAGATTGACGCTCGTTAAACACGTCAGCTTGACAATTCAACGAGCTGCGGGTGCAATAAAACGGACATACCCGTTGATAGCGAGGAATTCCAAGCTTTCGATGGAAATCAAAGCGTTGATCTACAAACAGGTTATCAGGCCATCGATGACCAACGCCTGTCCAATATTCTGCAGCCTTCCTGCGTACCAGATGGCACGGCTGGAGAGGATGCAAAATAAAGTACTTAGTATCGTTACGGATAGTGACAGGTACATTCGGCTAGCCGCATTGCATGAGCTGGCCAATGTCGAGACGATCACTGAATACATAAATAAGATCGCAGATAAATTCTATAGACATCACATCCTTGGAAGCCCTCTGACCAGGGATATCACCAGGATCCGAAGCTACCATAATGCCCCGAGAAAGCATCAGGGGCTTATATACCAGGCACTGGACCTGTTCCATGAGCCACCATAAGATGACTAGGAACTGAGGTGTAATGTCTAAACCGGCAGATGATTCCATTCATGAAATACCAGTGAACTAATGCTGGATAACAGCCCCTGCATAACTTGGAGGAGGCAGGGAAACATCCAAGCTGAGACCAAACCACTTACGTGCATATGGCCCACATTACAACGTGGGGTCTGTCTCCGGACAGATGTGGGGCGACTCTGCCTGACCCCTGGAAATAGGAGGCAGGACTAAAGTTTCTCACCCTGAAAGCAGTTGGAACCCGAACCTACTCCCACCCTGCGGTTGTAGCTAGTGTTTTAATATGTCTTTTATTTATTTATATGTCCGTGAAAGTGTGTGCTGTATTTTATCTATATTTAATATTAATAAATAATTTTGGAATTTTGGAATTTTGGGGTTGAATGTTCAATAATCGACAGTATGAGATTTGCTCCGCGTCGAATGTATCTTCTCCGCGATGATGAACAAGAACCCATTATATTCAATATTCATATAATATATTTTGCTCTCGATTTGACTCCTAATATTTCAAATGATTTTTTGCGATTTTTTATCCGTTAGGAATTTACCAGACAGGCCCTGAGTACGAAAATCATGTGCTCTGAGCAGGCGGAGTGAAACAAGAATTACGGCCTTCTGCATTCGTCCGGCTAGAATTTCTGCCATATCACGGGAAGCCGGTATGATTTTTAAGTCTGAGAGCAGTGTGCCCATCATTCTACCAAGGACCCCTATTATCAGAACCACCATCTTGATAGAATGGTTTGGATGGAGCCTGTGGAGTTCAAAGAGTAGATCTCGATATTTAGTCCGTTTTTCCTCCTCTTTTCGGACGACTTTTGTTTCGCCAGGAGCTAAATACTCAATGACGTCCCCTTTTGAGATGAACCGTGGCACATTTGTCGATCCCAAACTCCATTCCGATAGCATGCGTGTACTCTTGCACCCCCCTTGAGGACTGATGAAGGTCCCCTTTTCTCCGGAGTCATAAAGTTTAAGGTCATCCATGTGAAACAGATGGGTGACCTTATGCCTACGGTTGCTGGGGGTTTCGCAGTTGTATCCGCGGGTTTTCAGTAGTGCAACGGACAATGGCAGTAGTGAGATGCAGAAGAGAAGAGGGCTGAGGGAGTCTTCCTGAAAAAAGCCCCTTCTAAAGATAACCTGCTCTGTTTGGACTCTGACCAGATGTTATGGAGAAGCGAGTCGTCCAGAGCGACATCAGCTGTTCAATGCATCTCACTATTTGATCAGGTACCGCAAGGCATCTGAGCAAATGCATGATGAGCTCATGCGATGTTGTATCAAATGCCTTGCGATAGTCGATCCAGGCCATTGAAAGGTTACGCTTATACTGCACGGAGTCCTGCGTGATGCATTTGTCGATCAGTAGGTTCTCCTTGCAGCTAGCGGCCCCCTTCTTTGACCTTCTCTGCTCATATATCGGATCAAACACCTTCTCAACTGCGGAGAGTATTCGCATGTATAAGATGTGGGTAAACATCTTATAACATGCGTTCAAGCATGTTGTCGGTGTGTAGTTCTTCGGATCAGACAAATCTCCGTTTTGAGGATTAGCACGGTTCGCCTCTCGACAAACCAATCCGGAAGCTGTTGCTCCCCATCTAGCCATGAGTTTAAACTGTTGCTAGATGGTTGTGGGTACATGGAATTTTTTTCCTCCAATAGTTATTCAGGCCATCAGGATCTGGATCAACAAAATTTTTCAAACCTTTGAGTGCCCGTCGAACTTCTTCCGGGGTTATCGGATTGCGCAGTTCATTGATCTCAGGCTGACGAAGCCTCCTGCAGAAATCTTCGAACTGCGCTAGGGCTACGTTGAGTGGTTGCGGAAATTTGTAAAGGCCATTCCATAAGGTTTTTACCCGATCAGCCGCCGGCGGGGTATCCACTACACGTGGAGGCTCTTGGAATAGGCGAGAAGGTTTATCGCGGAACTTCATGTTTTCCGCGATGCTTCTCGCCCGCCTCACTAGTGATTTTTTGCAGCCACCAGCATTCGTATCCTATCAAGATAGTGCTGTTTGATGGTAAACAGCACGCCTTGATTTAGTGTGTGGTGAGCTCGTCTTAAATTTGCGGCATTTCGCCGCACTGCGGGCGTGAAGGGCCTATTGGCCGCCACGTAGTCCGCCACACACTGAATACAAGACGCGTGTTTTCTCGCCGACTTGATCTTAGCTTCCATCTTGTGAATGCGTCGCTGATGCCTCATTATCAGAGGAGTGGTATCCCTCCTTTCAGCTTGGAACAGGGCCTGAGCGGCGTCATTATTATGATTATTATTATTATTATCAATATCATTTTCAATGTTACTTCTTTTATCGTTTTTGATTGATCCACTTATTTAGCAAAAAATCATATGAATAGATAGTCGTTTATATATGTGGAAACTTCAACGCAACATTTATAAAAAGAGTTGGTATTTTCAGGAATTCAGGTGTAAATATCAAAAGTTTTATACATAATTTGCTTCCAACACCTGAACTTTCCATTCTATCTGAAAAGTACTTTCAGGCGTCAAAGATGCAGACATTTTCACGGATTCGTTTCGCTGTGAGATGCTATCATCCTTGTCGAGCCATTCTGAGGAAAATCTCTTGGCACCCCATTGTCAGATTATCGAGATTTATGAGAAATAAATGACAATAATAGTGATCACGATAATTGTTATCTCTGAGGATATATGATTAACATTTCTCCTTTTTCCCCCATTACAGCTCGCTAAGCCATTTATGAACATTTTGGAAAACATATTTGATATTATTGGATCATAAACAGTTATAGAACGACTTGGAGGACTCTGGAATACGAGGAACACCATTAAAATTATTTCATTCCTATCTTTATAATCGTACACAGCGTGTGAAAATTGACAAGTATGTGAGCTCAGAAAAAAATAGTTGAATGTGGCGTACCTCAGGGCACAGTTTTGGGACCGCTGCTATTCATTATTTATATGAATAATTTATTCAAGGTAAATACAGCTGGAGTAATATATAGTTTTGCGGATGACACCGTTTTATTATATACTGCAGAAACATGGAGTGATCTAAAGCTGAAAATTGAACTTGACATGACATCCATAATAGAGTGGTCAACTTCAATCTTCTAAATATTAATTTCGAAAAAAACATGTTTCTTCCTATCTGTTGCTACAAAAATAGTCTTATTTAGAAATTCCAAACAGTGATGCCAGAAAGTCCATTAAAATAAAATTCACGAATAGTGTTAAATACCTCGGAGTAACTCTTGACTGTCACTTGAGGTGGAATTACCATGTAGAAAATGTCGCTAAAACTCTTAGATCATGTTTAAAATATTTAACAAAAATTTCATTATTTTTTAATGATTATGGGGTTGTTATATTTGGAAGTATGTTTTATTTATGTGAACTGTTAAGCTAAAGAAATGTCACTTTTCCGTACGAATGATATTTTGAGCGGTTTCCCTTTGTGCGAAATGCCTTCACGGGATAAATGAAATATTCAACGTCCATTCTCTCAAGTAAATGTTCGTTGTTTGAAAATAGGTCTCACCCTAAAACGTTTGGAAGCTCTTTTTCGTTTTTTCTTCAATTCCAAATTCCAATACGTCAACAAAATCAGTAAAATATAAAATATTACGGCTGTTCTTATCCTAATATTATTAATCATGAGATTGCTGTCCATATTCAACATTTAACAAATTTTCAATATGACTGGAAACAAACATACATAACCGCACTGTTTCCATTTAAAATTTCAGACAAGTTGACTTTACTTCAACTTCTCGAATTTATTTGTACCATCAGTTAAAATTTGCCGCCACGAAATATATTGGAACATTGGAATCATTGGTGTACATGAAAATTTAACTGTTTTTAATCTACCTCCGTTTCGTAGCAATCACGGCTAGTAATAAAAGAAATGCCTCGTTGAATATGCGTTTAGAAAGATTGCCTGTTTTCAATGGAAACTCAAGTATTTTAGATTATCTCCTGATAATACAGGATACTGTATCATTTGTAGAATGGACGGAACAGCCCTAGTTCCACTATTACCTACAGGTAATCAGTTATAAACTGATTACACTGCATTAAATTATTATATTGTATTTGATGCATGTTAAAGAGGTCTGACTTGCGGGATACCAAGTAGATCTATAGACTAGATTTACTAACATTTAATTCGAAACTAATTTATGTTTTTTTTTATTATTCAATATTCTCATCAAATTAATCTGACTTGACTTTCTATGCTCGAATTTCACTTATAACAGGTCATCACGTCCTTTCTAGGATCGACAGGTGTATAAGGTAGCCGCTCACGTATATTCCCTATTGATGTGGGGTTTTCCGTTGTTTCGATACGCCTCGTCCATCATCAGACCAAGCGCTGATGGCGAATGAGACAGAGAGAGATAATAAAGATAAATTTGAAATAGTGACTGTGATATAAATTATTGCCCAAGACGAGATTCAAATAAATTAGCAAAAGTAGTTTAGTGTATTTTTACTACATTTGGTGTCATAAGTCGGATGTTTAAAATGAATAAGTGTTCGCGCCGTGTTAAAAAATCTTATAGATATTTATCGCGCCTGTAAGACTAGTGACTCGTTGAACATTTAAGTGTTTGCAAAGTGGAAAGTTTTGCGCGTCGTGGAACAATAAACTGAAAACTTTTTTGTGAAATAAAAAGACTGATATCTCGGTTAAAGACAATAAAAGACAAAATGTTATCGAGAAGAGTTCACTTGGTCGACCTAAAAGTTAGTGAGTTGAAGTAAGAATAAGAGGAGCGTGAGTTAGAAACAACTGGAAAGAAGGTCGTACTCCCGAAAAGATTTTCAGAGAGATTGATTGAAGAAGGAGAAGACCCCGAAACGTTCTTACTCGAGTTCGATTATGAATAAGCTCGAAGAAACTAACAAGTCTCTGAAAGATGAACTTCAACAAAATTCGGTGAGTCTGGAGGATAAATTTCTTCACAATTCAAAAGTCTGGAAGATGAGCTCCAACAGAATTCGGTAAACTTAAAAAAAAATCAAAAAAATTCGGTCAGGCTGGAAGATAAATGTCTACAAAATTCAAAGAGTCTGGAGGAAAAAAGTGCTAGAAAATTCGATTAGCTTGAAAAAAGAATTTCTCGAAAGTTCTAATAGTCTAAAAGAGGAACTTCAAGAAAATGTGAACAGCCTAGACGAAAAACTTCACAAAAATTCTAAAAATCTAGAAGAAAAGCTTGAAGAAAACTCGAAAAATCTAGAAGTCTGGAAATCCCGATGAGTTTGGGAGAAGAGCTTTTGGACAATTCAATTGGTCTGAGAGAGGAGCTTCTAGAAAATTCAAAAAGCTTGAAAGAAGAAGTTTGCGGTGTGGCTAATCGGTTGGAAGAAAGGATGGGAACTGTCGAGACAAATGGAAAAATTGAAAGAAACAATAAGGACAGAAATGTACAAAATAAAGGAGAAACTCAGTTGATTAGAAAAGCGAATGAATTCTATGCACACCCCAGAAATTTCCAATAGAAATTCAATGCCGTATCTGAGTACGAACTTGGAGGAAGTTCAAAAAGACATGAAAGGTGTCAAGGTTATTTCTGAACCAGGAAATGATGAGAAAATTGGACGAGGAATCGTACTAGGAAAAACCTTGTTGCGTGCTGATAAATTTGTGCCGGCAAGGATAATGAATGTCAACTATTACCCGGTGACCTTGAAAAAGGGAACAATTTTGGGGCACTGCTCGTCAATTTCTTCTATGGTTAAGAGTGTACGCAGCACTGTACGCAGCCAAGCCAGTAACTTGCCACCAGAATTGGAGAAGTTAGTTGCCATCTGGTCCAAAGATATGGGACCAGCACAACAACCCAAACTGAGAGAATCAGTCAGGAAGTATCAGGACATCTTCGATACGGAGTAGGCATAGGTGGAGAACAAAAGTTGTTCAGCATAAAATCGACACTGGGAATGCCCGGCCAATTCGGCAATCGGCTAGAAGACTTCCCCTTGCCAAGAACGAAGAGGTTGACAAAATAGTCTGTAGAACTACGGCAATAGATGATAACTGGGATGACAACAACATCCAGAGAGACCAAGAGAAAGATCCAGATATTGGTTTAGTCATCAGCTGGAAGAAAAGCCACTGAAGACCGTCGTGGCAAGAGATAGCCAATTATTCACGAGTGGCTTAACGACTCATTGGTCCCAATGGAACTCCCTTACCCTGGACAATGGGTTCCTCACGCGTGTGTTGGAGTCTGAGGATGGTGGAGAAGACAGACTTTAGGAGCAGGAGAAAGAAAATGCTACGAGAAATTCATGATGGGGTCAGCGGATGACATCTGGGAATGACGAAGACCCTCCAGAAATTGAGGCAACGGTTTTACTGGGCCAACTGTCAAACCGACGTCAAAGACTGCGATGCTAGCAATGGGCCTCGAACAAGACCTAAGGCCCTGATGCGCCAGTACAATGTAGGCAGCCCATTTGAAAGAATCACCATTGACATCGCTGGCCCGTTCCTACATTCTGATCTCTGGAATAAGTACATCTTTGTGCCGATGGACTACTTTAGCAATTGGGCAGAATTCTATGCCCTGTCGAACCAAGAAGCCATCACCGTTGCCGACGTCTTGGTAAAGGAGTGGATTTGTCGATTCGGTGTTCCGTTAGAGCTGCATTCGGATCAAGGCAGAAATTTTGAGTCAAACCTGTTTTAGGAAATATGTCAGACGCTGAACATCCGGAAGACGAGAACCACAGCTCCACATCCGTAGTCAGATGGAATGGTGGAGCGGATGAATAAGACTATAAATAGCCAAGGTAGTCTCTGACCAACAGATAGATTGGGACCAGTACCTTCATCTGTTCCTGATGGCGTATAGTTCCGTAGTACATGAGTCAACCGGCCAAACCCCTACTAGTGTTATTATGGGTCGAGAACTGCGACTTCCATGTGACCTGAAGTTTGGGACGCCACCAGAACAAGACACTGCGGGAGATGACTACATCAGCAAACTACGACTTAGGATGGACGACATCCATGAACGAGTTCGTTTAAACATCTAGAGTGCCAGCGACAGAATGAAGGAGACCTACGACATCAAGGCCGATGCTGGCGGATATCAGACAGGTGGCCTAGTTTGGCTTTATAACCCTAAACGTCGCCGTGGACTATCACCGAAGCTTCTGAACTCGTGGGAAGGTTCAAATAAGATCATGAAGAGTGAAACCTAGGGTAGTCCACTTCAATAGGTTGTCCTCTTATGCCGGAAACCACGACCAAGTCCGCACCGTCAGACCACCGGAGGATGAAATGACGTTCCAGAGGTTCATGTCCCTGTACTCAAACGGAGAGAAAGTTCAACATGGGTTAACCCGAGAGGAGCCACGAGACCTTTTCAAGGTGCCTGCCGATTACGCGTTTGATCACTGTTCCGTAGTACATGAGTCAACCGGCCAAACCCCTACTAGTGTTATTATGGGCCGAGAGCTGCGACTTCCATGTGACCTGAAGTTTGGGACGCTACCAGAACAAGACACTGCGGGAGATGCCTACATCAGCAAACTACGACTTAGGATGGACGACATCCATTGTCTAATTGATTGTCTAATTGATTATACACCCTCGACTTGTAAGTAAACAAGGTCTCTGCTCGCATTCACGATTACTGGTAACGCCAAGAAAGAACGAGAACTCGCTAAGTAATGAATTCGAATTTACGAGAGCCATCTGATCGACATGTAGTCCCGATCGTTCGAGAATTGTAAAAAAATTGCTTGTGGGTATATAAGGCGCTCAACAGGAGAGGGCGGATATAGTTTCAGAGAGTGGCAGATATAGTTCGAGAGCCCGCAGACAGAGAGAGATAGTAAAGATGAATTTGAAATAGTGACTGTGATATAAATTATTGTTCAAGACGAGTTTCAAATAAATTATCAAAATTACTTTAGTGTATTTTTATTACAATAACCACTAATTGGAATATTTTAAAGCACGGTTTGTTAGAACAATTTAGAATATTGAAATTTCCTTTTCACGACCTGCAGAAATTTAGGAATTGTACACAAAAGAAAGGTGAAACTTGTCGCTACTATTCAGCTAGAATTAAGATCGGCAATGCAACAATTCACAAATTCGGAAGCTATTTAGAAAGAGTATGAAAGAGAAAAAGTCTTACAATTCTCTTTAGGACTGTAGATCCCATTAGAAAAAAAAGTTGTGTTAGCTAGTCCAATCAGTCTGCAAGAAGCATTAGAAATTGCAGAGGAACAGGATATGATAATAAATTTGCTTGATTCTACTTGAAAATACGTTCGAGAAAGACAGGAATGGGTTTCACACCGACGATCCATCCATTTCTGCATGAATTTTGGTCATGTAACAATAAATTGCAGTAAAATAAAACACGAGATTAATCCTATACTATATGGTCGCCCCGACGCAATCGCCAATTACAAATGATGTAAAAATATTGCGTGCGGAAATATGTGCGTTCCAAAAATAAACGGATTCCCCCAAAATGTTGTATTTGAATCCGGAGCACATGATTCTTTAGTACGGTCAGGCGTAGTAGGAGACTGAACCAAGTGTCTCGTACATTATAACGCCGTAAACGGCGGGAAGATAATTAAAGGGGAGGATTATGCCCTAGTACGGCCAGGCGCAGTAGGAAACTAAACCAAGTGAAAATTTATACCAAATAAAGGTTCTGTAAAGTTGAATTTTGTAACGTCACAAACAGTTCCTTTCCAACTTTAGTGGTTTCTCTATTATTTCTGTGACATTTGGTAATCGGGCATTTCAAACCTTCCGTTCGGTATGCCGCGTACTCGATAACAACATGTCAGGGCTAATTACCTTTCGGTGTACTTGCCAATATACAGGAATCTGTCGAAGAAGAAGACAAATTATATTGTCGATTGAACAAAGAGATTTCAGCATGTTCAGGAGAGGAAGAAGGAAAATTTCATATAGCTGTCATTTAAAACTACGTCAGACAATACGTCAATTTTAGTGTCCAATGAAAGTGCTCTTATCGGAACTTCTGATTTAAAAATTGTAAAAAAAAGGATATTTTCATAGCTGTGAGTTCTTACAAGCGCCTTCGTCCATTTTGCCACTGTCTCTGTAACCAGCAAAAGTCGTTAGCTGTCCTCATAAGAAAAATATTTTTCAAAAAGCTTTTAAATTTTCTTATGGCTGAAGTTTGCAAAATCTATCAGGTGGGTAATATTTTCACACGTATTTTTGTTCAGGGAAATGCTTTTTCATTGTACATTTTGAGGTTTTAAAACTCATGTGAGCTATTGAAAATGGAGTATAAAAAAAAGAACATGCTAAAATAGCTTTTCTCTTTTTCTGTAGTCAGCATGCTGGTTTAAAGTATGGGTTTAAGTATACGTTAATGCTAATATGGATTGTTTCATTAATTGGTTAAATTGATGCAGTCGGTGTTTTTTTTTTTGTTTATGCCAAGCCACGTTTGTTCATTTGGAGAAACGCAATGACTTGGAATATTAAATTCATTGGAAGTTCAATTCCACTTTGGTATCACTTCTGCTGAGCGAGCAACTCTTATAGTGTTTATTTCAATTACCCCCTTCGACATGCTATCACATTTGAAAACCGAGGACCTATGGGGCCAACTAGCATATGAAAAGTCAAGTAACTATGTGCCAAATCTGAAGTTATTTATACATAGTTGGAGCAATGTTAAATTGGCACTGAAATACCCTAGAAAGTCATAGTTGAAGTATAGCTAATTACCAGATAGTTCGCTAAGAGGAATCTTACAAAAATCAGCACGTTGCACCTTCCACAGATTCACTGAATACAGAAATCGATGGGGCTTATCCAGGCCTGGTCCAGGACAATAAGCAGGATCAAGTATTCAATATCACTGTGTGAAGTGTCCTGAACATTTTTTCGGTGTATTTTTGAATCTCTCGGTAACGTCACCTTTCAAAGAGAAATAGTATAGTTCCTGCTCATGCAATTTTAAAGTTCTATGTATTTACCTGTATGAAAAACTCTTTCTGAAGGTTCCATGTACTAGCATATAATAAAAATTTTATAATACAAACGATTCATTTGTGAGTCCATTACAAAGCCTTCAGGAAAATAAACATCGTATAACTTACTGAGTAAGTCTGCTTTGAAAAGTACCATCACAAAATATTATCCTTACCCACGTCCTATAAGGTTCCATAAACAAATGAGCTGCCGGAGCAATGTAGTGTGATATTCGAATTTGCACCAAAGAAAACCAAATTCGTTTAGAGCGCTACACTTTTATGACACCCTTCTAGTGGGACCCGATCAATTTTGTAGTTGTTTGGGGCTATTTGTTCTTTGAACAAAATACTTTTCAAAATAGACATTCATAAAAGTGTTTGTGGCTGAGGAGATAAATGTTCAAGTCAATCAGAGGTCCAATATTGTTGTGTTGTGAAGGGCGGAGAGTTTGTTCGATTACATAATTTAATTGAACATATACGTAACAATTTTGAGTATGGTTGTTTTGAACTTGGTGATTTTTTTGTAACACCTTTCATCTGTTACAAGGTATTGCCTTAAAAAAAACTATGTTTTAGTGTTTCACCTTAAATTTTCGTCAATATGTTTTTTCACAATATGCATTTGAAATGTCAGAATAAGTGCGGATCTGGCGGTCCAAATCCCTTTTCTTACCTGATATCGATATTTTTAAATGGTTTGATGTGAAATAACGCGACAGATTTTTTTTTGATGGAACGGAATTCAATGTGTTTTATTACAAAAAGTAGTATCGGTGAAACCTTCCAAACGTTTATTTTTAAGTTTGTACGTCAAACAGTTCAAAAGTTAACAGGGGGGGACTATTAAAAGCCACACTGTATTGAACCATAAGGTGAAAAAGGAAAGTTGGAAAGTTTGGTTGAATTTATGAGAGGTAAGAGTACTTCTGTTAGTCCAGTATTTGTACACAAACGGTTTGATGACCGTCTACATATTAAAATTTTGTTGTATGATGATGAACCAGTAGTGCCTCTTTTAGACACTGGTTCCAACGTAAATTTGATTGGATCTTTTGAAAAAGTTTAAGATAACAGTGGATGCTTCGCCAAGGAAATCTGTTACTGTAGCAGATGGTAAGAGTTAGAAAGTAACAGGAGAATGTCAGTTACCCATTGTGTTGGATAAAAATAATTGTAAATTAGTGAAATTTGTAATAGTGCCTACTGTATTCCATTCAGTAATCTTAGGGGCAGAATTTGCAAGACTTTTTCAGTTAGTTATAAATTTTCAAGATGACACTTGGAATGTTTTGAGTACTTCCACAAACCATAGCCTAGCTGTCATAGATAGAAACTAAGCCCGTTGGAAACATACAAAGTTTATCACAAAGTTTCACAAATAATGAACAATTACAAATCACACAAGTCATAGAAGAATTCCGATCAATTTCTGCTGAAGATAGATTGGGTAGAACTGATAAACTGGTAGTTAATATAGACACTGGAGATCATCCTAGTTTCAACTTGATGCAATATCCATTGAGCCCATATATGATGAAACATTTGAATGAAGAAGAGGATATAATGCTATCGCTATGAGAGATAGAACCTTCCAAAAGTAGCTGGAATTCATCGGTTATTTTTGTGAAGTAAGCAGACGATACATTTGACTATATTTTGATGTATATTCGTTTATGTAAAATTTGTCAAGAACAAAAAATGCCAAATTCCTTGCCATATGGTTTGATAGGCCCAGAAAAAAAGTATCTTGTCCATTCCAGATCATCTCAACCGACGTGATGGGCCCCTTCCCGAGGTCCAAGCGCGGTAACGCATTTTTGGTAGTGGTTTCAGATTATTTTCCAAATTCACTTTGATGAAACCTGTTAGACAGGCAACTGCTCAGGCAATCATTAATTTCCTGGAAAATGATGTATTGTTAATCTACGGAGTCCCTCAAGTTTTCATTTTAGATAATGCACCAGCTCACACTGGAAAATTATTCCAAAAGTTCACAAAAAAGTATGAAATTCCGAAACTGAGAGTGAATAGCACTATAGGTACGGCTATTCGTAGTTCAACGATTATAGGGACTGGGATAAACAAATTCCAGCAATTCAAAATTGTTTTCAAAATTGTTTTTTCCGTTAACCAGCTGTCACCCCCCTACGAACGACAGCCCTCAGAAGTCGAAACTTGTGCGAGCTATGGATTAACGAGGTCTTACCTTTTAACGTGCGATTCCTAGCACGAGACCAGTGACCATGCTGGGATTCGAACCCACGTCCCTCTGACTGATAGACTAGCGCTCTACCATCATGACCACTGCGGCCCATTGATAATGCTTTGCGATCTTACGAAGGTTTGTCCTTCCTATTTGGTTTTTGGTCGAAAAGTACCTATTAGAGGAACTTTTTGGAATAATTTCTGAAATCTAGATCTTAAAATAGATGAGGAGACCATAAAAAACTATAGTAAAGAGTTGAGACAGTTACCTGAACTGTATGCTTCTGTTCAAGAGCAGTTGATGAAATCTTATGAGAAAAACAAGAAATATTGTGATATCCGTAGGAGAGAAATTTTCAAAGTTGGAGACAAGGTTTGGAAAAGAAACTTGCACCACGTTATGTTTTGTGCAAAGAAAAGTACGTTCGAAGGTAGCATATGAACTAAATAATATGGATGGGTCTGATGCAGGAGTATGGCATGTACAGATCTTGAAACTTTACTGGGGGTCAAATTCTGATATCTCTGAACATTAATCAGTGAGAGATGTTTTAAATGTTTAATCACTGCAGGTTTTGAAAAATTAGGCGAAATAATTCAACGGAATTTCTTTGAAATCATGTCTGATTACATCTTTTGCAATTTCTGCAGACATTACATATTAGAAAAAAATCATTTTGGGTGATTTGGAAATTATGAATGATTCACAGTTCAAGGCGAGGATTCTTGAGACTTGGGATGATAAGTTTTTTTCATTCTGATGAAATATCAATAGAATTTTTTTTAAATTGCCAACCCCAATTTGATGAATTTAAAAAAAAAATCTGAAAGAGATGTCTTTCAGAATTTTTTTTGAATACAGGATGCCCCTTTTGTTAATATTTGTAAAAATTATAAATAATAACAATCTACAGACTTGTTTTCGAGTCAAAAGTAGGGATAGTAGGATGTCACAGTAAGATTTTTGATTCATTACTGATTTGTCAAGGACTATACTTGAGCAAGTATATTGAGATTGAAATTTAAGATTGAGTGGTTCATAAGTTAGACCTGGGTAGTCTTAGTTGAATACTGGAGTATTATCAATTTTTTTAGGTTGTATAATTCAACCAAAAATTGAATGCTTTCCCTTTTGGTAGTTTTGAGGTAGAAGTTGGCTATCTCTGGGCAACCTGAAGCAACTTGAGCCTTGGAGACAGTTCCCAACTAGTGGGATTTTGCGACTTTTACAAGTTTGAAAGTCTATTGCAAAAATCTCACGACAGTAACATCATTGTTCAATTTCCTGTTAGTAGTACAACTATGGATTAGTTTTTATCTTGATCGTGTTGTAGCTATTATACAGTGTCCACTAACTTAATTCTTTCCTATATAATTGGGTGTTCCGTTGCTAGACTTTCTGGTATATGATGGGGCAGTTATTGGGGTTAGTATTAGGTTTTAACTCGCGGTAGAGCATTGGCAAAAAATTTATTGAATTATTAGCCTGGTTTATAACTCAAAAACGATTCATTCATTAAATTAATGGTTGAGCGTTTCTTGCCGAAATACGCCGAAGGATTTGGAGGATTTCCAATCGATCTCCGCCCTAGGTTTGGTGTTTGGGGCCTCAGTTATAGGACTGTTTTGTCTCAAACATCCGATAAATATTTTTGTGGTGATTCACTAGAGTTTTTTTGTCTGTAGGGGGCCATCTAGGGTTTGCTGGTTTGGTCAAGCGACGTGAGGAACCGTTAAAGCTACGGTAGCTTGAACAGCCTTCATTCAACTTTTGGAGTACCCCCGAGATGTTTTTTCTCATTATTTTCGGTGTTAATAGCACTTTTTAGATCTGATGGTATCCTATATTCTCAATAGGGTTTTGTTGGGAATCCGTGTATTTAGGTACTAAATTTTCTGAACTTTTTTCCATTTTTTCGGCTTCCTACGTATATGTGAAATAATAATAATTTTCTTTGAATTTTATCAAGAGTGATTGGATTATATAGTTTGATTCGACTCACCTGGAAAAAAATGCTCCTTAGCAGAAGTATTTTTTTATTTTTTTGGAGGGGGGTAGTGTAACGTCACAGATCGTTCCGTTCCAACTTTAGTGGTTTCTCTATTAGTTCTGTGACATCTGGTAATCGCGCATTTCGCGTACTCGATCACAACATGTCAGGGCTGATTAACTTTCGGTGTACTGGCCAATATACAGGAATATGTGGAAGATGACAAATTATATTGTCGATTGAACAAAGAGATTTCAGCATGTTCAGAAGAGAAAGAAGGAAAATTTCAATACAGCTGTCATTTATTACATTACCACCACTTAGAATGAATGAAAGTGCTCTGCGGATTTGGAAAGAAGGCGCCAGGAGGAAAAACATGAAGAGGAAAAGTGGTGCCAGGAGGAAAAGAAAGAACGAGAAGAGGCACTCCAGAAAATACTCGACGAACACAGAAATGAACGAGAAGAGGAAAAACAAGAACGAGAAGAGGCACTCGAATCAGAACGAATAGAAAAACAAAGGAGAGCAGACTTCCAGGAGGTTCTAGAACATTAGGACAAGTTCTTCCAACATGTATTACAGAATACCAAAGTACAAATGGAGGAACTGAAAGAATAACTGAAAGAAGAACTAAAGGAAGGTGTCAAAAAAAATCGACGATGAGCTTAATAAGAAAGTGGATACAGTGCGAGAGGAGGTGAAAGATCTTGGTTCATGTATCGCCGACAATTTGAAGCTGCAGCGTTGGTTAATGGATGGGGCGAAAAAGAAAAAGTTACGGCACTTATAGTAGCTTTGAGAGGGCCAGCTTTGGGTATGTTGCAGACGATACCCATCGAACAGCAAAATAAATATAAAGACCTGATTACTGCATTAGAGTTGAGGTATTGCGATCAACATCGAGAACAGCTGTATCGGGCTCAAATGAAAACGCGCACTTAGAAATCAGGTGAGAGTCTGCAAGAATTTGAGGCGGATGTGAGACGCCTAATTCAGCTGGCTTACCTAGAAGCACTGGGAGATTTCAAGGATCAGCTAGTGATACGGTTATTTATAGATGGACTGAAAGACACCGAAATCCAGAGGACTCTGCGACTAGCACACTTAAAGAGGAGTAGCGATGTCTTGGTACGTTCTCTAGAAGTGGAGGCGGCCTTCAACACCTCGAGGCCGAAAGTACGAGCAGTATCAGTAGAAGAACCAGAACAACGATCAGGCGCAGTTACTAGTTTATTCGAGAAGGTTCTGGATGAGATCAAATCTTTGAAAGGCGGAATGAGCACTCAGAAGAACAGGGCGTGCTATAGATGTGGAAAATTAGGACATCTTATAAAATACTACAGGGTAAGAATAACCTATAAAGACAAGGTCTTCCAGAGAGTCCTCAAGTGGACGGCAGGAATGCAGAATGCTGGCTAGCAATAATAGAGCCCCCAGGGTCATTCCTATTAACAGGCTAATAAGAACAACCTACAGCCTAACCATTGCAGGAAAATTGAACGAAGTAGACGTCACATACACCATAGACACCGGTGCTGCAGTTTCTTTGGTACGAAGTGACATCCTTCGGCCAAAAAGCGTGAACCTATCTCTTCAAACCTTGTGCTTCGATCAGTCATTGATGAAAACGCATCTCTTCGAGGAGAAGCTGAGATTACACTGATTCTTGGGCGACTCACTATCAAATATACAGTATACGTCGCATATATAGAAGATGAATTTATACTTGAGATGGATTTGATCAGTGACTACGGGTTTTCGTTTGACAATGAAGAGATCATGAAGTTTTGAGGAGAAGAATTTGTCCTCACAACTCCAACAGAAAGGACGATGCCTGTGAAACTGCGATTAGTAAAAACCGTGAAAATTCCTGGATTTTCGGAAAAAGTAGTTTTTACTAAATCAGATGAAGTCCCTGGGTGCTGCGTTGTAATAGTAGCAGATAAAACATCGACCAGGTAAATTGCACAACAATGCAGGACAGATGAAGACCCTGGGTGCTGCGTTGGAATAGTACAGTCATGTGTTGACAACAACAGGAAGAACTAACCTGGTCAAACACAGAATCGATACTGGCCAAGCCCATCCGATTCGGCAATCACCAAGAAGGGTTCCATTTGCCAAACAACAAAAGGTGGAAGAGTTTGCTGACAAGATGATGAAAGATGGTGTGATTGAAGAATCATCTAACCCTTGGTCTGCACCTGGTCTGCACGAGATTCTGTGTTAATTATAGGGTATTGAATGATTTTTCGAAGAAGGATGCTACCCTTTATCAAGGATAGACGACACATTAACAACTGAGGCAGGATCACGTTGGTTCTGAACCCTAATTCCGAAGAGCGGGTATTGGCAAGTTGGGCATACAAGAAGACGATAAGGAGAAGACAGCATTTTCGACTAGAAGCGGACTTTATCAGTTTACTGTCATGCCTTTTGGATTATGCAATGCTCCAGCAACATTTGAAAGATTTACGGAGTTGGTCCTGCATGGATTCACTTGGAAGACTTGCCTAGTATATCTCGACGACGTTTTAGTCATGGAAAAGACATTTGAAAAACATTGCACAATTTGCGAGAAGTAGTGCAACGATTCAGGAATGCCAACCTCTAACCAACCAACCTCTCTTCTTTTAAAAGAAAAATTACAAACTTACAAACAGTTACCAAATTTTATTATTTATCTTAACAAAACACTAATACCAATACTTCAATATTTAATACATTAACCTATCAGGTTGCTTTACAGTTCTTCCGAATCTTGTTTTGTAAGCGCATTGTTCCGAAGGAATAGGTTCATCACATTGCATGCCATTCTCATTTGAGATAGTAGAATCCATGTCTTCTGAGATACAATGAAATGCATTGAACCCACTTTTCTGAACATTATGTTTATTCAAAGATTTTTTAGGAAATAGATCTTTTCTATTTCGAGAAATCATTCTACCACTACCAAGCATTTTTATGTTATATGACGTTGGTCTTTTGTGTTATTTCATAACTCTTCCAGGAAGATTATTGTATTATTTTCCTTTTACATAAACAATATTATTCTTTTGTAATTTTGACAATTTTCGTGCATGTTTGTTGTAATAATATTTTTGTTTCTGCTGTTTTTTCTTCAAAATATCTCTGAACTGATTGTTTTTTATGTGTAAAGGCTTCAAATGTTTTTCTGGAAGTGGAAGAAAGCTTCTCATTGATCGATTACTCAATAATTGTGATTTTACATTTTTTTAAAATGTTCTGAACAGTCTGAATAGTTCTCTCAACTAAACCATTTGATCTAGAATGTTTAGGGCTTGAGGTGATGTGTTGAAAGTCCCATTCATTAGCAAGGCATTCAAAATTGTGAGAGGTCATTTGAGGGCCGTTGTCTGAAATCAAAATTTCAGGTATACCTTGTCTCGCAAACATAAGTTTCAATTGAAAGATTACCTCGTTAGATGTTAAAGTTCTAAGATGAATTACTTCTGGAAATTTAATCTACAAGAACTAAATAATGTTGTTTATTTGTCCCACTTTTTGCCACGCTCTTACTGGAATTTCGTGCTGTTTCAGCGGTTCTCTAGGATTTGCTTTAGAAAAATTTGCGCAAGCATAACAATCAGATACTAAGTTATCGATATCTCTACACATACCAGGCCAATACATAATTTCGCGCGCTCGTGACTTTGTTTTTTCTCTGCCTAAATCGCTTAGATGCAGTTTAGCTAAAATATTTTTTCTTAATTTTTTAGGAATAATTAGTCTGTTACTTTACAACAATAAACCATTACTGTGTGAAATTTCATTATTGAAAGAAAAATAAACTTTTACAACATCCTCTAATTGAGTTTTTTCAGAAGGCCATCCTTCTTTCGTAAGTTTTACTAGTTCTGTCATTTCTTCATCTTTCTTTATTTCTTCCAGTTTTTTATCAGTCACTTTTAAATTTTCCGTTATTAAACTAATCTGCGCGTTCAAGTTTTTATCCAAGTCATCAAAATCTATTTCATCGAATTCATTTTTCATTTCACTATTATGTGCCCTTGATAAGGCATCAGATATCGTCATTTGTGAGCCTGGCTTATATACCGAGTTAATGTCGTATTTCTGCACTTGAATAAGCATACGTTGAAGACGTGAAGGAACAGAATTTAGAGGTTTTTTAAAAATACTTGAAAGAGGTTTATGATCGCTTTCTACTGTGACGTTTTTGCGTCCATACACAAATTGATGGAATCGCTCGAGTCCGAACAGAACAGCTAATGTTTCACGTTCTATAGGTGTCCAGTTCTTCTGAGTATCTGTGAGAGCTTTTTAATTCTTCGGAAGACCTCTCATGATGTTCATCCCAGTGCCATGGTACTTCATTTTTCAACAGGGTCCTCATATGTTCAGTTTTATCAGATAAATTTGGAATAAACTTGGAAACATAAGTAGGTAATCATGCCTAAAAATCGTTCAACGTCCTTTTTGTTAAAATGCTTTTTGAATGACTTTATGGCTATAATTTTATCATAGTTGGGTTCTATTCCTTCGCTTGATATTTTATGTCCTAAAAATAACAGGGTATTTATTCCAAATTTTGATTTATTTAAATTCAGTTTGAGGTTGACTTCTTTGCACCTACTCAATAATTTAATCAACCTTTTGTCATGTTCCTCCCTGGTTTTTCCCCATACTAAAAAATTGTCAATATATGATTCAACGCCCTGTATCCCCTCAAATAAAAATCTTATTTTTTTATGAAAAATTTCGGATGCTAAGGTTATTCCGTAAGGAAGTCTTAGAAATCTGTACCTCCCATATGGAGTATTGAAAGTACAGAGAAATTAACTTTTTTCATTTAGTTTTATCTGATGAAATGCTTCAGATGTATCCAATAAGGAAAAATATTTTGCCCCATTCAATTTCACCAGTATGTCATCTACTGTAGGGAGGGGAAAATGCTCTCTTTTTATAACTTTATTTAGATCTTTTGGATCTATACATATTCTTAGGTCACCATTGGGTTTATTGACAATTACTAAAGAATTTACCCATTCCGTAGGCTGCTCGACTTTAACTATTATTTTGTTTCTTTCTAGTCTGTCTAATTTATGTTTTAATTTCGATTGTATTGCAATAGGAACTTTTCTTGGTGCATGAATGACTGGACTCGCATTATTGTCTATTTCAATGTTAAATTCGAATTCCAAACAACCAATTCCACTGAAAACTTCTTTAAAATCATTTAAAACTAATTTATCATATTCATGTTTGGTATCGATATTTTCTTTCACAGCATCAACTAACTTTATTATATTCAATCTCTCACAATCCTTTTTTCCTAAAATGGGTTGAACATTTATTTCATCAACTACGTAGAAGGTTAACAAATTTGACTTATTTTTATATTTGCAGTAGAGATTGCACCTACCTAAAACATTTATATCGGTTCCTGTATATGTTTTTAATTTTATGTTGTAAATTAAATTATTTTTTGATAATTCTAATTTTGCTAATTAATTGGATGGTATTATATTTACCTGGGCCCTTGTATCTAATTTGAATTCGATTTCTGTTTTATTATTTACCTCAATTGACACTCTCCAATCATTTGTGCTTATTGAATTGATACAATAAATAAATAGATCATCATCATCTTGACCATAAGCAATTTCGTTAACCGATTTGCACATTTTTGAAAAGTGATTCAATTTCTGGCATTTCATACAATGCTTATTAAATGCAGGACACTGATTTCTTCCATGTATTGTTCCGCACCTGTGACATTTGAATTCTGACGGTTTCGCACTAGAACTACCGGCGCCGCGCGCACTATATCTTCTTATTGGCTGTCGATTATGCGAAGAACTTCCTGAGTGAGATGGAGAATGGGTTTGGAATGTATGTTTTTTCTGAACACTTCTTTGCTGCTTCACTTTGAATACTTCTCTTTCTTCTATAGTTTTCGATGCGTCTCTACTTATTTTTTCTAGCTGGTCCTTGGTTCTCTCCGCTATTCTGCATGTCTCTATGGCTTTGCTTGAAGTTAAATTTTTTGTTCTGATTGAAATGTTCTGGAGATCTGGGTTTGATTTGAGCCCTAATATCAATTTGCTTGTAATCAGACTCTGTTAACTGGCCAAATTCATACGACGTGCTAAGATCTCGAACATCGGTGATGTGATGTATCTGTCCATGGTTTCATCTACTAACTTGTCCCTGGTCAGAAAAATGTGCCGTTCGTATGTAACATTTTTCTCTGGGTTGAAATATTCTTCATATTTCCGAATGATGACTTCGTAATCCATGTTATCTTCATTACTGTCATAAGTAAAATTGTTAAAAATTTTGAGAGCTCTGTCTCCTACACATGAAAGCAACAGGGATGCTTTATACTTAGCTGATTCGTTTTCTGATCGCGTTGCTTGGATATACAACGAGAATTTTTGCTTGAAAAATCTCCAGTTGTCTGCAAGAGATCCTTCCCAGGACATAGAATCGGTCTGCTGGATTGTAGTTGTGAAATGTTGATGCACTACATTTCCTGTGAGGTCATTTTTCACTAACACACTTTTATTGTTTCTATAATACCTACTGAACTAAAGGTTTTCGTATTCAGTATAACTCGAATACGTCACTTTTCTCTCTTTTAGACTCCGACTGCGCCATGTAATGGTTTAGGTTCGTTATTCAAACAAGTCATGTTGGGAACTGTCTTTATTTCGAAGTAAGTGAGATACACAAGAGAAAGAGATGGATTGTAGTAGGTATATGAACAATAAATAGTATGTGGGCTTAAACCTAAAAGGACTCATTACACATACCAGATTAAGAACTGCTTCCTCGGTTGCTGGGGTTCTTACCGTCCGATGTGCACCCGATAGATGACTAGCTTTCTCAAAACTTCCTGTCTCCCTTAACCAAGTATGAATTCTTGAAAATGTTTTTTAAGTAGGAGTTGTGCGGTTTGGATAACGCTCCTGATATAAATGTCTAGACTCAAATGCATTTCCGTTAGCAATTCCGTATGTGAAATGTATGTCGGCATACTCTGCATTGGTAAAGTTTACCATTTGCAAACAAATAATCACAATAACAACAAATAAAACTATTTAACTATGCGTCAAGATATAACTTTTGACATGACAGCACAAGAAGAACATTGGAATAAATTTACTAGCCAACTTGATACTTTTATTTTCAAACAGTTCGTGTATCAATGAGAAGACGATTGGATGCATCGATTAATTTTAATTAAAATATCTCGATAACGGCTGCTTGTAGCGACTTTGAACAGGCATACCTTTTTTGCGTAAAAACAATAGAGGAATCGATTTTTCTTCTAGAAAATGTGATACATTCATGCACGACAAAGTTGTGACTACCCAAAAGAGACCAAGACATGTAGGTGGCGCCCCCTACAATTAAGTGCAAAACTAATATCAAATTTGAATTTCTCAAATTAAAAATACCAATTTTTATTCAAATATCGACATTATTTTGAAATTTATTCACGAAAAACCAAAATGAAAATTAATTTTCAACACCCTCTATCTCAAAACTGAATGCCTTGCGGACCCATGTTTATATGAACTTTTTACCTTATAAATAACTAAGGAATCGTCCTGTAAAATATCGAACACTTATTACATAACAGTCTGTATATATAGGTGTGCACTCTGGCATCTTCCCATGCAAAATTTGCGGTAAAGGTGGCATCCAGTATTCGGATGCCATCTTGTCTCGCCTAGTAGACTTTGTTAGTCAGTGGCATATGACGTCATAGAACCAATAAAAGCAAAATCTGCAGGACGCTAATTTGTTCCAAGTGGTGATAAAATATACTCCTCGAGTTCGAGCGTCTACCGCAAGGCGTCACCTCCATCGAGAACGTGTATATGGAACCAAACCGTCAGATTCTTCATGCGGTAAAATTGGCACCTGTAACGGTATTGATAGCATTCGATGAATATTAGCCTCGATAGTGTTATGTATTTCTGCTAGACTTACTATACTTAAGAAAAATACATAAGACTTTTATTCATTAGATAACAGACTTTTATTTGTACTTTTTGACAATGGCTACCTGACGACGTTATCTTTGACATTTGACAAATCCATCGAAAAGGAATGACAGTGGTAGTTGAACAAACCTAAAGCACAGTTTGTATTTCGCGAGTAGAATTCACAACATTCTCCTCCTACTAAAAGAATTACATTAATTACAAGTCCAATTTAGTGGGGGGTTTTATGATTCTTCCAGAAAGACTTGTGCGTGGAGTTATGGAAACCGTTTGAGGTGGAACAATACCTGCATTCTCAGCACTTAGGCTCAAAGTTTGAACTTGATCTGTTTTCACTAGGACTAGCCATAACTTCAATCACAGGTCTTACAATTTTTGGTGAAGTTCTCAATTTAGGTACTAACATAGTATCTTTCAATTGTTCATTCTTATCAGGATAAGTTTTGCTAAACATGAAATCATCTTCTACATTATTAGGATTAGAGCGAAAGCTATCAGAATGAACATGTTTTATGGTATCTCCAATTTTTACAAGATAGGTACAGTAACTTAGAACTTTAACAATTTTTCCTTTCTCCCAAAGTTTACTCCTAATATTTTTTACATACACAGATTCATTTAAGGAATATAATTTAGTGTTTCTTAGCAATTCATCAACATTTTTATTCTGGTTTGTATTGCTGAATGTAGGTTTTATCAAGTCAAATCGAGATCTTGGTCGCTTTTTAAATACCATCTCAGCTGGTGATATGGATGTTGAAGTACACGGAGTCATTCTATAAGTGAAGAGGAAATTTATCAATCTGCTCTGGATGATGCTATCAGATAGATCACTACCTCCGCTTGAAAAAATATTTTTATTCAATGATTGCTTAACTGTTTGAACGGCTCTTTCGGCTAGGCCGTTACTTTGGGGATGATACGGTGGAGACTTGATGATTTTTATACCATTAGCTTGGCAGAACATAAGAAATTCCGATGAGTTGAATGGGGGCCCGTTGTCTGACACAAGTTCAACTGGTAAGCCAAAAATACAAAATATCTCTTTCAATTTAGAGATTGTTTCTTTCGCAGTGGTGCCATTAGATATTAATTTAACATCAATCCCCTTTGATCTATTATCCACCAAAATTAAAAAAGTATGATTGTATTTGTGGAAAAAGTCAATGTTAACACGATAGAAGTTGTTAGGGGCTGTGGGCCATGGTAAGAGTGACGTGCTATTTGAGAAATTCTGATTCTCGTGACATATTTCACAAGAACTTATGAATTTTTCAATGTCATTAGTTATATTTGGGCACCAGCAATATGACCGTATTAACATTTTTGTTCGTACTATACCTATGTGTTGTTCGTGAAAAAGCTTATATATATTCACTCTCAGAGTAGTAGGGACAACAACTTTGCTTCCAAATAACAAACAATTTTGTTCAATGGAATGTTCATGTCTCCTATGAAAATAAGGTTTGAGGTCATCTGAATCAACTTATTGTGGCCATCCACAAATGGTCATCTCCATTACTTTTGTTACGATTATATCTCTTCTTGATGCATTAGCTATTTCTTTGCTATTCAGTGGAGCATCATTCACCAAGTTAAATGAGAAAATAGAATCCGAGATTTCAGTGAAACTTTGAATAGGTAACCTAGACAACCCATCTGCGTTTGCAACCAGAAAACCTTTTTTATACTCAATTTCATAGTCATACTCTGAAAGCGTTAAGCCCATCGGGTTATACGCGCAGCGGCTGTAATAGGAATGCCTTTATTACGACTGAAAATAAATTTTAATTGCTCATGGTCACTGACTAATATAAATTTTCTTCCAAATATGTACTTATGAAATTTTTTAATTCCGAACATAATAGCAAGTGCTTCACGTTCTAGGTTTGAATAACGTTGTTCAGTGGGTGTAAAAGTACTCGAAACGAATGATACAGGACGTTCTTTGCCTTCTATTCTATGGCTTAAAACAGCGTCAACGCCATACCCACTAGAATCAGCTGTTACAAATATAGGCAGTGTTGGGTTGTAATGAGTGAGGACATGATTTGATGTCAACAACTCTTTGCTTGATTGGAAAACATTCTCACACTCTTCTGTCCACTCAAATTTAGCATCTGCTCTACAGAGATCATACAGGGGTTTTAGTTTTGACGATAACATGGGTATGAATTTTCCATAGTAATTCAAAAGGCCTAGGTATGATTTGAGTTGGGTTAGATTTTTAGGTGATGGAGCCTTTTTTATGCTTATTATTTTTTCTTCGGTAGGGTGTATGCCCTCTTTATCTAAAACATGACCTAAAAACTCGACATGTTTTTCAGAAAAATTACATTTTTTTCCATTTATTTTCACGTTATATTCCACTAACCGAAAAAGTACTTTAACCAATGCTTGGTAACAAGAATCTATGGTTTTACCGTAAACCAATATATCATCTAGATAGCACTTGGTGTTTCCAATCCAGATAAAATTGTATCCATAATGGATTGAAAAATTCCTGGTGCTGTACTAATGCCAAAAGTTAAACGATTGTATGTGAAAAGACCCATGTGGGTATCGATGGTAAGTAGCTGTTTAGATGAATCACTAACCATCAGCTGTTGATATGCACCTTTCAAGTCTAAGACTGAAAAATAGCAATTGCCACTAAGGCTTGCATAAATATATTCAGGAAGCGGCAATAAACAGTGTTCTGACTCGAGTACACGATTCAAGGTTTTCTTAAAATTAACACAAATTGTTATATTGTCAGAATTTCTTTTAGGTACTACTACTATGGGACTAGCCCATTCACTATGTTTCACTTTTGATAAAATTCCATCACTAACCATTTTTCCTAATTCTTCTTCTACCTTTGGTTTTAACGCATATGGCATTTCATATGCCCTATGAAAAATTGGTTTTGCATCATCTTTTACTTTAAACTCAACTTTAAAATGTGAAATATTGTTTTCGTTGGTTTTTATTCAATTTATTTTTAAGTAAATCTGTGGACTGTATGTAGAAGTATATATTGATAAATACAGATATTTAAATTATTTGACAATTCAATTCTATATTTCAAAATTAATAATTTTATTTATTAAACAAAACTTAAAATGTCTAGCAACATCATCAACTGTTCTACAGGGATATCCAACATTCTGCCCGCCTTGAAAGTATCACTTTCAACAAAACCTTAAAACTTGTCAATTGGCAGCACACATATCTTGTTTACAGTTCGACGAAAAACACCATTTTGAACCTTGATGTCCACAACACGGACGACATTGTCACTTCCAGGATGGAGTGATGCCACTCTGCCAAGTTGCCAAGTAGAAATTGGAACGTGGTCATTTTTCATCAAAACTAAGGATCCAACCTTAAGAAGATTATTTGAATTTTCTTTCCATTTGACTCTAGTTTGAAGTTTATTTAGGTATCCCTTCTGCCATCGTATCCACAAATGCTGTAGCACGTACTGTAAGTGTTGAAATCGTTTTAAACGGTTTTCAGGAACATTCTTGATATCAGGTTCTGGGAACTCGGTAAATGGCCGACCAATCAAAATATGGGCAGGCGTTAAGGCAGTTCAAGTCTTCGGGATCAGGGGATATTGGACAAAGGGGTCGAGAGTTGAGAATTCCTTCAATCTGAACCAAAACTGTTAAAAAATCTTCATATGTAAATGCATTATTTCCCAAAACTCTCTTTAAATGAAATTTCATACTCTTTATACCAGCTTCCCATATTCCACCGAATGTAGGAGATCTAGCTGGAATGAAATGCCATTTAATTTTTTCCCCAACAAGTTTATTAGCAATCGAGTCTTTCTCTTTACTAAGAAAAGAGAATAACTTTTCAATTTCATTGCTGGCACCGACAAAATTAGAGCCATTATCCGAATATATATTGCTAGGTTTCCCTCGCCTACTCATGAACCGTTTAAGTACGGCAATAAAGGATTCAGTGGTGAGATCCGTCACCAGCTCCAAATGCACAGCCTTTGTGCTCATGCATATGAAAAGACAAACATAGCCTTTGATAATTTTAGCACCGCGCAGTTTTCTATCTTTGATGCCAAATGGACCACCGTAGTCTATGCCTACGTTTTGAAAGGGAAATGAACAATTTACCCTGCATTCCGGTAAATTTCCCATCAGTTATGTTATTTCTTTAGGCTTAGCCTTAATACAATGTACACAATTCTTGACAATATTTTTACAAGCATTTCTTGCAGATAAAGGCCAAAATCTTTGCCTAATGGAAAAAAGCAATTGTTGTACACCACAATGCATTAATCTCTCATGTTCATTTCTTAAAATTAAATTGGTAAGTACGTGTCTAGTTGGTAGAATTATTTAATGTTTTGCATCGTAAGAGAGAATTTTATTATTATTTATCCTGCCACCAACCCTTATGACAGAATCATGAATAAACGGATTCAATGATAAAATTTTGCTCTTTCTCGATAACATTTTACCAGAAGAAAGATTTTTATAATCTTCTGGAAAAAATTCAATCTGAGCAGTTTTTATCAGGAGTATTAAAGAAATTTCCAATTCTTCAGGGGTGAATGGACCAACTTGATTCTGTTGCCTTCTACAATTTTAGTAAATCTTAAAGTATATGCCAACACCTTCTGTAACGTTTGGAATGAAGAATATCTTAAGAATAAATTGATTATGAAATTGTTGTCTGAAGAAATAATCAAAGACGTAACTATATGTCTTTGCTCTGGAACATCAGAAGAATATTCAAAACTTTCATCATTCCAAGTTATTTCTTTCTGTAATAACCAAGAGGCACCGTGCCACCATAAATTTGATTGAATTAATGATTTAGGGTACATTCCTCTCGAAATGATATCTGCGGGATTTTCATCAGATTTTACATAATGCCAGTCATTCATATTTGTGATAGAATGTATTTCAGCGACTCTATTCGCAACAAAGTTTTTCCACTTTGTAGGATCACCTTTGATCCAAGATAAAGTAATCTTTGAGTCGGTCCAATAATATCGTTGAGTAAAATCGATATCAAATGACCTGAGCACTTTATCCACCAGGTTTGCTAACAAGAGAGCTCCACATAACTCTAATCGAGGTATACTTATCTGCTTCAAGGGAGCCACCCTTGACTTAGCACACAATATATTAGATGATGTATTTCCATATGCATCTATTGTCCTTATATAAATAGAAACACCATATGCCTTTTCAGAGGCGTCCGAAAAACCATGGAGTTCTACTAATTTTCTATTGAAAATTACCGAACACCTTGGAATTTTCAAAATATTTAACTGAGATAGCTCTCGTTGGAACTTCAACCAATTCGAAAAACTATCTTGAGGAATGTATTGATCCCAATCTATTTTTAATTTCCATAATTCTTGCATGAGTATTTTTGCGATTATTATCACAGGACCCACAAGCCCTAGAGGATCAAATATTTGACAAATGATCGATAACATTTTTCGTTTAGTGATGGCTGAAGTATCATCTTCAAATTCACATATTTTGTAACAAATTTCGTCCACTGAAGGACTCCAATATATACCTAAAGTTTTATTACTCTCATTACCGATCTCTAAAACACTGGGTTGTAAATCTTTATTAATTGAGAATTTTTTTATAAGAGTGTGGTCATTACATAACCATTTTCTCAATTCAAAACCAGCACTAGATAATATCAATGAGACTTCTCTTTGAATTTTTAACAATTCTGTAACCGAATCAGCTCCCGTCAATAAATCATCAACATAAAAATTTTCCGCTATTACTTTACTAGCAAGTGGAAATTTATCACTATTTTCATCAGCTAATTGCATTAAACATTTGATTGAAAGGTATGGAGCTGAAGAAGTACCAAATGTAGCAGTATTTAGTTGAAATATTTTCAAAGTTTCATTGGGATCAGTACGCCAAAATATTTTTTGGAATCGTCTCTGATCAGGATTAATTAGAACCATCCTGTACATTTTATAAATATCTGCGGTGAGAACATACTTATAAAGTCGGAAATTTATTAGTATTGAAAATAAATCTCTCTGTAAAACTGGACCCACATACTGAGTGTCGTTCAATGATAAACCAGAATCAGTTTTCGCAGAAGCATCAAAAACTACGCGACATTTCGTTGTGATACTAGATGCCTTGAAAACAGCATGATGAGGAAGAAAATATTCATTTTCATCTGAGTTATCATCAACGATTTCAGACATATGTTCAACATTTTCATATTGATTGATGATAGCTGTATACTCTTCTCGGAATGATGAATTATCATAAATTTTTTCTCCAAAGAAAAGAATCTCTTCAAAGCAGTTTCTCTAGAACCACCTAATAATAATTTAACTGAATCTTTGAAAGGAATTCTGACAATGAACTTACCAGTCAACTCATCACGAGTGGTAGTCTCTTTAAAAAATGATTCACAATATTTTTCCTCTTCGGACATTATTTTATTTTTATTTTCAATATCTTCAATTAGCCAAAATTTTGAAATTTCATTATTAATCAATTCATCACCTTCAGTGAGGAAATGATTCATTGATGATTTTCTATTACAATCAGATGAATACAAATTACCAGCTACTACCCAGCCCAATTCGGTATTTTGGAGAATTGGCATATTTTTCCCTAACTTGATTTGCTCTGAAGACAAAATAGACCAAAAAATCTGCGAACCCAATAATATGTCAATTTCGCCACATATGTTGAAAGAAGGATCTGCTAAGAAAAATCCGTTTGGAATAGGAACTAATTTGTTGTCAAATGATATTTTCGGTAATTTTTCTGTTATTCTTTGAATAACTAAACATTCAATATTTTCTGAATAATTACTCTCTCTTGATCGAATACATATATTTACTTGTTCAGTCAAGTTCATTGAAACTTGTCCTACACCTTTCACCAAATGACTAATCTTTCTTTTTTCAATATTTAATTTTTCACAAAATTTTTCTGTAATGAAATTACTCTGTGATCCTCCATCTAATAAAGCACGCCCTGTATATGTTTTTCCATCGACAATGACATGAATCAATGCAGTTGACAATAATACTTGGCCAAAACTGTTTGTACCTTTTTCGTATGAATTATGATAGTTCAATTGATATTTTTCACTATATGCCGAAACCTTGCAATTAGTTGATTCATTTCTTGATAAAATTTGAACGTCTGAACAGTTTGAATTGGCCAAATTATCAATTTTAATTCGAGATGACTCATCTGACAAATCATTTGACGATATTTGGTTGGAAGTGACATTTACTGTTCTGTCAGTTGATTTTGGAAAATTTATATGAATGAGTGAATTGTGGGGCTTATTACATTTTATACACCTCTTTGCCTTGCAATTCCAAGAAGAATGAGCAGTTCTGAGACAGTTCAAACACAATTTTCTATTTTTTAATTCTGCAATTCGTTGTTCAATTGGAAGTTGCAAAAATGAGCTGCAATTGTAAATTAAATGAGACCCGTGACAAAAATGACAATCTTTAGTACTAGAAACTAAACTGTGACTGGAAATCTTTTTATTATGAGGTAATTTACTTTGTTCCGATTTATTCATCTCAATTTTTTCCAAAATTTCGCATTTATCTTTGAGAAATCTATTCATATCTTTCATGGACGGTAAATCTTTCTCATATTTCTTAGATTCCCAGTCACGTCTAGTTATATTGTCGAATTTGGAGCATAAAATGTATATAATCAATCGATCCCATTCTTCAGTTTTCTCTCCCAGAGAGTTTAAAGAACGCAAATGTTTGATGGTGGAGTCATATAAATGTCGTAAATCAACATGAGATTCTTTCTGCAATTTTGGATATTCGAAAATTGCTTTGATATGATTGTGAATCATGAGGGTTTTATTTTCGTACCTTTCAATAAGTATTTTCCAAGCTATATCATAATTAGTCGAAGATACTTCTATAGCCTTGATGATTTCAGAAGCATCCTTATTCAAGGACGACCTCAAATAATAAAATTTTTGAATTGGAGCTAATGATGGATTCTCATCCACTAATGCCTTGAATCCATCACGAAATTCTGGCCAATCTTGATAATCACCGCCAAAACTTGGTAAAGAAATAGTAGGCAATTTCACTAATGAATGATTAATTATGTTAGTATTGTTTATTGGAGTCAATAGTGACTTATGGTCTGATATTGTATTTATATTATTGTTTTTAATTCTGTGGAAATCTTCGGAAACCTTTTTTGCATCGGTAACCAAACCGAAATACATGTTTTCAAACGTTTCTCTATCATCACTCTCAAGGTTTTTTTTCAGATGACTCTATTTCGGATTGAACTTCATCAAATTCATCTAAAATACGTTCAATATTATGGATTCTCAGATCCAATTGACTGATTTGATTTTCTCCCAAATTATTAGTATCTAACGAATGGAAAAACGTTTGGAAACGTGTGAGCTATTCTTTGATTTGACCTCGTCTCAATTTCAATGTATTCAAATTTTCAGACATTTCAACTGAATTGAAATACCAACCCATTAACGACTCTCAACTCTCGAAGGGTGGTTTAGGTAAGGAATAAGGAAATTGGTAGGAATAAGGGTAATTCAATGAAGGAACCGGTGAGGAATGGATGACTGACCTTAACCCAGAATAAGTTGTAATCTTGACACCCCCTCGTCCTCTTCAGAACAATTTTCAATTTCCAAACTCCAACTGCCAAATGTCCGCTCGTCTGGACCAATGTTTTCGTTGGTTTTTATTCAAGTTATTTTTAAGTAAATCTGTGGACTGTATGTAGAAGTATATATTGATAAATACAGATATTCAAATTATCTGACAATTCAATTCTATATTTCAAAATTAATAATTTTATTTATTAAACAAAACTTAAAATGTCTAGCAACATCATCAACTGTTCTACAGGGATATCCAACAAATATGACTATTAATCTCATCTATGAAAACTTTCGAAAGCTTTGTTTTCAACTCAGAAATTAAATTCTTACGTTTAACTTCTAACTGTGCATCAACTTCCTCAATGCATTCCGACTTTGACTTCCTAGCTTTACAATCATGATTTACTTGACCTGACACAACCTCACCCGACTTGACTGACTCACCTGACTTGACTGACTCACCTGACATTTGGATTCAACACACTTAGCCAATTTCTACCTAATAGTGGGGTGAATTTATCTACCTGTCTAGAACAACTAGAGGTAATACAAAATTATTATTGTCGTATATAACATTGACATTAATTTGACCCATTATTTTAACATGCTCTCCTCTTACTACTTTCAATTTGAAATTTACAGGTTCCAGCTGCAAATTTCCAAATAATGCATAAGTTGTATGACAGACTTACAAGCACCTGAATCAACTTCCATTAATAGTTGCTTATTTTCCACAGGTAGAGTAACTTTAAGACTTTCATTTTCACTGAGTGATCCTACTAAAACATTGTTCAAGAACCCAAGCTCTAATGGTTCATCTTCTTCTTCTGCAGCCTCTGGCTCTTCATCTAATAGGTGGACTTTGTTTCTGCACATGACGGACTTCGCTGTATGGCCTGTTTGGTTACAAGCATAGCATTTCCAATTGATAGCTGGACAACTATTTGGGTTTATATGCTCTCTGACACATCTTGTACATTTCTTTGTACGTCCTTGATCACCAACTTTTTTATTTTCATGGTTGGGCTGACTTGATGGTTGACTAGACTTATTGTGACTGTAACTGTGACTTTTAGACCAATTATTTCGACTTTCGAATCTGACTAAACTTATTGATAATTCCTGTATCTGATGTCATAACCTTCAACTGCCCTTCAGCCAGTTCCATTGTAATGGCAGTTTGATAGGCTTTTTCAAATGTTTAATTTTCCTCAGACAGCAATTTACGTTTAATACCCTCGGAACGTAATCCGCAAACTAGTTTGTCTCGACAGGCTCCATTCAGGAACGCGCCAAACTGGCAGTATTTAGCAAGACTTTGTAACTTAGCACTGAAGGCTTTCATATCTTCATCTGCTTCTTGCTTTGCTGAATAAAACTTATAACGCTCAGCTATTACAAGTCGTTTGGGGCTGTAATGACCCAACAATACATCTTTCAGCTATACATAAGATTTTGTACTTGGCAAAACTGGTGATAGCAAATCTTTCAGTACATTATATGCTATTCCTCCAATCAAGGTTAAAAATAAAGATACCTTTTTTTGGTCTTCTATATCATTGCATACGAATAACTGTTCCATACGCTCCAGATAACTGGTTATTTCAGTTTCTTTAGGAGGTAATTGAGTGATAAACTCGTTTGGTGAACAGATTTGAATATCATCATACCTTAAGAGAACAGAGAAGCATCCGCAATATCAATTACGTTCACATTTTGAACGAAATGAGTTTCAGAAGTTTACGCATACTGAAAAATGCATTGAGTCAGCCTATTGAAGATAAGTTTTCTTAGAATTCACTTCTATGTTATTTTATACTGAGTGTGAAAGCAGTAAAGGGTTTATCAGTAGCCATTTTCCTAGTGCGGCATAGTTGATTATTATCATTATCGATATTGTGAAAGAATACGGGGTACCCTTCTCTCTAAGCGTTTCCACCAAGTGGAAAAATAAAGGCAAACATCTGTCAGAAAACAACTACTTCCCTGGCTAATACCACGACGGACATTGAACTACATCTGACAGATATTCGTGCAACGTTCTTCCAAGAAGACCCAATTGTAAGTGCTTGTCTCGTAATTGAACAGAAAATTATCCTTCATTTGGTTGGGAATGACCACCTGCGTCAAAGTTATGACGTCATCAACAAATTTTTTTAATGGGAAGCTAAGAGTTTTATTACATTTTGTGATAGAGCTTGTGTTTTTACACAAGGAAAAAATAGTTGCAGTAGGGCTCACATAAGAAAAACAACGAGAAAAGGGATAAAAAACGAAATAACAAAACCAATTATAAAAAGAGGTCAAACTTAAACTTATCTAGTAAGAATATGTGTTCTTATAAATTTTTTCAATTGTTTTACTAAAACAACGGTTTTTCAGTGTCAGTCGTACAATTAGTGTCACCACAGTTTTATTATTATGGCTCGTTTAACCGAAAGAGAAATGATAGAAATTCTAATGATGGTAGGTTACGGCGATCGCCTTCGAAGTCATGAAGCATGTACTTTATTTAACGCAACACATTTTGAAAGACCTCCAATTGCTAGAAGCACAGTAAGCAGAATTGTTGCAAAATTTTATGCAACGGGAAGCGTGAGGGATGCTCCAAAATCTGGACGACCAGGAATAAGCGGCGATGTGAAGTTAAATATTTTGCTGTCAGTAGAAGAACACCCTCACGCAACTACAACAGAAATTGCCGTACAAGAAAATGTTAGTCAGTCGTTTGTAGTAAAGATGTTAAAAAAATAAAAACTACACCCATACAAAGTTCATCTTGTTCACGAACTCTCAGAAGATGATCCGGACAGACGTTTGGAATTTTGTGAAATCTTCATGCGGCATTGTGACGAAAATCCAAATTTTCTTAATAGTGTAGTATTTTCCGATGAGGCAACGTTTTGTCTAAGTGGTTCTGTAAATCGACACAATTCTCGCTACTGGGCTCGGGAAAATCCCCACTGGATGCAGACAAAACACACCCAGCGTCCCCAAAAAATTAATGTTTGGGTAGGAATCGTCCGGGGAAGATTTATTGGTCCTTATTATTTTCGCGGGAATTTAACAGCTGAACGATATTTGAAACATCTTCGTATGGCAGTGCTTCCGGACCTACTTGCGGCATTTCCGGATCCAAATAATGGGGACAAATTGGATCCCAGTATTTGTTTCCAACAAGATGGCGCACCACCACATTATGGTCATACTGTTCGAAGGTTTCTGGATAACCAGTTTGAAGGACGGTGGATTGGAAGACGTGGACCAATGGAGTGGCCACCTAGGTCCCCTGATTTAACCCCCCTTGATTTTTTTTGTGGGGACATTTGAAAAGTCGGGTCTACATTAACCGGCCAGACAATTTAGAAGACTTAATGGAAAGAATTAGACACGAAATGACTCGTATAACTCCGCAGATGATCGAAAACTCTATAAATGTGGTTTACCATCGTCTTGGCCTATGTCAGTTAGTAAACGGGACACAGTTTGAACAATTCCTATAAGAAATAGTTTTGGTTTAATGGACTGTTTAGTTAATTGAAAAGTTATTATGAAACTTACGTAGTACATATTTTTTGAAAAGGTATTATTCGATGGTCGATCTTTTACTCAATTTGTACGGATTTTTTTAATTCTCGTTTTGCATTTTTATTTTTCCAGGTCCGGAACCGTCAGATTTTTTTCCAATTTCTACGCAATCTTTTTCTGACTTTGAAGAAGGTTCGAAAAGGTCAGAATAGTTTTTCCAATTTTTTCGTATTAGTAGCTTTTGGAGGACATTGGGGTGAATTTCATGAAATCATTGTATTGTCATCGGCTCTTAATATGTTTGAAAAATTACAACTCAGTCGTGTGACAGCAACATGACACCCAAAACAATTCAAATAAAAAAGTATAATAATGGAAATAAGAGCCCGAATACCAATTACTCCTATACGAATCTTCACCCCCCATTAACCCCGTCTAAGTTATGATTTTCAAAATGTACTATTATACCTCGTATTACTCACGAGACAGCATAGCTTTTCATTGTGAAAACATTTTCTAAAAAATTGATTTAGCAGTTCAGTTCATGCGGACAAATTAATTGTAACTTTAAATAATATACTTACAGGATGTTTCTTCACCATGGAGATTTCGAAAACTATGAGAGATACGAAGATGGTTGAATTGGGGCAAAGCTGCGCATTTTCCTGACTAGTAATATGCCGTTGAGTAGTAAGTTTTTTCTGGCTTTATTTTTCGAAGGATTCGAAAATAAATCGCACTTCCACATTGCCACTTTTTCCCCGCTACATCATTTTTTCATATGGGCGCGGCATTGGATTCTTTCTGTTTTTAGTAGAACCAGATAATACCTTTTCAATGATGTTTCATAAGTTATATTTTTTTTTTTCGAAAAACCGAAAAAATTGAAAAAAGAATTATTCTTATCATAATTGGCTTTGATGTTTCCAAATTTGACTTTGAACTTGTCACACATAATGACATTTTGTTATTGTACAAGTCATTGAATTTTTGTCGAAAAATGGCTTGAAATGACAATTTGAAAGTAAAATTTAGAAAGTCAAAGCCTATGATGATAAGATGTTTTTTTAATATCTTCGGTATTTCGACAAAGAATGATAACCAATGATACGTTATTGAAATGGTATTATCTGGTTCTATTCGCACCGACCACCCGGGGTGGTGCTGTAGGTTTTCCAGGATTTCCTACAGCTGAAAAGTGAATACACCACCTAAAACATCAGTAAGTCGTTCCGTAGCGCCACGGCAAATAATAATAATAGCCGTCCTCTACCCGCACAGGCTAAGCCTTTGGGTACACTCTGAGTGTTTATGAGGGAGTATTATTATTATTATTATTCAAAACAGAAAGAATTCAATGTAGCGCGTGTTAGAAAAAATTTAAACCATTTTCCAAAATTTCTGTTTTTTGGGATATATTGGATATACTGGGAATTTCAGAAGTTTCTCAACGGCACATTGTTAGTCAGGTAAATGCGCAACTTTATCCCAATTCAACCATTTTCTATTTCTTAGTTTCCGAAATCCCAATGGTGAGGATCGAATTTGAAGCACCCTGTATATCAGTATAGATTGATGGTAGATTCAAATTGAAAAATTGAAATGATTTCATAGTTAGATGTCAAAAATTACAAGTGGGATGACATTTCAATAAGAATGTTATTGTCCATCAAAATAGGAATTTTTTTAATGTATCATCGAACATATGAAAGTTATTCTCAGTTGAACTGCAAATGACAAAAAACAGTTGAATGTCTCATTCACCTTTCACACTGAATTTCAATTATTCATTTAAAAAACAAAAGTTGCAGGGGTGAGTAACTATATTGAATAACATCCGGTATAAAGGGTGAGCTAATGGAAAGTTTCCACCTTTGTGTTACCAGGTGTTGCATAATAATAGAAAAAACAATCAAATCTCAATCTAATGAATTTTGTTTTATCTTGATATCTCATTACTCATAATGTTGAGAAAACAACACGCGAGATAGATGTTATAAGACCAACACGTAAGACTCAAATACGTTTTGTCGTACAGTGTCCTTATTTGATAACGAATGAGTTTCCGACAAAGGAATCGATGTTGCCAAATTTCCGGTGCTGAAATGTAAACATATTTGGAGGGTGCCACTTTGACGTCATTTATATATTTACATACACTTGTATAAAACGCAGCGCCCACTGGCGGAATATTGTCGAAGTTATCAGTATGTTCGTTCAGAATTATTGCTTATCTAGCACCCATCCAATATTTCGTCAGATGCTTTTGAATGCTTATTTATGACCATAGAAAATAAATTTCACGGTAAACGTACCAGCACCCGAAGTCGGGTGCTACAACGTAAAATTGGGTGTCGCAAAGACAATTTTTATCTCAAATGGTGCCAGATTGACAAAAATTATGAGTATAACCAAAGACTACGAAAAAATAAATCCAAATAGTCACAAATATCAGTTCTCGAAACCAGTTTCAGTTCTACGATGACTTGTTTCGTTCTTCATAAAACGATCAGTAACCAGCTAACTTTTTCTGATAGAAGTTGAATTTTAATTAATAAAAAAGGTCAAAAAGAAATTAAAATTTAGTGAAATTTCATGATAAAATATTATTCGGTGTACAAGAGTAAGATTGACAGGGCAATCCATGATAAGAACATGAAGTACTGAGAGAATGAATAGAGTGTTTAAAACTGCAAGATGGAAAGTTCAGAAAATGTCATTAAATAAAAACTTATAGACAATAGTTGTAAATGTTAAAATATAAATATTTTCAAATCTGTACAAGTAATTATAAAATTTTCAAAAACAACTCATAAAATCAAAGGTGAAAGTGTATTGACACAGTGATGAAAAATATCGCGAGTGATTCAAGGATGAGATGAAATAGGTTACCATGGGAAAAAAGGTTTTGAAAAGAGAGAGTTTTAGACACGCTAGAAAGAAAGCTAGATTTTACCAATCATGTGAAAAACAAGAAAAACTAAAAGAAACATTATAATAATAATAATAATAATAATAAGCAGGGAAGGTCAACCATCATCCAAGTCCTTGGTGAGTTGCGACACCACTTTCCTGAGCTACCGGTGCAAAACCGGACCGGCAGCCATGGCGCACCCTGGAGGAAATGCTCATTCCCTCTGATGTCGGCCGTGGGTATACTGGGTCAACCCCCCGGTATACCCCACTACTCGGTTCACGATGGACGAGAAAGAGGCCCCCACAACCGACCCCCTCGGATTAGGGGTCATAGGCAAGGTGGTAGGGCCCAGAACGATGGATTGCCGCTATATAACGACCGCAATGAAAACGGACGCTTTGAGTGGACGGATGAACTAAGGGACAGTCTTCTGCATTGCTATAAGAGCAGTGAGCCCGCCCGAAGAGGATACATGGCGAGAATGCATGCTTTGTGATGTGAAATACACCCAGAGCATGCTGCCTTTTCCGCACAAAACCTAAGAGATTATGTATCCCACCTTCGGGTTCGAGGCTATGTTAGAGCCCCTTCTCAGTTGGTTAGCGCAGTGGCAGAAGTGGCAGATATGCCACGTGTCGACCTGGCTGTAGAGGAGCCCCGCATCATACCACCAACGGAAGGCATCAGAACCCGCAGGGTTTTACATAGATGACCTTAAACTTTATGCCTCCGGAGAAAAGGACCTTCACCAGTCCTTAAGGGTGGTGCAAGAGTACACGCATGCTATCGGAATGGAGTTTGGGATAGACAAATGTGCCACGGTTCATCTCAAAAGAGGACGATGCGAGGAATACGGAGAGGACGTTCAGCTCGTAGACGGAAGCATCCTACATCATCTGGATGCCGGAGAGACGTATACTTACCTAGGAGTGGAACAACGCCACTCCCAAGAGGTAGCTACTGTCAAAAGCTCTCTCCGCGGCAAGTATCAGCACAAACTCCGACAGATCTGGTCTTCAGAACTGTCGGGGAAGAACAAAGTTGCTGCAACTCATATGCTTGCCGTTCCGATTCTACTTTACTCCTTTGGAGTAATGAAATGGTCTCAGAAAGAGCTGCGACAACTCGATAGAAGCTTGCATCCTAAATCGTCTGTTCCACGGTTATACTTCCCCAGACAATGGGGAGGCCGTGGACTTTTGAGTTTGGAGTGTCTACATAACAGAATGATACTGGATGGAGCCTGTAAAGTCATCAGGAGTTCAGATCCCCTTCTCTGCTTGGTATGTGATAATGAAAAATCAGGGATTGGAGCATTTCAAGGCAGCAACCCGTGCAGCCGATGAACTCGGTCTCGTATTCGACACTGAACGGACAAACCCAAGCTCTATCACCGAGTTGGAACCCGTTCAGCAAAAACCCCACGTAAATGTTGCGGAGTGTGAGAGGCTCCTGCAGCTACATAAGGATAAGCCGATGCATGGGGTCTTCTTCAAGAACATTGAAGACCTAGGCTTATCCAGAGACCTAACCTTCTCATTTCTCAGGTCAAGTGGGCTGAAGTCGGAGACCGAGGGATTCATAATGGCCTGCCAGGATGGTGTCTTTAACACTCTCGTCTACCGCAGTCGCGTGATGGGTATAGAGGTCCCTGACACTAGATGCAGAGCGTGTCGTGGGGCAGCTGAGACCATAATGCATTTGCTGTCAGCTTGTCCAGCTTATGTGGTCTCAGCCTATATCCACAGACATAACGCGGCCCTACGAGTGTTGTACTACCATCTACGACACCCGTACGGTGTAGACGAGACACCGATGTTGCCTTATGCTCCGGGGGATATTGAGTCCGTGGTGGAGAATGAGAAGTGCCGAATCTATTGGAACTATTCATTCCCCACCCTCAGGCAAATACAAGCCAATAAGCCTGATGTAGTACTCCTCGAACATCAAAGTAGGACGATTTTCGTCAATGAGATTTCAGCTCCTGGCGAAACGAACATCGTCCGAAAAGAGGAGGAAAAACGGACTAAATATCGAGATCTTCTCTTTGAACTCCGCAGGCTTTACCCAAACCATTCTGTTAAGGTGGTGGTTCTGATAATAGGGGTCCTTGGTGGAATGATGGACACACTGCTCTCAAACTTAAAAATCATACCGGCTTGCCGTGACATGGCAGAAATCCTATCCGGGCGAATGCAGAAGGCCGTAATTCTTGGTTCACTCCGCCTACTCAGGGCACATGATTCTCTTACCCAGTAATAACTTACCCCATGGACGTGGGGAGTGTTTACTGGGGTTAATGACACACCAGCGCGCCCTCCGGAAGTGTCGGGGCTCCGGAGACAGGGCCGGACTGGGTAATTCCTAACGGATGAAAAAACAAAAACTCTAAACACTCGTTGAGTGTACCCAGAGGCATCGCCTGTGCGGGTAGAGGACGGCTATTATTATTATTTGCCGTGGCGCTCCGGGGCGACTTACTGATGTTTTAGGTGATGTACTCACTTTTCAGCTGTAGGAAAACCTACAGCACCACCTCGGGTGGTCGGTGTACACTCCAAGCTAGCACTAGACGAGATTGGCATCTAGACAACTCACCATACACTTGCTTTTCAACAAGGCATGCGATCGCCTATCGATCCGATATAAAGTAGTTGAGAAAAATTCTCGTACCTACATCGCTATGCTGGAGTTTTGAACGGCCTGTGCCCTAGACTGCTGATCCACCGACCACATTATTAAAGGATCATCAAAGTACAACAAAAAGACAAATCTCAAGACTGAAATAACCAACTTACCTGGAATTTTGAATAAATTAATCCACTGACAACATCGACCTGCATACCAGTAACCAAAAAGGAGAAATCCAAGGTATTTAACATCAATTTGACAACGAAACGTGTTCAAATCAAAAGAACAATCTCTTCCTAATGATGTTACTACAAGCTGTTTTCAATTCTAACTCAAGAACTCGAAATATCACTTCACAAACTTTTCGTGCATAAACAATGAGTGAACTTTCTTAAAAGCCTTCTGACACTTTTAATCACTTATAAACTGAATTCATTGCATGTAAAGGACTATTATTAAGTATCTTCTTGTTTGGGAAATATTTCAATTCATAGTAGAAAAAGATAGGTTAGGTCACCTTTCAACCCTGTAAACAGGTGCAAAATTGGAGACATCACATTTCACTGGTGCTATCAGCCAATTAAGTATACTGAAAATTTGTACAAGGTTTATGGGTTATATAACTTAATTTATTACAATTATTTATTTACAATTATTTTCAATAGAAATAAGTATTCAGATAGCGTTAGAGGTTAGAGCAGGTAGAAAGGTAAGAATTTTTGAATTCAACGCCATACCATTTTCTGAGTTTCTTATTTAATAAAGAACCAATATCTGAGTTTGAATTCATGCTATTTATTTACTCTTGTTACAATATTTCACAAAATTTCCAAGATTCCTATCCTGAGGTAGAGAGTACTGCATGTTCCTGAGCGCCGACTGAGTTTGGAGGTACTGTAAAAGAGATCAAAATGGTAAATGTGCAAAGTAAGGAGTAAGTATCGATCTGGGCTAAAAAAATGCATACAACAATTTTAATTTATTTTATTCTTATACAACAGAATTTCTACAAAAAAGGAAACGACTAGCCCACACCATCGAAGCCTAACACGAGTGGAAGCCATAAGGATAGACCTTGGTACCTGACAGCCTCCGAACAGTACAGCCTAATAGAGGGTGAACATAGTAGCCCACATCATCGAGCAAAGTTGGTATACAATCAGCACATTCAGCAACGATTAAACGAAGTGAAATTGTTGATATTGTTTCACAAATACTTTTTGTACAATACATTGTCCTATATATTTATTTTGCGTTTTGATATTTTGTTTGATATAGAAGGAAGTTATCGTTACCTACTTTAGGAAAATTTGAATGTTTATCATTTTTCAACAAACAAAAAATATCTGGCCCCTAGCCAAGATTAATTTCAAAACCCTTGCCTGACACCTAATATAATAAATCAGTCCAGAGACACCACACTAATTTCCACTGAATTAGCCTGGGTAATATGCAGTAACTTGCATAAACAAAATATCCCAGATATTCAGTGCCCAACAATGAAATTCAAATGATTTGTTCACGTTTCAAAGAAGGATAACATAAAAAAAAATTGTTTTCACTAAAAAAGTGCTGCAACCAAGTAAATGAGTGACCGTGTGGTGTTCTGATAAAAAAATTATGTATTTTCAACAACAGAAATTCAGAAATTCAGAAATTTTGTCAAAAAAATGTGCCAATATCTTCGAAAATAGTCGTGACCGCTAAACTAAGTGAGTAGCATATTTTTTTTTTAAATCTCGATGCTCATTTTTATCCAAGATGTACCCAACTGGTAAAAATAGGTTAATTTAAAATCCAAAATGGATACCTGCATGGCATGGAAAACGTTGAGAAATTGAATCCAATAAAATGAAAAGTAAATGACCCAAGGTCAACGTACTTCCATAAAGGGGGATGGTGGATGACCATTCAATTAGATCACCGTAATATTAGTTTTGTCGAATTTTCAAAAATAAAGAAATTCAACCCTGCCATTTTGTTTTGTTTCTGACTGTTACCGTGTCCTTATTCTAGACATCGATTCAAGTTGTTACGAAAAGAAAAAATATAGGAACTGGTTTTTGTTTTCAGTTTCAGACGTTAATAACATGTTTCGAAACTGTCTGTTCAAAACTGAAATCATACCATAACAAGTCTTCCTCAGGTGCAAAAATCTCAAAATTTCGCTGAAGGTTGACCTCCGTCTTTTACGCCGTTTCTCTGTCTGCTACCTTGCTACTTTTACTATCACTTGGACGAAAAGCTCGTTTAAAGTTAAATATTCGCATCTCTTAAATGAGGAATCAGCGGTAAAATAATGAGTATAATTACTGTTTTTTTTTTAGATATCAAAAAACTTCTTCTATAATCGGCGGAATAACTGGAAATATTACCAATAAAATTGGACAAATGCGACATTCGGAATCTTTCAGATCAATTGAAGAAAAAGTAGGATCCGCATATGAAAATGTTAAGGTAAGTCATTGAGTCACCATGTCATTCAAATAACTGATTATTCAAACAGTTCAAGATTGGGTAGGGAAAGGAATAGGAAATGAACAATTTTATGAATGTTTTTAATTTTTTAGGAGTTGGAAAAACACCTTCCCAATGAGTTAGCTTTGTCGTTCTTCGAAAAAAAGTATTCAAAGAGGAACGATTAGTATGTATCAAATCTAACTTCATGAACATGGGAATTGGTTTTCAGAATTTTTAATGTCTAGAATCCATCAAACGATCCATTCTGAGAATTGTTGATTGCTTATTCTATTCGTTAGGTCCATAACTTCGAAAACTAATGGTGAATAATCACTAGTTGCTCTTCACTCTCCAGTTCAGTTTCTAGACTAATAATTATATCCTAAGAAAAAACTGCTATGTCAGATGGCCTAGATCTGTCTTTAGGCTATCCGACAGATGACTCCCCCTACGAGAAATGTGTGTTTTTGCGATAAATAGCACTATGGATATGATTATAAGAATAAAAATATCCCACTAGTTCTAATTAATAAACAAATTCTAATAAATTCACGAAATTCATTAGAGGTGTATACATTAATAAAATAATAATTTAGTATAAGCAGGGGGGTCAACTGTCATCAAAGCCCAGGAGCACTCGGGCGGTCGGAAGAGCATTCCTTCTGATAGAGGCCGTGGGTATTCTTAGTCTAACCCCCCGGTATAACCATTAACTCGGTTTTAAATTTTTGAGGAACAAGCCCCCTCAACCCACTTCCTTGGATTAGGAGTAAAAGGCAAGGTTGTGGGGCTGAAATTGACTATTAGCCATCAGACAAAGACACTCAGAGTATGCCGTCTTTTTCGTACAAAACTAGGGATCAGGTATCATCGGAGTCGAGGATATATCAGAGCTCTTCCTCAGCCGGTTAACGTCAGTCTGGCTGTAGAGGAAGTTCACATGGATGCGAATATTCACCAAAATCTGTCAGAATAGGCTGACATCTGCAAATCAGCTTTGTTGTGTACGAAACCGTTCTGCCCCTAACGGAGAAGAGGGATACAGCCCCTCTGATTGGGTGGTGTTGGAGGCACTTACAAAAGATCGTACATAAGTCGGTAAGACAACACTCGTTTCTAAAACGCCAGAAATGATCTCGTGACTGTGACGTCTCATTTCCTAGCCAATTCGATTGCGAACAAAAAACATTGTTCTTCAACATTCTTTCGTAGGTGGTGATCGACACATGGCGGGATTACGGAATAAATAGTAGGTACGTTCATGCGTTCGAAAATGGTATATTTTTTATTTCCAATTTTGAAAGTGTGATTTTTCGTACTATTTATAGATGGAAGATTTCCGTCTGAAAGCATATGGAAAATTGGCTCTCGGTCGATTTGGCTGAAATTGTATTATTACGTTGTAGTAGTGTGGGTCGTAACAAAAATGTGTGTTTAAGTAAATTATTTTGTATGTGTTGTTTCTGAGATATAAGCGTTCAAAGTTCGTAAAAACGTCGTAGTTGGGTGAAATTGACAATATGTTTTGTTGGTCGAAATAAGACAAATTCAGGATGAAAATGAACTTGGCGGATTTCGTTGTCATGTCCAATTATCTCATTGATAATAGTACATCAAAGTCTATACGGGACATAGTCAAGAAGATCGTTTTTTTCTAGCACTAGAACACTCAAGTCATATTTCGGTAAAAAATCATAGTTTCAGTCTATTCTAGTCAACTGAAATATATTTTGTTTCTTGATAACTATCTCTGAAATATGAATTTATGAAGTTTTGGAAAATACCTATTGATTTCTGTATGGAGAGCACGTTTTAGAAATTGTTAGAGGACGGTTGAAAGTCGGAGGTGATCTCCAGAATAAAGTACGCTAAGCAACTCGTTGTTTCAAATCCAAACATCCCAACAAATTTTGGTGGCAGCAGTGGGATGCTGTAGTGAATTAGTATAGATTTCGAAGACATATTCGAAGCTGTCGGTGGTTTGACAAAAATCAACCCCGATCATATTGCAACAGAAATGCGCCACCTCGATAACCTGATTAAGAGGTAACGAATTCTAAGTTCAGCCAGTCATCAGTTATCCCATACGAACTCGGAGTTTGGAAAGCAACAATACATCTAGGAGACCAACCTCTCGACTAGCGTCAGGAGTTCCAAGACAACAACTCAGAAAACATCATTCCAGAATAGGCCGCTGAAAACATCATTCCAGAATAGCCCTCAGGAAACATCTCAGAAGACATCATCTCAGGAGAGACCATCTCAGAAGGTGCCAACCCGAGCAGAAAAATCGCATAAAGTACGACAGTGTTTCTACCCATACTTGTATGAACCCTGATTAAAAAAATTATATTGACTATAATTTCGATATGGTTTTTTAAGTTGATTTAGTACTTAAAATGATTCCCGAGCTTTGAAGTAATAGGGAAGATCTCCATAAGTTTGTATCTTGTTGTGACGTCATATCTGTAACGACAAGAACAAAGGTAGAAGTAACTCAATTATTAAACGTAATTAGGTGCAAACTCTCTAGGCAGGCATATAATTTCATCAAATTTAAGACAATAAATTCATGGGCCGCCCTCAAAACTATTCTACAAAACCAATACTTAGAGAAACGTGGTATTGGTCAGCTTCAAACGGAATTATTGAACGCTAGGTAAAATTCATTTGAAGGCGTGAGAGATTTTCCAAACCGAATCGAAAGACCTTTTTTAGATCTAACAGATGCCTGCATAGCCAGTGAAGGCAATGAGGCTGCTCCTACATTTCAAAATTTAAACGCAAAATCTGCTTCGAAAGCTTTTGTTGGAAAATCAAACCGCACATCGGCAACTTGTTTCTCTAATAACACGAATTCACATCGTCCTTCAAATTCTAAGCCTAGTAACAATTTTCCAAGTAATTCATCAAACATTAAGCCTAGTAAGAATTTTCCAAGTAATTCATACGTGAAAACTGAACGTATGTACCCGGTATTAAATGAATGTCGATATTGTCATAATTTAGGTCATTCAATGGCAGGCATGGATGATATCGCTCCCGCCAGAGAGCGCTAGTGTGAGTGAAGGTCATGAGTGACAGTAATAACAAGTAATAATATACAATAACACTTTAATTAGTTGCTGTTATGGAGAAATACGGCCCTATAAGTGTAAAAAGCCACATTTATGAATTGAAAAAAGGAAAAGCAAAAACTTCCAGCCGTAAAGAACAGTTGATACGAAAATGAGTGGATGGAATCGGTGCATAAACGTCAGTTTGTAGGTTAACTTGTCTATATTTGGTGAAATTTATTTACTGGCTATAAATCTTATTCTTTCAGATTACTCGATTATGATAGGAATAAACTTCTGACCTCCACTAACAATTGCGCCATCTACGTTAAGCTTGCCAGAATACATGCCATTGATCAATGTCGTAAACGTCAATATAACAATTCAAGAAATAAACCCAATGATCAAACGTCAGGAAATTTTGCAACACATTTTCATACTAATTACTTTCCTGAGCAGAATCAAACATCCTGAAATCGGTACGAAATTCCCAGTTCAAGATCGAGTTCCGTGAATCAATCTAACATGAGTTCAGCGCGAGATTCGGGAAACTTCAAGGATCTACAGCGAGTGGCAGCTCTGACAGGGTCAGCAAAATGCAATCTGCCGACAATTAAGTCTCAGTTCCTCACGTAATGCCAAGTCGAGCAATCATTATTTTTCCGCTATGTATGACGAGAATGCCCAAATCTATAAGAATGACTCATTCCCTGAGCAAAAATTATATCTTCTAGTCCTCAAGATCCTATCTCCATTTCTCGAAGTTCAAAGAGTTCGCCAACACTGGCTATCTCCACTGATTATTTTTGACTGTCAGAGTCAGACATGTTTCTGTCCGAAAAATAATTTTCAAGTTCAAGTAGGCCAGCGGAACGCTCGTCAGAATGTATATCGCAATAACCCGATGAATTCAGACCAATTAACAAGGGCGGTCATAGGGGGGGGGGGCATGGGGCGCAATGCACTTAGAATAAATTCTGGTCGACCGGCCTGGTCTAGTGTCCAGTAACACAGGATACTATTGTGACATCTTATCACAATCGATATATTTTAAATGAATTACTTTGTAAATTAATTATTTCAACTGATTCATATACGGAGATCGAAATACCTAATGCAATGTGCAATAATGATCATTAATCATATCTGCATCTTCAATTCTTCAACTCTGGCTACGCCAATGCAAGTGCAACGCCTCCCGCGCGAATCCCGACACCGGCGATGTCCAGTGATTTCATTATAATAAAAACAAGGGTACCTACGTCGTTTTTTAAATATTGTCGCATTTTCGCGTGATTGAATTGGAATTGATGACTTATATATAATTTACAAAATGCCCCCCTCCCAGAATCAAGATATATGACCGCCCTTGCCAATTAACCCATATCATAATTCAATTTTTCGTCCACCAGATATAATCTGTTAACCAGAAAATTCTAAATCTGTTTCTATTGATCTCTATCGTAATTTCGCAGAATCAAATCATTTTAACGAGGAAATAAATGTGTATACTGTAAATAGAAACCATAATTCTTCATGCTAAACTTGTCGATTACGGGTTTCGCTCGTATGATAGTCGATACGGGAAGCGACGTCACAATTCTTAACTAGAACAGACGGAAACGCGTTGTTATACCCAGACAAAAATGCACGTTTGAAAGGCATTACCGAGCAGTCTGTACTATCCTACGGAATCTGCTTCGGTGAAATCACACTTTCCGACGATACCACTATTTCGCATGGTATTCAAATCATACCGAATAATTTTCCAATTTCATATGATTTCAATGATTTTGGGCCAGGATTTCTTGGCGTACTACAAAGCCCAACATAGATTATGATTTGAACAATTTGAACTTCGCGGCAAATTGTATACATTGAACATGACTCATCCAACCGTGAGTAATGTTATAGAAATTCCTGCTAGGTCAGAAAGGATAAAAATAGTGCGAATGAATTGCACAGGATCCAAAATTTGCTTTCAGACGGAAATGAAACCCGGTGTTTTCGTAGGCAAATGCTTAATCAACGAAATGAATTCAAAAATAAATGTTCTGAAAGTAAAGTTTACTTAAATCAATCGGACATTGATAAAATCGACTTAGATGATCTAGTTAACTATGACATTCTCAACTTTTCCAATCTGGAGAATAAAGAGCGGTTATCCCTCCTTGAACAAGCATTAAAACGGAGAAAGTATACTCGATATTGTACGCGAATACAATGATATTTTTTTTCTTAAGGGTGATAAACAGACTCACACAGATGCAGTCCGCCACTCCATACCTTTAACCTCCAGAAAACCAATTTCTGTCAAACCATACCGCATTCCCGAATTTCAAAAGGAAAAAGTTCGAAATTAAATTAAAAAACTTAAAATTACATAATCGAAAATAGCAATTATCCCTATAATAGCCCCATCCTCATCGTACCGAAGAAACCAGACAGTCAGGGAAATAAACGATTCAGGCTAGTTGTGGATTTCAGGAAACTGAATGACCTCACTGAAGCGGATGCCTATCCCCTTCCAGATATCACGGAAATATTGGATCAATTAGGAAAATCAAAGTACTTCTCAGTCGTAGACTCAGCTCAGGGATTTCATCAGATCTTACTCAGCGACGAATTAAAACCCTGCACTGTTTTTTCTTTTGAGGGACATTATCAACACAAACGTTCAGCTATGGGTTAGTAGTATGGCAACCTGTTTTCTGCGATACTTTTCATGTCCTAGAAAACAGGTTGCTCTCGATGGCCGCGTCCATCGAGTTCTCACCGTTGGTGGAGGGTTGCTGAAGAAGATGACGTGTTCGCCGAAGAGTTTCGGGGGTGGGGGGTCGTCAAAGCGTTTCACCCTAAGTGGCACGCGTCTTTTCTGAAAAAAAAACATGGCGGCGAAGGTGCGAGAGGCAAAAGCATGGCGGCGATGGCGGAAGTTATGAAAAAATCGTCCCCTCACGTGATTCGCTGAGAGCAATTGGCTGGAAGAGAAAAAAACGTCACGTGATTCGCTGAAATTTCGAGAAAACACAATTTGACCTTAAAGTTGTTTACTCTCTCGAACTGAAATTCCGAGGAAAATATATGTACAGCTGCATTTTGTTATTGCGCAATTTGTGAGTGTGTGAGGGTATGAAACAAACACATAGATATTATGCATATATTTATTTCACTTCGGTGCCAGTGGCGTAGTATGAAGATACATTATCATTATCGATAAAAAAAAATGTTAATGCATGGATTTAATAAACTTATATATTTAAACAATCAGAACCATTGACACGAAAAACATAAACCAATCGTGTAGTGTCGGCGGCGGCGGCTTGCATTTGGAATCGTTACCCTCTCGATCAGCAGCAGCAGGGGCTTGCATCTTGACGTCCACGGGTTGGGTAGTTGGGTGGGACGACGACGACCTCGAAGTGCTGCTAGAGGGATAAGACATCTTCAGCTGAAGCCACTGCGTATCGCTATAGGTGTGATTTGTATAAATCTTCCGCAGTCTGTACGATGAGACGTTCATCGGGATTTTGGCTATCAACACAGGCAAATATTCATCACTGGCTAGTGCCTGAGTCATTTTCGTCCAGTTCGAAGTACTCGAATCATCGTCGTGCAAATACGATACCAATACCTCGCCGCACTCATATGGCGGGCTAATATACAGTACGTTCGACAGAACGGCTGCTAGAATTATATAATTTGTTGTCATCGTGACGACAGCAAAATGTACACGGAGAAACAGCGTATATGTCACTCAAATATATACACTGAGAGGAACATAAACATACACCATTGCTCAATGTACGTAACTCGCATTTTTCTCTCTCTCTCTCTCTCATTCATTCGATCCGCAAAATAAATCGAGAAAAATTGGTTTTATACATCTATTAATACATGAATTAATACATAATAATAATAATAATAATAATGAGGCGAGCGAGGAGCATCGCGGAAAACATAAAGTTCCGCGATAAACCTTCTCTCCTGGAAGAACATTTATTATGAGTTTCCGCAACCACTCAACGTAGATACTCCAGCCCTAGCGCAGTTCAAAGCCTTCTGCAGGAGGCTTCGTCAGCCTAAGCTCAATGAACTGCGCAATCCGATAACCTCGGAAGAAGTTCGACGGGCTCTAAAAGGCTCTAAGAACTTTGCTGCTCCAGGCCCCGATGGCCTGAATAACTATTGGTGGAAAAAATTTCCATGTACCCACCACCATCTAGCAAGAGTTTTCAAGACTCATGGCTAGATGGGGAGCAGCAGATTCCGGATTGGTTTGTCGAGGGGCGAACCGTGCTGATCCCCAGAAACGAAGATTTGTCCGATCCGAAAAACTACAGACCGATAACATGCTTGAACGCATGTTATAAGATGTTTACACGCATCTTATAAATGCGAATACTGTCCGCAGTTGAGCCGGTGTATGAACGGATATATGAGCAAGGAGGGTCAAAGAAGGGGGTCGCTGGCTGCAAAGAGAACCTGCTGATCGACAGATGCATCACGCAGGACTCCGTGCAGTATAAGCGCAACCTTTCAATGGCCTGGATCGATTATCGCAAGGCATTTGATACAACATCGCATGAGCTCATCATGCATTTGCTCAGATGCCTTGCGGTACCCGATCAAATAGTGAGATGCATTGAACAGCTGATGCCGCTCCGGAGGACTCGCTTTACCATAACATCTGGTCAAGTCAGAGTCCAAACAGAGCAGGCTATCTTTAGAAGGGGCGTGTTTCAGGGAGATTCCCTCAGTCCTTTTCTCCGAGGAAGTAAACCTCGATAATAAATCCCCAATGCTACGGCGTGAGTCATCGTGTCTACGGCATGAATGGCACTGGGGTCACAGTGCTTATAACGATACCTGTGGGATACATGGGCAACATCCTACTGAAAACCTGCCCTCACCCCTGTATGCGGGGCTCTGCGGGGGTGAACTTTTATTTCCCTAGATACTCGTGGGATGAAATATGGAACAAAGTAATAAAAATTTTAAAATGAAGCGAACGAGGTCGGAAGTACGGATCGACGAATTCTACCGGGAGCACGGTAGGTTCCCGAAAGCCGGGGAGCTGAAATCACCAGAGGCGGAGAGAGAAAGGGACAAGATGCAACGAACAGAAAAGGTACTGGGAGAACTCGTAAATCAGGCAGCCGGAGCAATGCAGAACGCTATGACTGACATCATGAACAAGTCGGTGGAAAAGCTGCAAGAGATAGTAGCAAACCAGCTATCATCTACCATGCATGACGAAGGGGAGGGAACTGGGAAAGAGGGAGAACGGGATCTGGAATTCAGTGAGGAAGAGGATAACGGAGGACAAGGAGGCGAACAACAAGAAGCAGAAGAGGACATAATTAGCTCGAGATGGGAGAGGATCAAGGAGTGCATGAACGCCGTGAGGCAGGCCACCACTAGATACGCGAGCGGTAAAATTCAGTTCAATAAAGATGAACAGACGATCGTTGCTCAGAAATTGCAGGAAATGGCACTAGGGATTGGAGACATTATGTTGGAAGTTGGAAGGATGAAAGGTGATGGAGTTAAAATGAGAGTGATGGAAAGAAGAGTAGAGGAATGTGAGGACAAACTAAACGAGATGGATGGGATGAAAGTAGTGATCGAGGGGTTGGTTGAGGAAACTAGAAGAATGAATGTTACCATCGAAGACATGGGTAGGGCAATGATTACTAACCGGAAGAAAGCGGAGGTAATTAGAAGAGGGGGCGAGTCGACTGGGAGCCGAGTGAGGGAAGGAAGAAAGGAAATGGAGGCACCAGTGTCGACGGCTAACGAGGAGGGTTTCGATACGGAGATGGAAACTGATTCTGAACAGGGAGGACAGTTCCAGCAGACTAGGCGTAGAAAAAGGAGGGGAAGGGGCGACAATGGACCTAGAACCTACGCTGATATGACCAGCATACCCATGCGAGGAGAGATGCCAAAACCAAGTGAAGGATGGACAACGCCAACGCGGATACAAGAAATCAAGGTAGAGGGTGTGACCGAGGAAGCGAAGAGGACGGCCGCTAGGATCATCAAGGAATGTCTGGAGAAGGAAGGATGTGCGGATGACGTGCTGGGCCTGACGATAGTGAAGGGAGGTACGCTATATTTGGAAAGTAAGGGCGTGGAAGAAAGGGAGAGAGTGAAAAGGGCGATAGAAAATGATGACAGGGTGAGAGTTGAGGAAATTAAGGGAAGGAAACCGTCGCTACTTCTTACAGGGGTGGAAAAGGGATATAAGGATGAAGAGCTACCGAGGCTGATAAGGGAACAAAACTTGGATTTGAATAATGAGACGAATGATGAGGACTGGGAGGGGATGATTGTGAGAAGCAGGAGAGAATGTAGGACGAATAGTTGGAAGGAGAACATAGTGGTGGAAGTAGGAGCGAAACTGTTTAGGAAGATGATGACTGTGGGAGTTATATTTATTGATTTAACGAGAATATTTGTGGAAGAACATGCGAGTGTAGCAGTATGCTACAAATGCTGCCATTATGGACATACTGCTAAACACTGCACGGAGACGGCGGTATGTAATAAATGTGGAGGTAGACACGAAGGCAAGGAGTGCTTGGGTATCCGGCCACTTGACTGCATAAACTGCAAAAGGGCGGGGGTAAGTGAAAGAAGACATCCGGCGATAGACCCGAAATGCCCGGTATATATGAGGAGGGTAGAGCTTAGCAGAAGGCGGACAGAGTATTAAAGTCCTGCAATTCAACGCAGGACGGGGCAGGGAGGCCACACACCTCATAAGAGGTATGGCAGAGGAAAAAGGGGCGAATATAGTATGTTTACAGGAACCGTGGCAGAGAGAGGGGAACTGGGAAGGGTGGCATAAACATGACGGGGGTAAAGGTACCAAGGTCAGAACATGGATAAGGACAAAGATAGACAGCTCTGACCTCATGGCAGTGAGGAGCATAAATGGGGTCGGAGTGATATTAAGGATGCAAGATGGGCAGGATGTCAAGATAATGAATGTGTATGAGGAACCTGGAAGGAGGAGGAATGATGAATGGAAAAAGGTGAGAAGGAATTTTGATAAATGGGCAGGCGGGAAGATCATCCTAGGGGACTTCAACGCCAAGCATGTCGCATGGGGAGGAATGGTGACGGATGAAAGAGGAGAGGATATACTGGACTGGATAGTGGAGAAGGGTTATCAGATTGAGAATGATGCGAACAGCCTGGCGACGTTCTCTAGTGGATGAGGCGAGAGCTGGATTGACCTAACCATTTGCAGCAAGAGCTGGGTGAGAGACTGGGAGGTAAGCGAGGATGAGTCACTGAGCGATCATCGAGTGATACGTTTCCTAATAGCCGGAGAGCCGACAACGCGAAAAAGGACCTTTTTGAATGTTGGAAGGACAAATTGGGCCGTGGTGGAGGAGATAGTCTCGACATATGATATGGGGAAAATAGATAGCAGTGAGGAGGTAGAAGCAGAAGCGGGGAAACTCCAGTCCTTGATTGTTCGGGCGTGTCGCAAGGCAATACCCAGGAGTACAAAAGAGGAGCAAGAGGAGAGAGAATGGTGGAATGGTGAGTTGGGTAGGATGAGAAGAAGAGTGAGGAAACTCAGGAGGGAGTACCAGGAAGAAAGAATAGAGGATGAAAGAATCAGAAAACAGGGTATATTTAGGAGAGAGAGGAATGAGTACAAGAGGGGGATTGCAAGGGCAAGAATCGAGTGGCTGAAAGAAAGGGTCGAGAGGTTGCAATCGGAGAAACCGTGGAACAGAGTGTTTGGGCTCCTGAGGAAAGAAAGGGCAGAGGAAATACCGGGCACGGCTAAGAGGGAGGATGGCACATACACCGAGGGGAAGCACGAAACCAGCAGATACCTGCTGGACAAGTACTTCCCGAACGATGACAGGGGAAAAGACACCATGGGTAGACGCTGCATTAGGGAGGACGGAGATGAAGGATGGGGACCGGAGCAGCCCAACTTCATGGTGAGGGAGGTACAAGAGGTAATGGAAGGATTAAAAGACAACAAAGCGACGGGAACAGACGGCATACCTAATGAGGTGATGAAACACGTGGCGAACCTAATAACGAAGATCTTACGGATATACTCAACGCATGCCTTAGGCTGAGGTATTTCCCTGCAGTATGGAAGGTGATGAAGGTTGTGTGGATTCCTAAGAAGGATAGTAGCCTAAGGCCGATCAGCTTGCTGACCGCGTTAGGGCGAACTTTCGACCGGCTTCTCAGCGGAAGAGTACAGGTGTGGTGTGAAAGAGGACAGAAGTTCTCGCCCTGCCAATTTGGCTTCAGGGCGGGATTGGACACATCGACTGCTGTTGAGAATATGGTGGAGAGAATAAAGAGAAGTAAGAACGAGGGTATGCATAGCATGGTGATGGCATTGGCAAGGTGTGCATGGAATTTGTAGGCGAAAGAAGATTCAAGAGTGGAGGCGTGGAAGCGATCGTGGACAGGGGGTGCCCGCAGGGATCCAGCCTGGGACCCACGCTATGGCTTATTGTCATGGAAGCGTGGTTCGAGAGCAGTAAACGAAAAGGAATATGACAGGATAAATGAAGGGGTGCCAGCAGCGCACAGAGTAAGTGGTGGGACGAAGGTGTGGGCCCAGGCCTACGCCGACGACCAACTGATAGTGGTGGTTGGCCCGTCGGTAAAGAAAATAGAAAGGATGTGGAAGGAGGTGTGGAAAGAATGTCAGGAATGGGAGGATGAAATGTGGCTGAGGTATAACGAAAACAAGACCGAATGCATGTTTGTCCCGGCCAGGAAACTGGACAAGGAACCGGTGGTTAGGGTGAGAGAGCAACGGATTGAGTGCGGCGGTAACATCACATACTTGGGCATGATAGTAGACAAGGGCCTACTGTATATTGATCATCTTAAGGAGGTAAGAAGGAGAACGGCTATAGTTGCAGGAAAACTAAGAAGATGGACGGGCCGTGACGTAAGGCTAAGGAGAGGATGTGTCAGACTGATTTTCGAAAGAGTGGTTAAGCCGGCGGTGATGTATGGCGTCCAAGTGTGGGGAGCAAGAGCGAAGGACTCTAGGGTGATCAGACAATTGGGGGCGATACAGAGACCGTTTACGCTATCGGCCAGCGGGGCATATAGAACGGCGCCGTCAGCCGCGTTATGCGTGCTGACTGGGATGACGCCTCTATACATAGAGGTAGCAACGAGGTATGAAGAATGGAAGGCGCACGGAAAAGAAAAAGTAAGAGGACGGATAAACGGGTGCGACAGAATATACCCATGGATGATCGGAACAATTCTGGAGAACCGAGAAGGGCTAAAAGAGGTATTTGTGGACGCGGTTAAGAGAGAGGATGGACGAGTGGGTATAGGATGGGCGCATAAGGAGGGGAGCGAGTGGAGAATGGGTCGGGAAAGAATTAGTGAGCTGGGAAGCGTACAGGAAGCCGAAATGGTGGCTATAGGTAAAGGGGTACTGATGGGTGGAGAGATGGACATAAGAATAATAAGTGACTCGCCTGGAGCAGTGGAGACCATTAGGAATGCGAGGACGAAGAGCAAAAGGGCAGCTCGTATTAGGAGAATGCTTGAAAACAGAAGGGTAGCGGGATTGGTGACGGAAATTGAGTGGAGGAAAGGGCATGTTAGGGAGAATGAGGGTAACAGAAGAGCAGATGAAGAGAGTAGAAGAGGTGCGGAACTGCAAGAGATCACATGGCAAATAGACTTGGGACATAGCAGAATGGAGGAGAGGGAAAGGATTAGGAGAATGGTGATGGAAAAATGGCAGGGTGAATGGGACAGCGGCATGACCGGCAGAAGCGTACATGGTATGTGCAACAGGGTAGGGATGGGGTGTATACCCTTAGCAAGGAAAGCAGTGCAACTGCTCACAGGGCATGGGAACTTTCGGGGTTACCTGGCAAGGTTCGGAATTGCACAAGAGACCCCATGCCAGTGTGGAACTGGCGGGACTGACACGGCGGAGCACATCAGGAACGATTGCATGCGGAGAGAAAGGGTAGAATGGAGAAGGAGGATCGAGGAAGAGGAGGATAGACTTGGAGCGTTACAGCTAAGGGATACGAATGGTGTGAAGGATGAATGGGTAAGGATATTGAATGAATGGGCGGGGGCTGTGGTCGAGGATGAAGAAGTATGAGAACCAACATAGTGTCAATGCGACGGTAATAGTGGCCTGGCTTCGGGATAAACGAGCGACGAAAGTAAATCGGGAGAGCAGGCGCTCGGATAGAATAAGACTGCCGACCAGGGAGGGCGCTGTTTGAATATGGAGGATGAGCGGAATAAAGAAGGAAGGATCTTCCCCGCTGATTGCCCGCCCGGTATTCGGTGGGTCACGACCCAACGTTGGTGGGGGGGTGTGGCGGGGCGGAGGAGCGAGGGATATCGTGACGTGGACGTTGGAATGGGATGTAGGTGCAGCTTTATGGCCTAACGGCTTGGCAAGTGCAGCACACCTGGGGTGGTTTCAGTCAGTAAGAGTCTGACACTACTGATACGCGATGGACACCGAGCGATCAGAGTCCATGAGGATTTCCACCCCATTGAAAAAAAAAAAAAAAAAAGTTCTTTTCTCTTCTGCATCTCACTACTGCCATTGTCCGTTGCACTACGGAAAACCCGCGGATACAACTGCGGCACCCCCAGCAACCGGAGGCATAAGATCACCCATTTTTACATGGATGACCTTAAACTTTATGCCTCCGGAGAACAAGATTTTTATCAGTCTTTAAGGGTGGTGCAAGAGTACACGCACGCTATCGGAATGGAGTTTGGATCGACAAATGTGCCAGGGTTCATCTCAAAAGAGGACGATGTGAGGAATACGGAGAGGACTTTTAGCTTGTAGACGGAAGCATCCTACATCATCTAGAAGCCGGAGAGACGTATACCTAACTAGGGATGGAACAACGCCATACCCAAGAGGTAGCTACGGTTAAAAACTCTCTCCGCGGCAAGTATCAGCACAAACTCCGTCAGATCATCAGAACTGTCGGGGAAAAAAAAGTTGCTGCAACTAATATGCTTGCCGTTCCGATTCTACTTTCCTCCTTTGGAATAATGAAATTGACTAAAGAGAGCTGCGACAACTCGACGTAAAAACTCGCAAAATGATGCATCTTCATAGGAGCTTGCATCCTAAATCGTCTGTTCCACGGTTATACTTCCTCAGACAACGGGGAGGCCGTGGACTTTTGAGTTTGGAGTGTCTACACAACAGAATGATACTGGATGGAGCCTGTAAAGTGATCAGGAGTTCAGATCCCATTTTCTGCTTGGTAAGCGATTACGAAAAAGCAGGGATTGGAGCATTTCTTTTCAAGGCAGCAACCCATGTAGCCGATGAACTAGGTCTCGTATTCGACACTGAACGGACGAACCCAAACTCTGTCACCGAGTTGGAACCCTGTCAGCTAAAAGCCCACGTGAAAGCTGCGGAGTGTGAGAAGCTCCTACAGCTACATAAGGATAAGCTAATGCATGGGGTCTTCTTCAAGAACATTGAAGACCTTGGCTTATCCAGAAACCTGACCTTCGCTTTTCTCAGGTCAAGTGGGCTGAAGTCAGAAACCGAGGGATTCATAATGACCTGCCAAGATGGTGTCTTCAACACTCTTGTCTACCGTAGTCGTGATGGGTATAGAGGTCCCTGACACTAGATGCAGAGCGTGTCGTGGGGCAGCTGAGACCATAATGCATTTGATGTCAGCTTGTCCAGCTTATGCGATCTGAGCCTATATCCACAGGCATAACGTGGCCCTACGAGTGTTGTACTATAACCTACGACACGGTATAGACGAGACACCGGTCGTGCCTTATGCTCCGGGGGATATTGAGTCCGTTGGGGAGAATGAGAAGTGTCGAATCTATTGGAACTACTCATTCCCCATTCTTAGGCAAATATAAGCCAATAAGCCTGATGTAGTCCTCCTCGACCATCAAAGTAGGACAATTTTCGTCATAGAGTTCTCGACTCCTGGCGAAACTAACATCGTCCGAAAAGAGGAGGAAAAACGGACAAAATATCGAGATTTATTCTTAGAACTCCGCAGGCTTTACCCAAACCATTCTGTCAAAATGGTGGTTCTGATCATAGGAGTACTTGGTGGAATTATGGACACGCTGCTCTCGAATCTTAAAATCGTACCGGCTTGCCGTGATGCGGCAGAAATCCTAGCCGGAAGAATGCAGAAGGCAGTTTTTCTTGGTTCACTCATTTTACTCAGGGCACATGATTCTCGGACACGGAAATCACTCACCCCATGGATGTGGGGAGTGTTTGCTGAGGTTAATGATACACCAGTGCGCCCTTCGGTAGTATCGGAGCTCCGGTGACAGGGCCTGACTGGTATATTCCTTATGATAAAATAAATAAATAAATAATTACACTTTTTACTATTCTTTGCCGTGGCGCTCCGGGGCAACTTACTAATTTTTGGTGGTGTATTCACGTTTCAGCTATAGGAAAACCTACAGCACCTCTTTGGATAGTCAGCGTGCACTCCAATTCTCATTCCCAATATTCGAACCTGGACAAATGCAAGCGGAAGTTTTAAGGGCCGGCATTTTAGCGCCTCGCTACAATCCAATAAGCCTGTGTAGTCCTGCCATCAATGTAGGACGATTTTTGTCATAGAGTTTTCGGCTCTTGACGAAACAAACATCGTCCGAAAAGAGGAGGAAAAACGGACAAAATATCAGAGTTCGAAGAGTAGGTCTCTTCATTTCTTTCTGCCATAAATGTTGGAGATTCCAATGTATGGACTAACATAAACTGAGTTGAGGAGGTAGTTACCCAGAGCACAATACAGATTTACAGTGATATGTCTTTCATTTTACTTTTCACTACGAAGGTTTTTTTTTGTAATTTTTTGTTTTTCTTCAGAGGTGAGGGTTTGGAACAGTGGTGGTACCATCCTTGTATTAGGTATTTTATTTAGGAGTTAATAATTTTTGAGATATCCGATGAAGTAACACAACCTAGATGAGTAATACTGAAAAAGTACTGAAGGTAACGTCTTTTCATAATGTAATTCCTCAAATCATGACATTGTTGCCATGTCGCAATTTTTTAAGGATACAATAAGTACGACAGCCAGATTTGATTTCTGTCGGGTATATCCATGGCAACGAAATCCCAAAAATACTTCTTGGATGAAATATATAACAATAAGAAAGCAATTGAAACGTTCATTGCAGCTTGTTGGAAAAATGTAAAAGCGATAATATTTCCATCGCCGAACGGAGATTCTTCGTTGTCGGTATAGTCTGGTCTCTAGGCAACGCTGCATTTGATATTAGATAGAGTAACAATAAAACATTTTTCGTATTTGGCTTATTGTAGTGTTTTTTCATGAATAAAGGGCAAATTCTGAGTTAGTTTGAATTGAAATATCGTTAGTTTTTATTATTAGGTAATGGTGCAGCATTGTGAAATGTGTGTAATACCATTTGAAGCTGGAAATCAAAATATGTCATTTCCTAGGTAGGTAAGCTACCAGTGTCGTAACTATCGAGAAAGGGAAACAGAATTGGTAAAGAGTAAAATGAATGGCATGTCGAGAACACCTTCCGAATTGTTCGTTTTGAGGCTGAAATGCAATACTTCTGGGACACCAGATATTGTAATATCTGTAAACCAGAGTGAAGATATAAGTATGAGTATACTGAACTCCGATCAAGTAACACAACCTAGATGAGAAATACTCAAATAGAACTGAAGGTAACATCTTTTCAATATGTTATCTCTCAAATCATGACATTATTACCATACCGCAATTTTTTTAGGATACAATAAGCACGTCAGCTAGATTTTGATATATGTCGGGTATATTCATGACAACGAAAATCCAAAAATACTATCTTGGCTGAAATATATAGCAATAAGAAGGCAATAGAAACATTTATTTCAGCTTGTTGGGAGCATGTAAAAACGGTAGTATTTCCATCGTCGAACGGAGATTCTTCGTTGTTGATATAGTCTGGTCACTACGGCAACGCTGCATTTGAAATATCAAATGTGAAATATGACAGAACAGCTTATTGGAGTGTTTTTTCGTGAATAAAGGGCAAATTCTCAGTTAATTTGTGTTAAACTATCGTTCGTTTTTATCATTAAGCAATGGTGAAGAATTGTGATATGTGTGAAAGACCATTTGAAGCTAGAAATCAAAATATGTCATTTCATAAGTTAGCTACCAGTGTCGTAACTATCGAAGAAGGGAAACCAATTTGGAAAAGAGAAAAATTAATGAATTATGAAATAACATGTCAATTAGAGCATCGACTGTTCTCAAAATCCTGTGGAGATTATTCCATCATAATTATTTCAGGTTTTCATTCCATATTGGGTTTCCATTATTTCTATTTTATTGAACCTCAATATTTCTGCTAACAACGCACGACACTGCCGTTGAGGGAACATGTCCCTTACACACAAATTTCAAAGAACAAGACGACCGCCTACTCTCAGAATGCCCTTGTCATCCAAAAATGGATTCAATTTGCAAGGCATTTTGGAAGGCGCCTTTCGATTTTCAGCATTGATATGTCTCGACTTTGGGTGAATTTGATGAGATATTGAAGAGACTCTTTCATATCGAAGGTACTCAGAATTCCACTTTTTCTGAAGGAAGGGTATCTGGAATTTAAAATGACTCTTAATATAATTATAATTTATCAAACGCTGTATTTTTGCGAGAGATGAGTAACGGTTGAGAATATACTCAAAAAGATGAGGTTGAGGTATATCATTAAGACCGATATTACACTGTTCCTCACAATCACAATCAGAATATTTGAAATATTTTGTGGCCACAGATCGTCCGAAATGAATTTTCCGTTCGGAAGGGGATAGCTCAGAATTGGTGCGTTGATCAATGCCCCTTTCAGATTCTTGAACAAGTCTTAGCATTCTTCAGACCACTGAAACTTTGTTTGTCTTTTTGTAAGTCTGGTCAGTGGTTTAGCGATGTTAGCAAATCCCCGCACATATCGGCGATAGTGCATACACAAGCCAAGAAAACTTCGAAGCTGGTGTATGTCTCGGAACGGGCCATTCCTTAAGAGCTTTGATCTTCTGCTCATCAACTCCTTTTCCAGAGACAACTTGGCCGAGGTATCGTACTTTCTTCTGGAATAAATGGAATTTCTTGGGGCTCAGCTTCAGTCTGGAAGTTTTTAGTCGGTAGAATACCTCCTCCAAGTTTTTCAAAACCGTATTGATTTATCTTTTTTCTTCACCAAGACGACTGAAGAGGAGGTTTTGTCGAAAGTAGGCCCAAGGATTGTCCTAGTCGCACCTGTATTTAGCAGCATGGTGCGAGGCTTGTTGTTGATGAGACCGTCTACGAAATCACCTTTGTTCTGTCGTTGAAGGATAGCGACATATGCGTTGTTAAGTGGGGCTTGCTGGATACAGGCCGACGACTGCCCCTCCTCATCGACCTTTTTCAGTTTTCCTGTGTTGGTATTGCTTCTTTGAATATTGGGTATTCGCTACGCACATGCCGAATTTTCCCACAATTCCAGCACCTTATTTGTTTTCTCTCAGGCAGGACTTCCTTCATTAATTTTCTCATGATAGCCTCGATATTAGCGGGCTCCTTTGGATCTTCCTCAATCATCCGGATTGTACTCTGGCAGGATTGCTTTGCTTCGTCGAATTCCAGAGCGCGTGCCAATGCATCTAAGAGATGTGGGGGGCGAGCTAGTGTTAAGGCTTGCCGGGTTTGGTCACGAAGTCCATCTAAAAATGCCTGAACCCCTAGTCGCTCCATAACACTTTCCGGTGTGGCTGGATATGCAAGGCGAACCAAGGTTGCAATGTCTGCTTCAAATTCTTGCAAGAATTCGCTTGATTTCTGGCATCGGCTGTGAATGATAAACGTGTTCAAGGTGGGCTTGGCCATAGCGAAGTTCCAGATGATTTATCAGCTGTTCATAGTCCTCCTGTTGTTGGGCGGTGAGGGTCTGTAAAATGTTTGTTGCTTCGCCACGCAATGTCAGTGTCAATGCTATAGCTTTTTCCCCAGCAATCCACCCGTTCGCTTTGGCAGCAGCTTCAAATTGTCGGCGGTATTTTGCCAATGAAGTATTTCCGTCGAACTGAGGCGGTTTCAATGAGAGCTTTCCTGATTCCGTACTGACCTTGACATGATTATGTCTCTTTGGACTTCGACTAAGTCCAAACTCAAGTCTGACATTGAATTTTAGTTGATCGTTTCTCTGGTGTGTGAAGTATAAATTTGCTATTTTATCTTACTTATTTTTATACTGCCGATTTCTGTCTCGATTCCACCTTTTATTTCATCGTGGAGCGTTTTTTTATTTTTTTTCATCTCGTCTTCGATGTCATCTTTGATTTTATCCACCTCGAGCTCTGTTGAAGTTCTTCTTTCAAGCTGTTTCTAACTCACGCTCCTCTACTTCTTGCTTCAATTTACTAACTATTAGGGCAACCACGTGAACACAAGTTTTCAGTTTATTATCCCGCGACGCGCAAAACTGTCCACTTTGCAAACACTTAAATGTTCAACTGGTCACTAGTCTATTAGGCGCGATAAATGCATATCAGTTTTCAACACGGCGAACACCGATTTAATTTTAACATCCGAATTTTCACACCAGATGTAGTAAAAATAATCTAAACTGATTTTGCTAATTTATTTGAAACACTACTTAAACAATTATTCAACTGAAACATTGACTTCACTATTTATTTCTACTGCCGCTCTCTTTTTGCGGACTCTCGAACTACAGTGCTCAAAAATAGAAACGGGACACCTAGAAATTTCGTTCGAACTTGAGCAGTTGGTACTTTTGATTGCCTGAACCGATTTCAATGTTCTTTGCAGATAATGAGAGTGCGTTTCATTGGCTTTTGACTGTTTAGGCCGTATTGTGCCTATTGTCACCCTCGCAAAAATTACAGGTTGTTATATTGGTTTGTGCAAATTCGACTAAAAATCATTCAATACCCGTTTATGCCAAACATTTTTTTTTCATTCTCAACTATTCGAACATGAAATCTCAAGCATTTCCATGATATTCTGAAAAAAAAAAAAATAGGTGCACTGGGATTAGAAATATCGATGTTTTGAGAAAACATATCATTTTACACCTAACCAATTACAAACAATTTCAGCTCTTTCATTTCTGAACCGATTTGAACATACTTCATATATTCTGATTGGTGTTTATTTTATCGATATTCTGAAAAAATCTACAGGGTGTTATAACAACTGTAAATTCCACAAAAAATCATCTAATCTCTTTGACTCTCAAGAAATACACATATTTTCACTTATTTTGTGAATACTTTTTCGGTTGATTGATTTTCATCTGCAGATTATTATGATTATTATTATCATCATTTGATTGGTTTCCAAAGAGAAAGATTAGATGTCACCATTCATTGAAATTGTAACAAACTTTATTAGTGCAACATGAACACAAACATATAAATAAAAGATGCATCCAACATTAATCAATATTTTGTGGGTCCTCCACGAACCCGCATCACTTCTGTAAGTCTTCTGGGCATGCTCATTATTAGATTATTGATAAAATCATGGGGAATAGCGTCCCATTCATTCATAACAGCATTCACCAATTCGTCCCACTTTTCACCTTCTCTTTCTTTCAGTCCGAGTTTCATTCGACTCCAAACATGTTCGATCGGATTCATGTCTGGAGACACCGCAGTCCAATAAATTCTATCAATATTGTGCTCCCTCAAAGCGTCATTTACGATTCCGGCACAATGGGGTCGAGCGTTGTCATTAACTAATAGAAAATTGAGAACGACATTTTGAGCATGAGGAACCACAATATCTCACACACCTATTTCTGTACCGTTCAGCATTCATACTTTCACCTATCAATTTGACTAAATCAGTTTTTCTATTGAACATGATCCACCCCAGACAGTCACACTTCCACCCCCAAATGCTACCCTCGCTTCCATATTCTCTTCAAAAAACATTTCATTCCTACCTCTCCACACCAATATTCTTTCATCTGTAACGTAACCGGGGCTACTTTGATTGCTCGACTGCTCAGCAGAGAACGGCGTTGGTTCTTTGGACTATATTTCCAGTTTCGGATTTTTTATGTGGCAGGCAATTGTTTTTAAATTTAAACTTCAGGAATTTGAGTGGCTTGGACGCCAGCAATTTTTAGTTTAACAGGAATAAAAAGTACAAAATACCTAATCTATGATAGAAAACCAGACCCACAAGAAAACAATATTTCAAAACAAATATACAGGCCGTTTTTTTTATCATGTGGTAACATTGCTATATTCTAAACCGTAATAGAAACAAAGACGATTGAATGGGAAAAATGTAAATATTGTGGTGAGCAGTACATTGGTCAGAGAAAATCTACGGGGACTCTCGCCCTTCCCGACTTATACAGGGAAAACTTAAAATGCTGTTTTCAGTTTTTTACGAATAGAATGGTTATTTCAGAAAATATAAAAAAATTAAAGAGGAAAGTTTTATTGTATTCAAAATGTACTAGAACTACGTAATGATACATTTTTAATTAAACGTTTCGTGTCAACACGGCCACCATCAACTATTTTTTTCAAATACGGACCTGTCTATTTCATCACAAATATTGATAAAGCGATGAAATCACAATTCAGTGGTATATCTTTTGTAAATTGTTTTGATTTCTTCAAAACTCATTCAACTGTTTGGATACTTCAGTCATTACCCAATACTTTCGATAGGAAGATACCCCAACACAACGAACATTCGTATTTTTCCTTTTTGGGGATTTTTGTATTACAGTAATCCTTGATTCAAGGCTGATTTCTCCTGTATCAATTTTTACACGGATTATTTTCATAATTCTCAATCCTGGAAGTAATGAAAATATCAGTTTTTGATCAAAATACAAGTATTGTCTAATTTGGTACACTTAAATAGCATCTCACTTCTTTTACCATATTTAAACACGTAGGCTTTGCTTGATTTCTATGGCAGGAAAAATAAATGAGTTGTTGATATCAGGTTAAGAACTGTCAGACATTTAAGCACTCGGTTACATATTAAAGGTGTATTCGAATGGCGAAAGGACTGATATGCTATTTACTTATGCAAAATCAAATAGAAATCCTCTTTTGGCAAGAAATATGTATGGTGAGCTGTACCCGAATCGTCGCATTCCAAACATTCAAATGTTTAGACGATTAGAAAGAAATTTGAGAGACTGTGGTGCATTTGACAGAAATAAAACTAGAAAATGTGTTGTTACTGGAAGTATAAGGAACCAAATAAATGTTTTTGGTAAGCAAATATTACCTTATAAAGACTAAAAAGTGAAAAATAACGTTTTTTTTTTTAAATCTAGGATTGGTCAGTTACAAAAATATTTCTAATCAAGATTGTTCTTTACGAGAAATTGCCCACGAACTTGGGATATCTGTAAAATCTACCAGAAATATTTTGAAATAGAACAAATACAAATGCTACAGGATACGCAAAGTTCATCACCTTAATGAAAGGAATTACGGAAGGAGAGTACGATTTGCGAAATGGTTAAGACGTAGAAATAGGGAAGTTCGAAATATTTGTAAAAAAATTATATGGACGGACGAATCAAAATTCACCGACAATGGTTGGTTTAACAGAAACATCCATTATATGTGGAATAATACGAATGAACATTAACATAGAGAAACCAATTTCTAGGAGAGATTCGGAATAAATGTTTGGTTGGGAATTTTGGGAACAAAGATCCTTTCTTTTACGATGATGATTTGAATGGTTAAATGTATTTAAATTTTTTATCTAATGAGTTTGATGGCTACTTAGATGAATTGTCATTAAGCACCCGCCGTGAAATACAATATTTTCAACAAGACGGTGCCCCTCCCCATAATGCAGCAATAGTAAGGGAACATTTAGATGCAATATTCTCAACAAAGTGGATTGGAAACAATGGACCAATTGCCTGGCCAGCTCGATGCCCAGACCTCACTCCTTTGGATTTTTTTGACTGGGGATACATAAAGGATAAAGTTTTTTCTACACCTAGTACCGATATCGACCATCTCAAACAGAAAATAAGAGATGCATGTAATAGCATTACAACCATCATGCTAGAAAATTGCCACAGAAATTGTATGGACACACAACTTATGTGCATTCAACAAAGAGGTCGTCAATTCGAGCATTTAATGTAGAATTCTTTTTCTGTATTGGTTTTATTTTTTTCCACAAATTCATTATGAAAATTGTTTTTCTGTTTGTTTGATTTCTTCTCCTCTTAAGTAAGTTTATTTCTGGGGTAAATTGCTATCGTTCGTCTCTGAAACTGCAGAAATCTTTTATGAATTTTTATAGTATAAATACAATTTTCATAGATACATTCATTCAAAACGTCACTGATAATTTTTATATCGAAGCGTTAGATTCTGTGGAATTCATAAACAAACTAACGACAGGACCGTAATTAAAAATTGTTGTCACTGATGATGCTAGTTATTTTATATGATACTTTATAAAAATGTCGAGTGTGATATACATCAATATTTTTGGCAAGAAATATGTATGGTGAGCTGTACCCGAATCGTCGCATTCCAAACATTCAAATGTTTAGACGATTAGAAAGAAATTTGAGAGACTGTGGTGCATTTGACAGAAATAAAACTAGAAAATGTGTTGTTACTGGAAGTATAAGGAACCAAATAAATGTTTTTGGTAAGCAAATATTACCTTATAAAGACTAAAAAGTGAAAAATAACGTTTTTTTTTTTAAATCTAGGATTGGTCAGTTACAAAAATATTTCTAATCAAGATTGTTCTTTACGAGAAATTGCCCACGAACTTGGGATATCTGTAAAATCTACCAGAAATATTTTGAAATAGAACAAATACAAATGCTACAGGATACGCAAAGTTCATCACCTTAATGAAAGGAATTACGGAAGGAGAGTACGATTTGCGAAATGGTTAAGACGTAGAAATAGGGAAGTTCGAAATATTTGTAAAAAAATTATATGGACGGACGAATCAAAATTCACCGACAATGGTTGGTTTAACAGAAACATCCATTATATGTGGAATAATACGAATGAACATTAACATAGAGAAACCAATTTCTAGGAGAGATTCGGAATAAATGTTTGGTTGGGAATTTTGGGAACAAAGATCCTTTCTTTTACGATGATGATTTGAATGGTTAAATGTATTTAAATTTTTTATCTAATGAGTTTGATGGCTACTTAGATGAATTGTCATTAAGCACCCGCCGTGAAATACAATATTTTCAACAAGACGGTGCCCCTCCCCATAATGCAGCAATAGTAAGGGAACATTTAGATGCAATATTCTCAACAAAGTGGATTGGAAACAATGGACCAATTGCCTGGCCAGCTCGATGCCCAGACCTCACTCCTTTGGATTTTTTTGACTGGGGATACATAAAGGATAAAGTTTTTTCTACACCTAGTACCGATATCGACCATCTCAAACAGAAAATAAGAGATGCATGTAATAGCATTACAACCATCATGCTAGAAAATTGCCACAGAAATTGTATGGACACACAACTTATGTGCATTCAACAAAGAGGTCGTCAATTCGAGCATTTAATGTAGAATTCTTTTTCTGTATTGGTTTTATTTTTTTCCACAAATTCATTATGAAAATTGTTTTTCTGTTTGTTTGATTTCTTCTCCTCTTAAGTAAGTTTATTTCTGGGGTAAATTGCTATCGTTCGTCTCTGAAACTGCAGAAATCTTTTATGAATTTTTATAGTATAAATACAATTTTCATAGATACATTCATTCAAAACGTCACTGATAATTTTTATATCGAAGCGTTAGATTCTGTGGAATTCATAAACAAACTAACGACAGGACCGTAATTAAAAATTGTTGTCACTGATGATGCTAGTTATTTTATATGATACTTTATAAAAATGTCGAGTGTGATATACATCAATATTTTTGGCAAGAAATATGTATGGTGAGCTGTACCCGAATCGTCGCATTCCAAACATTCAAATGTTTAGACGATTAGAAAGAAATTTGAGAGACTGTGGTGCATTTGACAGAAATAAAACTAGAAAATGTGTTGTTACTGGAAGTATAAGGAACCAAATAAATGTTTTTGGTAAGCAAATATTACCTTATAAAGACTAAAAAGTGAAAAATAACGTTTTTTTTTTTAAATCTAGGATTGGTCAGTTACAAAAATATTTCTAATCAAGATTGTTCTTTACGAGAAATTGCCCACGAACTTGGGATATCTGTAAAATCTACCAGAAATATTTTGAAATAGAACAAATACAAATGCTACAGGATACGCAAAGTTCATCACCTTAATGAAAGGAATTACGGAAGGAGAGTACGATTTGCGAAATGGTTAAGACGTAGAAATAGGGAAGTTCGAAATATTTGTAAAAAAATTATATGGACGGACGAATCAAAATTCACCGACAATGGTTGGTTTAACAGAAACATCCATTATATGTGGAATAATACGAATGAACATTAACATAGAGAAACCAATTTCTAGGAGAGATTCGGAATAAATGTTTGGTTGGGAATTTTGGGAACAAAGATCCTTTCTTTTACGATGATGATTTGAATGGTTAAATGTATTTAAATTTTTTATCTAATGAGTTTGATGGCTACTTAGATGAATTGTCATTAAGCACCCGCCGTGAAATACAATATTTTCAACAAGACGGTGCCCCTCCCCATAATGCAGCAATAGTAAGGGAACATTTAGATGCAATATTCTCAACAAAGTGGATTGGAAACAATGGACCAATTGCCTGGCCAGCTCGATGCCCAGACCTCACTCCTTTGGATTTTTTTGACTGGGGATACATAAAGGATAAAGTTTTTTCTACACCTAGTACCGATATCGACCATCTCAAACAGAAAATAAGAGATGCATGTAATAGCATTACAACCATCATGCTAGAAAATTGCCACAGAAATTGTATGGACACACAACTTATGTGCATTCAACAAAGAGGTCGTCAATTCGAGCATTTAATGTAGAATTCTTTTTCTGTATTGGTTTTATTTTTTTCCACAAATTCATTATGAAAATTGTTTTTCTGTTTGTTTGATTTCTTCTCCTCTTAAGTAAGTTTATTTCTGGGGTAAATTGCTATCGTTCGTCTCTGAAACTGCAGAAATCTTTTATGAATTTTTATAGTATAAATACAATTTTCATAGATACATTCATTCAAAACGTCACTGATAATTTTTATATCGAAGCGTTAGATTCTGTGGAATTCATAAACAAACTAACGACAGGACCGTAATTAAAAATTGTTGTCACTGATGATGCTAGTTATTTTATATGATACTTTATAAAAATGTCGAGTGTGATATACATCAATATTTATCAATATTTGTGATGAAATAGGTCCGTATTTGAAAAAAATTGTTGATGATGGCGGTGTTGACACGAAACGTTTGATTAAAAATGTATCGTTACGTAGTTCTAGTACATTTTGAATACAATAAAACTTTCCTTTTTAATTTTTTTATATTTTCTGAAATAATAACAATTCTATTCGTAAAAAACCGAAATCAGCATTTTCAGTTTTCCCTGTATAAGTTGGGAAGGGCGAGAATCCCCGTAAATTTTCTATGACCAATTTTCCCATTTAATCGTCTTTGTATCTATTACGGTTTAGAATATAGCAATGTTACCACATGATAAAAAGAAACGGCCTGTCTATTAATAAAGTATATATCATGTAGTGATAGAGTAACACTAACTTGAAATTTAAACAGTATTGTGAGGTTAGACCTCTTATTTATAACAAATCTGTGAAAAATTACTGAATTTGCTTCAGGGACACAGGTCACCTTAGTTCATACAGTGTGGAGATTCACAGGCTAGTGATAACTGGAACGATGTGATTTTTGTTTTGCTAACCTGAGTACGAACGAGATGACACTTTAGAAACAATTTCAGGCAATCCTCTGACATGGACTACGCCTCCAGGTTCTACTAATTTCCTTGTGTTCCTTCGTGGATAGGGGTCGAATTCATGAAAAACGTTTGATAGATGTTAGTTTTACCACTGATTTGAAAATCAACAGTATATGATACCTCACTGAATATGTGATATGATATTATGTGAAACTTGATTACAATTTAATGAATTGATGTACTCCTCAACACAGGAATTGACATGTATGAGTACTTAGATCTAGGATAATCTTAACAGCAGTATATAAATGGTGCACCATGAAAAACTTTACTTGAAATCATTACTGAAATTGTGATAAATATATATAAATACAAATAGAGAAAGAAATAAAAATAGTAAATGTCACTGATATTTTAAGTCCACAAGTTCGGAGGTTAGTTGTCCCGAAAATCAAAATTGACGTTTTGAGGTTAGCACTCCGATATGTATGTTAAAGTTGAAAATGTTTAACTTGATGGTAAACGAAAATATAGGATTGTCAGCTTGACAAAATGGTGTCGCTTTCTGGTATGCAACATGCACAAATAAATATTTTATTTGAGACTCACAGGTTTTCCGTTAAATTCTCTTTCACTTGATCACACCTCAGAATTTGGCCTAGGTGATTATGCTTTGCTTATCATCGCACTACTGGACTCCAATTAACAAAACGGCTATAATCGATGGTTGATCAACAGGTTATCAGATCATAATTTTCGTTTCAATTGGCACTATATTCTGGATTGGAGCTGGTCGACATTCTAATTCCAAGTATTCTTCACTTAGGCTTCACTCAAAAATATTTATAATGTCACCAAACCACGTGGATTTAAATTTACTACCGTGACCTGATTCACACCATCAAGCGAGTTGTTTACACCTAGACAGCCAAACTAAGAAGAGACTAATCCCACTTATCCAATTCTTGAACTGAATTTCCGACATCATGTCAGTGACATCTATATGAACCCAACGTTATCAACCCAGATGGCATTAGATGGGTCTGTCTACAAATGAAATTTACCCTTAGACAAGTTCAGCTATTTGCCATCAGCTGTTACTGGACGTCATGGCTAGTGAGAGAATGCTGTTGTCTACTCTTTAGACAAGTTTACATGTTCGTTTTTAGGTGGCGCTTCAAGTACGATTTTGGAAATAATAGGAAACAAATTGAAATCCGAATGTAACGATATTTATATATCCCGTTACTCCCAAAAAAAAATTCAAACAAATGTTTGTATTTTTTTTAAGACTAAAGACTCAAGTAACACCATTGACGATTGTTAAGTATAACAAATTTTCGAAAACAAAAATTATCCAATCAAGGAAAGTAAATCTGTGTGTGAATTATAGCATTTACAAGCTGAAGTTCTCTATTATGAGAAAGGGATATGATATTGCTAATTACCAATATCAAGGAAATGCAATTTGTAAATTTTAGCATTTACATGGCTGAAGTTCTCTATTTTGAGAAAGAAATATTGCTAATTACCAATATAAAGGGAATGAAATTTTGTAAATTTTAGCATTTACATGACTGAAGTTCTCTATTATGAGAAAGGAATATTGCTAATTATCAATATCAAGGGAATGAAAAGAGATATACATCAGGGTCTAACCAGTGACCGCCTCCCAAGGCAAGACACAGCGCAGTCGAAGCTCTCCCAGACAATCTGGCCAAGATGCTCTCTTCGCTGCTAGTTGTTGTTGCGGCGCTGGTGAGTACACATCTACCACTCGCCTCCAGATTCTCTGAGACAACCACCGACTGCCCCGAACGAAACCTAAAGAGACCATCACCGGCTACATTCTCGTTGAAACAAAAAAATGCATCTTAATAAGAAAAACAAAAATTTCCGGTTGTCACCTTCAACCGGGTTGAACTGTAGCGTTACCTACTAAAAAAGTGAACTGATGTTCACTAGTCACAAAAATGACATTTTCGGGATACTCTCAGCTTTGGCACTGTGCCTCAGATGCGACAGGTCCAGGGAGCTCAGGATCCCCCAGTAGTAACGCCCGACCGCCCTTAGGCGAGCTTCACACGCTGACCGGCCTAGTCCTCCACGCTAGCCGAACGCTACCCCCCAAAGTTCACCCTTCCAAGGACTCCGCTAGCAAGCTAGCTGTCACATCTGAACTGAGCTCACACACCGCCAAGATTCCTATAACAAAACATCAAAAGTTAATCATCCTTTTCTACCAGGAAAGGGTTAAACCTCCGAAATGACTCCTTCATTAGAGTATCTGCGGGATATGGATATAAAGGACCCCGCACACCTTATATGTGAAAATGGCGCTCCGTCAAATTTCTTGAATTTTTTATATGTTGTAGAATTGATCATTCCGATGAAATGTTTCAACGGGCGCAACACGATCCTATGACTAGTTTTCGAGATAAAGGGTGTTGAATATGAGAAACATTCACTTTTCATCACTCTGTATCTGCCAAGTTACGATTTAGTTCGGATTTATCTATTGTGTGTGTGTATGATGAATTCATGAGATATTCATTTCCAAATCTTTTCGTAGTACAGGGCGATTTCACTTGAAAAAAATGCTATTTTGAGACTTTCATAATTTAGTTGTTTTATAAAGAGAAAATGCGAGAAAAGGTAGAATTATCACATAATATTATAAATTCATTTCATCTTGCATCACAGTTGATACAATTCATACCAGAGTCGAATGATATCAATTTGAAAAATTAGTTATACTTTAATAAATAAAAACCTTGATTTTTTAAATCACCCTATATCTCATAAGGGAGTCCGAAAAGATAGCGATATTTTTTCATGGGAGAACTCGAAATACTTTCATCCATATTGTACAAAATTTTCAGCGGAATCCTATGACGGGTTTTTCATATACAAGGCGAAAAATGTATTTTCACTCCAGTTTTCGGCGGGTTTGCTGTAGTTCTTCCTCGTCCGGCCGCTTTTACTCGAAATAAAAATATTTCAATAAAATAGTGATCAGTTATTATACCGTACAATAGCGTACCGTATCCCTCGAAAAAAAGCCATAACTCGAATTATTATCTGCATCAGCATCGTCTAGTAGGCGATTCAATGGAAAAGTTATTTTTTCATGCTTAGTGTTTCTCAGAAGTTATATTATACTTATTACATCCGCAGAAGTTCGTTTTTTCGAATTTTCACTCTATAAAACAATAAAATAGTGAAAGTCTCAAAATAGCATTATTATCAAAGGAAATCGCCCTGTACTACAAAAAGATTTGGACATGAATATCTCATGAATTTGTCACATAACGAAAATACCACATAGGATAAATCAGAAAAAAATCATAATTTGTATGTAATTATTTCTATCGGCTTATATAGATATATATTAAATCAAATTCTCGGCATATTTTTACACCAAATTAACGTTTTATGTTTCAATTATTTTCTTGTATCTTCGAATCGTATATATGTTTGTATATAGTATATACCCCCTTTCAGAGAACGTTTCTCATTCTTTTTCTTGTATTTGAAACATCATCTGAATCATCTTCGAATACCTACTTATTAATATATTCCTCTTATTTCGTAGTAGGCATGGAGAACAATTCAAAGAGGATAAAATCAACAAAATTCTTATGTCAATAGTCGTTTTCTTGTTGTCATAAAGCCCGAGAACTCTTTTTGGGTTATTGGACTAATTGAAGTTTCTTTTTTACTGTTCAAGTTTATGTGATTTTCAGTGTTTGTTGAACTTTGCTGAACAATATGGCCTTCGCAAATAGAGTGAGTTGTTATGTTTGTGACCGAAATGTTATTCCTAGACTCTCGATGCGTTTGAATAGAGGAGATAATATTGATGTTTTGCAAATTGCAACATATCGAAGACAAACTGCGGGAAATCCACCTATTGATATTCAGTATGATACAAAAATATGTTTCAATTGTAATAACACAGTAATGAATGACATTATTGCTATGGAAAATAACCCAAATTGCCTTCGTCTCAATGTGTTGTCCCGCGTATCAAGTCGTGCGTGCATTATTTGTAATGCTCGTCAAAATTTTCAAAGACTTTCTTTAGAATGTAGAGTGGATATTTTTGTTGCTTCTGATATCTATGTCCCAGATTTCTTGAGAATTTGTGGTCACCATCTTGATCATCTAGGTTTCCTTCCAAATTACTTGCATGGAGGTTTGAATTTTGTGAATAAACCATACATAATTTCCAATCTTCAACATTTTCTTCAAAGAATGAGGACATTTGCTAATAGAAACAGGCCACTCCGTAACTGGGAGGATATCAATTGTTTCACTGAAGACGAATTTAAGTATCTGACATCAATCTCAAAAAATCATTTTCGACAATTACTAGAATTTTGTGATATTGTTGAACAAGGTGGCAAGAGAAGAAATGTCGAAAGAAAACATTTGCTGACATTTTTGATCAAAATGAAACATGGAGTTTCAGATGAGTTTTTGAAAATATTGTTCAGTTATCCTTCTCGACAAACAGCAATCTTCATTATTTCTAATGTGAGATTATCTCTTTTACAAAGGTTCGTACCGAACAATATTGGATTTAATTCAATAACAAGAGAAAATTATATTAACAGTTATGTATCCCCTTATACGAATCAACTGTACAATCCCACACCAGATATTCCCAAAGCAATAGTTTATATAGATTGTACCTACAATAAAATAGAAAAGAGCAGTAACTTCCGGGTATTGAGGCAATCATACTGTTTCCACAAGAATGAACACTTGGTCAAACCAGAGATCATAGTTGCCCCCGATGGATAATGGATATATCTTAGCAATCAACGGGCCGTACTTCGCAGATGCTAGGAATAATGATGCAAGTGGTCTAAATCACGAATTACAAGTTGATATGAATGGAATGAAAACATGGTTTCAAGAAGGAGATATTGTGATAGTCGATAGAGGCTATAGAGATTCAATCAATAGTCTACAAGAACTTGGCTTGCATTACTATATGCCACCATTTCTACCGCCGAATCAAAGGCAATTAACGACAAATGAAGCCAATCAGGCACGTTTAATAACCACTACTAGATGGATTGTTGAAGCTAGAAATGGACATTTTAAGTCAATTTTCAAATTTTTTCGTCAACCCATAACAGCAATACATGCTGCGAAGCTACATGACTATTACCTGATTGCTGGTGCTCTTATAAATAAATTCCATCCATTGATAAATATGCCTGGAACGTTGGATACGGCCACACAAATGTTGGTTGATTCCGATGATGTCAACATTGTTCAGGCACGAGTTGAAGCTGAAAACCTCCGAACTAGGAATGGTCGATGGATTCGTTTAAATCAATATCATATACAATCGTTTCCTCGCCTTGATATTGAATATTTAAAATTACTTACTGGAACATATCATTTACACTTGGCTGCGTCATATATCCAAGATACAACTCGGAGAGATGGTGAAGTAGACAACATTTTAGAAGTCGATGAGTTACATGGGGAACCCAATTTCCTAAGATTCAGAATATTTTCTCGGTTCAGGAATGCTTCTAAACACATGCTTTGGGTTGTTTTCACTGAAAGAGTTGACGAAAATCTAGAAGATCCTGCTCTCCCCATTACGGGGTATTATTGTACTTGTAAGTCCGGTGCTGGGACTTTAGGAACTTGTGCGCATGTTGCTAGCGTGATATGGTTTTTGGGGTACGCTAGATATCAAGAAAACATCCTTTTTCCATCCAATCGTCTTTTAGATTCCATAGGAGATGTTGCAAATAGAATGCTTCCAGAGGACATGGATATCGGTCCAGAAATAGTTCAATTTTATTGGTTATTGGTACGAATCTCCTTCTAATTCGTATTTGATGATGTTTTTTGATTAGGGAAAAATTCAGTCATCCATCATGTATTTTCCTTGTTGTATTGTCATGCACATGCTCGTGCCAACCCAATATCCGAAAGATATCACATCCCGTTGAACTTCTATCAATTTATGTATAGATTATATATATATATATATATATATATATATATATATATATATATATATATATATATATATATACAGTGTGCCCAAGATAAGAATGAACAGCATGGGGATATCGGAAACGGTAAGTGATACGGGGTCGATTAAATTAGAGAAAAGTAGCGCATTTATGTGCCTAATAATATGCCATTTAGAAAGTTTTAATATTCCGAGTAGTTTCGGAGATATCCGAGAAAAACCGAAATTTGAGAATTTCGTTTTTATTTTCTCCTAGCTTTATTTTCAAAGGAAATGTAAAACAAATAGCACTTTGCCATGGCCACTTTTTGAGGACTACACGATAACGTAAGCAGAATTTTTCTGCGACGTTTCTTCTTTTAGAAAACATCATCAACTTTGTATTTTTATATGGGCCGAAACTAAAGTATACCCTGTATACGACTCCATATTTCATTGTGAATACAGCAACGTATCAAACAATATGATTTCGGAACAATTTCTCGCGCAAAATGTAATTTAGTGATTACTTAATATGTTTTTCTTCAATTTTAGATAGTAGGCGCTGGAAAAAATGACATATTTTGGTACATGAAATAAATTGATTAGTCCTATTTATACTAAATTTAAACTTACCACTTTCCAGAATTTTTGCGTTGTTGAATACAAAGATGAGTCGCCAAATCAAAAGTTTACTTTATAAATGTAATTGTAATGTAATAACAAGGAGCTGATATGTATTACAGGAAACAAACAGAAACTTATAACAAGTGTTCAAATAACCCGCCGTTATTTTCTAAGCACAAGTACGCTCGTCTCACAGACGAATTTAAAACTTGAGTTAACATATTCGGACAAATATTGTTAAAGGAAGCAGTTACCAATCTTAGCAAATCTTCTTCATTTTGAAAATTATGATTAGAGTACACTTGATTCTTGATATGTCCCCAAAGGAAAAAGTCTAGTGGGGTTAGGTCGGGGGCCCTTGCAGGCCAGGGTGTATCACTATGAGTACCTATCCACTGTCCTGGGAAGCGACGGTTCAAATAATCACGAACAATTATAGCGTTATGTGCTGGAGCACCATCTTGTTGAAACCAGCAGCTGTGAGTAACCGCTAAAGGCAAATTATCTAGAGCATCTTCCAAATCATTTACTAACAAATTTATGTACCGCTCTTTTGTTAAATTGTTTCGGTAGATAAAAGGCCCAATTACATTCGTACCGAGAATCCCAACCCACATGTTAAAACCGAAACGATGTTGGTGTCTGGACACTTTGTGTACCCGCGGATTTTGTTGTGACCAATAATGAACATTCCGCCTGTTAAAAATGCCATTGTTGGTGATCATACTTTCATCAGACCAAATTATTTTGAAAGGGAAATTTTCATCGTCTTGGCATTTTCTAGTGTACCATTCACAAAAGGTTCTTCGCCTTGCATCATCACCTGGCCTGAGTCCATGACAAATCCTAAATTTATAAGGATGATATTTATTTTTTTTTAAAATGAAGTTAGCGGTGGATTTGGCAACTCCGGTATTATCTTCAATGGTGCGAGTAGATATCTCAGGATTTTCAACAACGGCCTGTAACACATCACGCTGACTTTCTTCATTAGATTGCTTTTGTCGGGAAACCACAGGTTTTTTAAATGATCCGTATTCTTTTAAATTAAAAACTAACCGTCTAAATATTGATTTACCAGGTTGTCGCCTCTCTGGATACTTATTAGAGTACGCACGTTCAGCATCAACACAATTTCTTTGGCACACAATGTAACATGACAACATATCAAATTTTTCAGTATTCGAAAAGCTGCCGTTTTCCATTTTTAACACAAATTAGGTAGGTAGCGAGATGTAAAAGTAGGAACGAAAATGTGTCAAAAATTCTACCAAACTACAGTATTATTATGACAACGGAACAATATGTGTCATTTTTTCCAGCGCCTACTATCTAAAATTGAAGAAAAACATATTAAGTAATCACTAAATTACATTTTGCGCGAGAAATTGTTCCGAAATCATATTGTTTGATACGTTGCTGTATTCACAATGAAATATGGAGTCGTATACAGGGTATACTTTAGTTTCGGCCCATATAAAAATACAAAGTTGATGATGTTTTCTAAAAGACGAAACGTCGCAGAAAAATTCTGCTTACGTTATCGTGTAGTCCTCAAAAAGTGGCCATGGCAAAGTGCTATTTGTTTTACATTTCCTTTGAAAATAAAGCTAGGAGAAAATAAAAACGAAATTCTCAAATTTCGGTTTTTCTCGGATATCTCCGAAACTACTCGGAATATTAAAACTTTCTAAATGGCATATTATTAGGCACATAAATGCGCTACTTTTCTCTAATTTAATCGACCCCGTATCACTTACCGTTTCCGATATCCCCATGCTGTTCATTCTTATCTTGGGCACACTGTATATATATATATATATATATATATATATATATATATATATATATATATATATATATATATATATATATGAAAACTAAAAGTTCGGGTTGAACCGCGTCTGGAATTTGTTGAAATTCGACGTTTCGGCTCCGATTTTGGAGCCATCGAGAAGACACAGGTCACAAAATAGACTTCAAAAACACAAAAATAATTTCCACCGAGAAAACTCTGCAAACCAGGATCATCCGAGAAGCCCTCGAGATAGAGAAGCGCCCCAATTGCCTCAACACTCGCGACGACGGACGTAGACTTCCCAATACCTGGAAGCCTCTCATTGCACGCATCAACTCATTTCCCACCAACCCAGTTCCCGCACATAGCTCACTTAGCGCCAACCAAGTCCCCGCACACAGTTCATCTAGCGCCAACTCAGTTCCCGCCCATAGTTCACCTCGCGCCAATACATTGCACACGGCCATTACAGCCACGTCCACTATAAATACAGTTCCTCAACCCACAATTTCTCAGCTCTCTCGAAGGAGTAGGCAGATTGAGACCTTAGAGAGAACCAGTGACGAGACATGGGGAGTAGGCAGATTGAGACCCCGACGTCAAGTCACAAAAACCGAACGTAATTATACCTGAGGAGTAGGCAGATTGAGACCTCAGCGTAGAATTACGTTTCAACCATTTATAAATTTTCTTATTTTCTTTTTCAGTTCTTGAAAATGGCTCCAAAATCGGAGCCAAAACGTCGAATTTCAACAAATTCTAGACGCGGTTCAACCCGAACTTTTAGTTATATATATATATATATATATATATATATATATATATATATATATATATAACTAAAAGTTCGGGTTGAACCGCGTCTAGAATTTGTTGAAATTCGACGTTTCGGCACCGATTTTGGAGCCATTTTCAAGAACTGAAATAGAAAGAAAATTAATGAAAGGTTAAAAAGTAATTCTACGCTGAGGTCTCAATCTGCCTACTCCTCAGGTATAATTACGTTAGGTTTTTGTGACTTGACGTCGGGGTCTCAATCTGCCTACTCCTCATGTCTCGTCACTGGTTCTCTCTAAGGTCTCAATCTGCCTACTCCTTCGAGAGAACTGAGGAATTGTGGGTTGAGGAACTGTATTTATAGTGGACGTGGCTGTAATGGCTGTGTGCAATGTATTGGCGCGAGGTGAACTATGGGCGGGAACTGAATTGGCGCTACAAAATACAGTTCCTCAACCCACAATTCCTCAGTTCTCTCGAAGGAGTAGGCAGATTGAGACCTTAGAGAGAACCAGTGACGAGACATTCTTCAAGTGAATTTTGTCATTTTAGTTTGGTTTATTACTACAAGGTGTCCCAAAAACCAAAATTCGTTTTGTTTCCATATTTGTGAATCACCTTGTACGAATTGTATCAACTGTGATGCTAGATGAAATGAATTTATAATATTATGTGATAATTCTACCTTTTCTCGCATTTTCTCTTTATAAAACAACTAAATTATGAAAGTCTCAAAATAGCATTATTTTCAAGTGAAAAGATTTTGAAATGAATTTCTCATGAATTCATCATACACGGATGTGATGATGATCCCACAAAAGATAAATCCGAACTAAATCGTAACTTGGCAGATACAGAGTGATGAAAAGTGAATGTTTCTCATATTCAACACCCTGTATATCGAAAACTAGTCATAGGATCGTGTTGCGCCCGTTGAAACATTTCATCGGAATGATCAATTCTACAACATATCAAAAATTCAAGAAATTTGACGGAGAGCCATTTTCCCATATAAGGTGTGCGGGGTCCTTTGTAAACAAGGGACTGCAAAGTTGAAGAGATCTCCAGAGAACATTGCTGTGATTTGGTCAGAAAGGCTAGATCGTAATTACTGAGACAGGCAAAAGGTATATGAAATTTCAGCTTTTCTAGAGTCTTTTGAATATTATGTCAACTAATAGAATAATGAGGTATAGATAAGTTCATCTTTACATTATGAACAGTTTAATATAGAGAATATAATTAGAATTGTCATGATTTTCAAAAGAGGTAAAAGCAAATGTTATGATGTGTTCCTACGTTCAAAGCGTACCAGAAAATTAAATCTGCGCTGAATTTTGAAACTACCTAGACTAAGAGATAACGTTAAGTGTCTAGACAATATCAGTCCAAATCAAATAGATAAGAATAAGGCATGATATTAGGAAAGATAAGATAACAAGCTAGGAATATAATTCAAGTCCACTAAATGAAATGTACTTCTACTAGAAATAGTAAAAATGTTACTGTTTAGCAGGTATCACCAATGACAACACCAGGATAAATGCATTAGTACTACAACTGCACAGTAAAACCGAAAATTCCTAGATAAGATCAACACTGATCAGAAAATGCCACCTAGGCACAAAGATATGGAATTTCAGCTCTAAGTGAAGTAGCTACTGCATGACCGACATTACCCAAAAGTTCCCAGTTGGTTATCACTGTAAGCGAAACCATGAAAAGATATTCAATACTGAAAATGGCCAGTTGTAGGACTTTTACCTACCATCTGGTAATGCCATGGTGGAGTTAGTCTCCGGCCCCCTTCACAGAGCCGAAATCAGAAAAAAAGTTTTGCAGGTATTTTCAATTACAGCAACAGGACCCATTTAGGATACTACTACATCACCTTGAAACCGGAAATTTCTAGATAAGATCACCACTGATCAGATAATGCCACCTAGGCACAAAGATATGAAATTTCAGCTCAAGTGAAGCAGCTACTGCACGACTAATATTACCCCAAACCTTCCAGCTGGCTATCACCGTGAGCAGAACTCTACAAGAATATTATAAATGCCAGTTGTAGGATTTTTACCTACCATCTGGTAAATGCCATGGTGGAGTTAGTCTTAGACCCCCTCCACTGAGCCTTAAACAGGAAAAAGAAGGAAAAGTTCAACAATAAAAATAATAATCTGAACGATCCAAGGTAAGTCGTGTCTATAGGTCAACAGTCATCAATAAGGGATAAAAGGTACACATATAATTATTGTAGGTATCTAAAACACAAGTGAGCTCATAATCAGTTTGTTGCTCTTGCTTTCCGCAGCAAAGATAACAACAACGATATCCCGTCTGAGATAGCAATGAAATCAATTTTGGATTAATGATAAGTAGACAGAGAAGTAAAGAAGCTCAACTTCCATAAAGATATTCTGTCTGAGATAGCAATGAAATCAAATATTTCATTAAAGATAAGTAGATAGAAAGGTAGTGAAGCTCAACTTCCATAAAGATATTCTGTCTGAGATAGCAATGAAATCAAATATTTCATTAAAGGTAAGGTAAAAAGTTTCACTCCTTCAATGGCATTCTGTCCAAGATAGGTAAGCCATGTGTGAGACTGGAAAAAATAGTAGAAAAATTGTATTCAATTAACTGAGATCTGGACTAATTTCTTCAAATTTATAGGGAGGAAAAAAATTAGAGTTATCAGAATGGTAAATTAATAAAAACCTTTCCAAAGAACAGATTTTCCTTCAGGAGTTATCAAGAGATAAGCTTCAAAAAGGTAATATTAGCAACAATTAAATTTCAACCACTATTATTTTTCCATGTTCACAAAGGCCATTGACAAAGGCTGAGAGCTTATGCAAAAAGCTATCAATATTTATGTTAAGTGTAAGATGAAGATAACATGAGCTAGATAATTTACTAATAAATATATGACAGCAATATGTGCACCAGATTTTTTGAACTTTATAGTTAGATATAACGTTTTAAACTCTTTACTGGTAAATACTGAACTATTGTCACATGCAAATATTTGAGGTACTCCAAAAATGAGAAAAACTTGATTTTACAAAAATTTAATAATGGCCAAAACATATTGATTTCCATTTTTAGATCTAGGATAAGGTCCTAACAGATCTGCTGAAAATCAATTGAAAGGGAAAATTTATGTTTTTGTAAGAACCCATTAATCCTGCTTGGGGTAGGTTTAATGGTTTGCAAGTGGCACAAATGGAACATTTCCTCACATATTTATAAACACTTTTTCTAAAACCAGGCCAATAGTATAATTCTTGGACACAAGCAAGGGTTTTAGCAATACCTGCAGTTTCACTGTCGTGAAATGTTTTTAACAATTCTGTTCTATTTGCAGTAGGTACTACTATTTTGCAGTCAGATAAATTGCCAATGCTCTTATGTCTTTCAAAAACGTGTTTGTAAATAATATTTTGCCGTACCCTGAAGGAAGGAAATTTTTCTGGATTCTCAGTAACATTCTTCAACATATCTGGCTCAAGAGTGCATAAATTCAGGACTGCAGTCTCTGAAGTAGATCTAGAAAGTGCATCAGCTACTACATTTAGCGTGCCTTTTCTATGTTCGATATCAAAAGAAAATTGAGATAATTTTACAGCACATCTGGCCACTCTACCAGCAGGGTTGGATATGTTATTAAGCCATACTGAACTGGCACAGTCAGTGATAATTTTGAACCTTGATCCTTCGATATAGCACCGGAACTTCTCAATGCCAAAAATTACTGCAAGGAGTTCTTTTTCCGTAGCGGAGTATTTTCGCTCGCATTTGTTTAAAGTTTTGCTTGCATATGCCACTGGATGCTCTATACCATCCACTTCTTGAAATAAAGTTGTGCCTAGCCCTGTATTTGAAGCATCACAAAAAATCACGAAAGGTTGAGAGAAATCTGGACTAGCTAATACACCTAATTCCACCTTTTAAAAGGTCAGTAATAGGACTGCTTAAAGAAGAAACATTATTTAGGAATCTACGGTAATATCCAACCATACCAACCAGTCGTCTGATTTGTGTGGTTGTTTGAGGCTTCTCATTATTAAAAATAGTAGAAATTTTAGAATCATCTATTCTTAAGCCACCTTTATCTACAATATATCCCAAAAATTTTAGTGATGATCTACAAAATTGTGATTTTTCAAAATTGATAGTAAGGCCAGCTTGCTTTAAATTTTCCTTAACTTGCAACAAAATTCTCATATGAGTTTCAAAATCAGGAGTCGTGATAATTATATCATCAATATAATAAAAAACATAGGGTTCTAGAGAGGGACCGATAACCACATCCATCAATCGTCACATAGTTTGGCTTGAAAAAGAGAGACCAATCGGCATGCGAACATATTCGAACAAGCCTCTACCACGTACAGCAAAAGCAGTTTTAGGACAGGAGGAAGGTGTTAAGCAAATTTGATGGAATGCTTTTTTCAAGTCAACAGAAGATATAAATTTGGCATCTCTCAATTTGCACACAATAGACTCAATAAGAGGCATAGGGTAAGCATCTGTAACCGTGACTGAGTTCAACTTTCTAGAATCTAGAACAGTTCGATATTCACCAGAGTGCTCCTCTACTAGCCATAATGGATTGCACCAAGGAGACTGTGGAGGTTGAATAATGCCCAATTTCAACAACTCATCAACTTCTTTATTGAGATGCACTTGCATTGCAGGAGACAAGGGATATTGACGCTGTCGAATAGGCTTTGCAGAACCTGTTTCGATATGATGCTGTAGTGAATGTGTTTTACCAATACTATCAGCAGGTGAAAGGACCCCGCACACCTTATATGGAAAAATGGCTCTCCGTCAAATTTCTTGAATTTTTGATACGTTGTAGAATTGATCATTCCGATGAAATGTTTCAACGGGCGCAACACGATCCTATGACTAGTTTTCGAGATACAGGGTGTTGAATATGAGAAACATTCACTTTTCATCACTCTGTTAAGTTACGATGCCAAGTTACGATTTAGTTCGGATTTATCTTTTGTGGGATCATCATCACATCCGTGTATGATGAATTCATGAGAAATTCATTTCCAAATCTTTTCGTAGTACAGGGCGATTTCACTTGAAAACAATGCTATTTTGAGACTTTCATAATTTAGTTGTTTTATAAAGAGAAAATGCGAGAAAAGGTAGAATTATCACATAATATTATAAATTCATTTCATCTAGCATCACAGTTGATACAATTCATACAAGGTGATTCACAAATATGGAAACATAACGAATTTTGTTTTTTGGGACACCTTGTAGTAATAAACCAACCTAAAATGACAAAATTCACTTGAAGAATGTTAAATGATATGTTCCATCGTATACAGAGTCGAATGATATCAATTTGAAAAATTAGTTATACTTTAATAAATAAAAACCTTGATTTTTTAAATCACCCTATATCTCATAAGGGAGTCCGAAAAGATAGCGATATTTTTTCATGGGAGAACTCGAAATACTTTCATCCATATTGTACAAAATTTTCAGCGGAATCCTATGACGGGTTTTTCATATACAAGGCGAAAAATGTATTTTCACTCCAGTTTTCGGCGGGTTTGCTGTAGTTCTTCCTCGTCCGGCCGCTTTTACTCGAAATAAAAATATTTCAATAAAATAGTGATCAGTTATTATACCGTACAATAGCGTACCGTATCCCTCGAAAAATAGCCATAACTCGAATTATTATCTGCATCAGCATCGTCTAGTAGGCGATTCAATGGAAAAGTTGTTTTTTCATGCTTAGTGTTTCTCAGAAGTTATATTATACTTATTACATCCGCAGAAGTTCGTTTTTTCGAATTTTCACTCTATAAAACAATAAAATAGTGAAAAAGATTTGGATATGAATATCTCATGAATTTGTCACATAACGAAAATACCACATAGGATAAATCAGAAAAAAATCATAATTTGTATTTAATTATTTCTATCGGCTTATATAGATATATAATAAATCAAATTGTCGGCATATTTTTACACCAAATTAACGTTTTATGTTTCAATTATTTTCTTGTATCTTCGAATCGTATTAATGTTTGTATATAGTATATACCCCCTTTCAGAGAACGTTTCTCTTTCTTTTTCTTGTATTTGAAACATCATCTGAATCATCTTCGAATACCTACTTATTAATATATTCCTCTTATTTCATAGTAGTCGTTTTCTTGTTGTCATAAAGCCCGAGAACTCTTTTTGGGTTATTGGACTAATTAAAGTTTCTTTTTTACTGTTCAAGTTTATGTGTTTTTCAGTGTTTGTTGAACTTTGCTGAACAATATGGTCTTCGCAAATAGAGTGAGTTGTTATGTTTGTGACCGAAATGGTATTCCTAGACTCTCAATGCGTTTGAATAGAGGAGATAATATTGATGTTTTGCAAATTGCAACATATCGAAGACAAACTGCGGGAAATCCACCTATTGATATTCAGGATGATACAAAAATATGTTTCAATTGTAATAACACAGTAATGAATGACATTATTGCTATGGAAAATAACCCGAATTGCCTTCGTCTCAATGTGTTGTCCCGCGTATCAAGTCGTGCGTGCATTATTTGTAATGCTCGTCAAAATATTCAAAGACTTTCTTTAGAATGTATAGTGGATATTTTTGTTGCTTCTGATATCTATGTCCCAGATTTCTTGAGAATTTGTGGTCACCATCTTGATCATCAAGGTTTCCTCCCAAATTACTTGCATGGAGGTTTGAATTTTGTGAATAAACCATACATAATTTCCAATCTTCAACATTTTATTCAAAGAATGAGGACATTTGCTAATAGAAACAGGCCAGTCCGTAACTGGGAGGATATCAATTGTTTCACTGAAGATGAATTTAAGTATCTGACATCAATCTCAAAAAATCATTTTCGACAATTACTAGAATTTTGTGATATTGTTGAACAAGGTGGCAAGAGAAGAAATGTCGAAAGAAAACATTTGCTGACATTTTTGATCAAAATGAAACATGGAGTTTCAGATGAGTTTTTGAAAATATTGTTCAGTTATCCTTCTCGACAAACAGCAATCTTCATTATTTCTAATGTGAGATTATCTCTTTTACAAAGGTTCGTACCGAACAATATTGGATATAATTCAATAACAAGAGAAAATTATATTAACAGTCATGTATCCCCTTATACGAATCAACTGTACAATCCCACACCAGATATTCCCAAAGCAATAGTTTATATAGATTGTACCTACAATAAAATAGAAAAGAGCAGTAACTTCCGGGTATTGAGGCAATCATACTGTTTCCACAAGAATGAACACTTGGTCAAACCAGAGATCATAGTTGCCCCCGATGGATAATGGATATATCTTAGCAAACAACGGGCCGTACTTCGCAGATGCTAGGAATAATGATGCAAGTGTTCTAAATCACGAATTACAAGTTGATTTGAATGGAATGAAAACATGGTTTCAAGAAGGAGATATTGTGATAGTCGATAGAGGCTATAGAGATTCAATCAATAGTCTACAAGAACTTGGCTTGCATTACTATGTCACCATTTCTACCGCCGAATCAAAGGCAATTAACGACAAATGAAGCCAATCAGGCACGTTTAATAACCACTACTAGATGGATTGTTGAAGCTAGAAATGGACATTTTAAGTCAATTTTCAAATTTTTTCGTCAACCCATAACAGCAATACATGCTGCGAAGCTACATGACTATTACCTGATTGCTGGTGCTCTTATAAATAAATTCCATCCATTGATAAATATGCCTGGAACGTTGGGTACGGCCACACAAATGTTGGTTGATTCCGATGATGTCATCATTGTTCAGGCACGAGTTGAAGCTGAAAACCTCCGAACTAGGAATGGTCGATTACTTACTGGAACATATCATTTACACTTGGCTGCGTCATATATCCAAGATACAACTCGTAGAGATGGTGAAGTAGACAACATTTTAGAAGTCGATGAGTTACATGGGGAACCCAATTTCTTAAGATTCAGAATATTTTCTCGGTTCAGGAATGCTTTTAAACACATGCTTTGGGTTGTTTTCACTGAAAGAGGTGACGAAAATCTAGAAGATCCTGCTCTTCCCATTACGGGGTATTATTGTACTTGTAAGTCCGGTGCTAGGACTTTAGGAACTTGTGCGCATGTTGCTAGCGTGATATGGTTTTTGGGGTACGCTAGATATCAAGAAAACATACATTTTCCATCCAATCGTCTTTTAGATTCCATAGGAGATGCTGCAAATAGAATGCTTCCAGAGGACATGGATATCGGTCCAGAAATAGTTCAATTTTATCGGTTATTGGTAAGAATCTCCTTCTAATTCGTGTATCTGTTAATGTTTTTTGATTAGGGAAAATTCAGTTATCCATCATGTATTTTTCTTGTTGTATTGTCATGCACATGCTCGTGCCAACCCAATAATCACATCCCGTTGAACTTCTATCAATTTATGGATAGATTATATATATATATATATATATATATGTATATATACCGGGTGACCACGAGGTGAGGTACGCCCCCCAATTTTTCTATAGTTTTGAAGATACAGGTTTCAAATTTGGCACGTCGATATGTTACTCAAATACGCATATTTTGACTCCATAACCGAAAATTCACCACTTCCGGTTTAACCGGAAGTGACCCCAAACTTTTTTTTTCAAATGACACCCTGTACAATTTTTTTCATTATCAGGAAGAACACGCAATTTGTGATAACACTGTTCTCCAAAATTGAAAATCGGTTGAAAAATGGCGGAGATACAGTTGATTGTTCAATCGAACAAAGTTGGCCGTGAACATCAAACTCAAATCATCACAACTGACGAACGGCGTCAGCATTTACGAGAGGAAGGTTCGAGGTAAGATACAGCTGAAAATTGAGCTTCCCATGTAATTGCAGCAACCATATTTCCCATCAATTATCAAACCTTTCCTCAAAACGGATTAGTACCCATAAAGAAAGGCTCACAACTGCCATTTCTCAAATAGCAACATACTCTTTTCACATTGTTATGTTGAAAGATGATGAATTATCAGATTACTCGAATGAAAAGATTTGAAGAATTCCGAAAGGAACCAGAAATACAATATAAGTGTTCCCAAAATTGAATGTTCTTCAACGAAGGCGGCTTTGAACATAAGAAAGCTAAACAAAAAAGCATATTTTGTCAACAAAGTGACAATTTGTTCTACTCATTCAATACAAGAGAATTGTAACTTGTTGAAAAACATTCCGATGGAGCGAAAATTTACTAGAAATGAAAAAGTAGATTTACTGCTAATTTATGGCGAGTGTAGAAAAAATGCAACTGCGGCTTGCATTCTTTACAGTGAACGATTCCCTCTCAGACAACGCCAACCAAGTAGAAACTATTTCGCACGTTTGGAAAGGCAATTCAGGATAGAACCAGATGACAATGTACATGATCAGGATAGTTTTATTATTGATGCAGAGACGGAAACTAATGTTTTGGCTGTTGTTTATGTAGATCCCACCATATCACTTCGACAAATCGAACATGAATTACCAGTTGGACGAGAATCAGCTCGAAAAATTCTAAAAAAACATGGGTTTAAGCCGTATAAATATCAGATACATCAGCGCCTTTACGAAAATGATCATCAAAGAAGGGTCCAATATTGCAATTGGCTACTTGAGAACCACATAAGGAACCCGAATATGACGAGAAACATTATATTTTCCGACGATTCAAGATTTACGAATCTTGGTATGTTCAATAGAAACAACACCAGATACTGGGCAACTGAAAACCCCAGGCTCATAAGACAAGGGAATTTTCAGGAACGCTTTGGATTCAACGTGTGGATAGGTCTGATAGGAACTCGAATCATTGGGCCCATAATATTTGATGGTATGTTGAATGGGCAACGCTATTTGGGATTTCTACGAAACGAAATAGAAGGATTCATGGAGAATTTACCTCTCGACGTCTACCAAAATATGTATTTCCAGCAGGATGGTGCACCTCCCCATAATTCCCGAATAGTAACCAGTTACCTAGATGAAACATTCCCAAATCGATGGATTGGCACGAATGGTCCTACAAGATGGCCTCCGAGGTCACCGGACCTCACGCCACTGGATTTTTTCATATGGGGTTACCTGAAGAACAAGGTTTACTCTTCTAGTCCTACATCAAGGGAGGATTTGGAACATCGCCTTAGAGAAGCAATTGCAAGTATTACTCAAGCTCAGTTAAATGGAGTTATGGAAGCAATAGTGAGACGTGCAATTTTGTGCAGAGAACATAATGGAGAACATTTTGAACAGTACTTGTAAATCATTTTTTCATTACTTTGATTTCTGTTAGTGTAGTAAGTGACCAGAACCAATAAACAATTTACTTCATACCTTTTTTTTCGTTCAGAAATTAGTTGTATCAAATGTTAGATATTGGAATAAATATCTAATACATTTTTTTTACTCTGCAGGTATATTCTTATGGTGGATTTATACAGCAGTTCCAATTCATGAGTTTTTAGTCACTAGTAAGAAGTCATAAGAATGTTCGTCAATGGAATATTTATTCCAACAACGATCTTAAAACTGCTGTATGAATCCACCATCAATTACGATTAGCATACGAGTAATGAGAAAAAAGTTCGCTCCATCGCCGTAGAATGTTTTTCGACAACTCACAATGTTCCATTATTCAGAATGTACCGCAAATTTTCACTATTTTTTTTTAAATATGAATTTTTGTTTAGCTTTCGTAGGTTCAAGCCGCCTATGTTTAAGAATAGTCAATTTTGAGAACACTCATAATGAAACATTCAGTATCTTCGATTCCTTTCGGAATTCGTCAAATCTTTTCATTCGAGTAATCTGATAATTCATCATCTTTCAACATAACAATGTGAAAAGAGTATGTTGCTATTTGAGAAATGGCAGTTGTGAGCCTTTCTTTATGGGTACTAATCCGTTTTGAGGAAATGTTTGATAATTGATGAGAAATATGGTTGCTGCAATTACATGGGAAGCTCAATTTTCAGCTGTATCTTACCTCGAACCTTCCTCTCGTAAATGCTGACGCCGTTCGTCAGTTGTGATGATTTGAGTTTGATATTCACGGCCAACTTTGTTCGATTGAACAATCAACTGTATCTCCGCCATTTTTCAACCGATTTTCAATTTTGGAGAACAGTGTTATCACAAATTGCGTGTTCTTCCTGATAATGAAAAAAATTGTACAGGGTGTCATTTGAAAAAAAAAGTTTGGGGTCACTTCCGGTTAAACCGGAAGTGGTGAATTTTCGGTTATGGAGTCAAAATATGCGTATTTGAGTAATATATCGACGTGCCAAATTTGAAACCTGTATCTTCAAAACTATAGAAAAATTGGGGGGCGTACCTCACCTCGTGGTCACCCGGTATATATATATATATATATATATATATATATATATATATATATATATATATATATATATAGCTGCATAGCCCCACTATTTACTAGTTCCATATATATATATATATATATATATATATATATATATATATATATATATATATATATATATATATATATATATATATATATATATATATATATATATATATATATATATATATATATATATATATATATATAGCTGCATAGCCCCACTATTTACTAGTTCCATATATATATATATATATATATATATATATATATATATATATATATATATATATATATGGAACTAGTAAATAGTGGGGCTATGCAGCAAAATCAAAGAGTACTCTTTTAAGTTTGTCCAAGCTTTCGGAAATTTAATTAATCGTTTCCATCATCAGGGATACTACAAATTGCATGAGTAAGTAATATATAAAAAATATACATGGATGGTTAACTTACATCTTAGTTGAGGGTGTTGACGCGATGTTATTCAACCTGAATTAGGTACATCTGGCATGTAACTGAGTGTCTTTAGTAGTAGTTACATGCCAGATGTACCTAATTCAGGTTCCTCCATGGTCCACTAGGTGTCACCCAACCAACTAATTTCTGATTTACGGACTCCAACATAGGTTGGTAACTGCAAATTGGTACCACTGACTAAGTCATATGCCATGTCAACTGTCTGTCTTCTCCCAACCAATAGCATTGATTTGGCCTTATGTGATCAAAATGTAACGTATTTTAACAAAACTTTTATGACATCTTTCCAATTTTACCTGTTTTATATTGAAATTCATCTTGTACAATGTGCCCCCTTTTGTTGAATAACATCGCGTCAAACACCCTCAACTAAGATGTAAGTTAACCATCCATGTATATTTTTTATATATTACTTACTCATGCAATTTGTAGTATCCCTGATGATGGAAACAATTAATTAAATTTCCGAAAGCTTGGACAAACTTAAAAGAGTACTCTTTGATTTTGCTGCATAGCCCCACTATTTACTAGTTCCATTCCTAACCAGTCAGCAACGACTACCCTTCCTTTATATATATACCGGGTGGCTACGGAATTATTGCCTACGGAATATCTCAGTTATTGTATAAAGTAGGTTTGTGAAATTTGGAGCGTCGATATAATGACATAAGAGCTAGAATTTGAGCATATTGACATGTCGAAGTTAACCAAGGTCACCTGATCTTACTCCGTGCGACTTTTTTCTATGGGGGCATCTTGAAAATAGGGTGTATTCCACACAGCCTACAACTCTACATGAGCTAGAAGTAAAAATTCGTAGAGCTTTCCAAGATATCACGCCCCAAATGTTGAGAAACGTTTTACATGAAAATATCACCAGAGTCAATAAATGTATTGACGCTGAGGGAATGCATTTCGAACATTTGTTTTGAATTTATTTTATCTTTAATCCTATCAATTTGAATTTATTTTTTTCGATAAATCTGTTTTTTTGTTATTTGAATAATAATAATTTCTAATCTAGTTTCTGGTTAGATACCAACTTGTGATATGTCATTAGAAAGGGAATTGGATGCTGAATAAAGCGAAAAGAAAAAAAAATAGGGTTTCCAATTGAAATAAGAAAGTTGATGTTACTTCCGGTCAGACCGGAAGTTAACTTCGACATGTCAATATGCTCAAATTCTAGCTCTTATGTCATTATATCGACGCTCCAAATTTCACAAACCTACTTCATACAATAACTGAGATATTCCGTAGGCAATACTTCCGTAGCCACCCGGTATATATATATATATATATATATATATATATATATATATATATATATATATATAACATCAACTTTCTTATTTTAAATGGAAACCCTATTTTTTTTTCTTTTCGCTTTATTCAGCATTCAATTCCCTGTCTAATGACATATCACAAGTTGGTATCTAACCAGAAACTAGATCAGAAAAAAATTATTATTGAAATTCACCGAGTAGGCCGTGGAAGCAAAATGAAAGCCAAAAACTGAAAAGTTGGCTATGGAAACCATACGTCACTAGATAACAGTTGCTACTACTGTGATATTTTATTTTCATTCGTCGGCGTTATAAAAAGCCGCCAAAAAAAATATTGGAAAAATTGGGAAAATAACAATACTCTGTAGGTCCATAACTTAAATAGGAACATACACAACTTTTTCTTGCCTGTACTATTCAGCATAACCATTCCTTTCTAATGATATAATAGAAAGTAATTTTTTGAAATGAAATACCAAAAAATCCAATTATTATTCTTCAAATAACTAAACAGATTATCGCCATACGCAATAATAACATTAAAAATAATGTGGAATGATAAATTATATCCTGTAGGTTCTAGGTTAAATAGGAACATAAACGTACTTGGTCTGTGCCATCGTCCATAGATATTCTAATATCTACCTATGGACGATGTTTGTGCTATTCAGAATAATCATTCCATTGCAATAATCATTCGAACCAAAATATTAACAAGTAGGCTGATTAAGATGTATTTTGGAATGAAACAAAAAAGAAACGAGAGCTCTCACGAACGCTGCTATCCATATTATTTTGACGTTCGAAGTAGTGTTTTTGATTCTGCCATTTTAAAAGGGTTTGGAAATCGAAATCAGTTTGTGGAATATTCAAAAAATGCCCCGTTATTCACGAACCGAACAAATTGACATGCTTCTCATTTATGGTGAATTTTTAAAAAATTCTTATGCCGCTGAACGATTGTATTTAGAGCGATATCCAGGGAGGCAGCAACCGTCAAGAAGGTATTTCCAGTGGCTTGAAGAAAAATTAAGAACTGAGCCTGATGTTCACGAAGACCAAGAAGCATTTGTTATTAATGAGGAAACTGAAATTAATGTATTAGCTTTAGTACAATATGATAGCACAATTTCCTCAAGGCAGATAGGCGCCGAATTAGCTATAAGTAAGGACTCTGCTAGGAAAATTTTTAAAAAACATCGATTTAAATCCTTCAAGTATCAGTTGCATCAACATTTGTATGAAAATGACGGTGAAAGGCGCCTGGAATATTGTAATTGGTTTCTTCGACAAAATGCTGAAAATCACCTATTTAACTATTATATCTTGTTTACGGACGAGTCAAGATTTACCAACAATGGATTATTTAACAGGAATAATACAAGGTAGGTACTGTACTTTATTTGGATTATTGTCGATAGTCGAAGTGTAAAGTGCTAAAAGTGTGAACGGTCTTTTGTTTCAGGTACTGGGCGATAGAAAACGAGCACCGATTTCGACAAGGTGGCTTCCAGGAGAGATTTGGTGTGAATGTTTGGGCAGGAATAGTTGGAACTCATATTGTTGGCCCCATTCTTTTTCAAGGCCAACTAACCGGAGAGAGATACTTTAATTTTTTAACGAATGAAATTTTGGAAATCATCAACAACCTACCAGCGGAAATAACTGAGAGAATGTACTTCCAGCAAAATGGCGCCCCTCCGCATAATTCAAGAATAGCGAGAAATTATCTTCAAAATCGCTTTCAAGAGAGACTTATAACAACCCATGGTCCAGTCAGGTGGCCACCAAGGTCACCTGATCTTACTCCGTGCGACTTTTTTCTATGGGGGCATCTTAAAAATAGGGTGTATTCCACACAGACTACAACTCTACATGAGCCAGAAGTGAAAATTCGTAGAGCTTTCCAATATATCACGCCCCAAATGTTGAGAAACGTTTTACATGAAAATATCACCAGAGTCAATAAATGTATTGACGCTGAGGAAATGCATTTCGAACATTTGTTTTGAATTTATTTTATCTTTAATCCTATCAATTTGAATTTTTTTTTTTTTGATAAATCTGTTTTTTTGTTATTTGAATAATAATAATTGGATTTTTGGTATTTCATTTCAAAAAATTTCTTTCTATTATATCATTAGAAGGGAATGGTTATGCTGAATAGTACAGGCAAGAAAAAGTTGTATGTTCCTATTTAAGTTATGGACCTACAGAGTATTGTTTTTTTCCCAATTTTTCCAATATTTTTTTTGGCGGCTTTTTATAACGCCGACGAATGAAAATAAAATATCACAGTAGTAGCAACTGTTATCAAGTGACGTATGGTTTCCATAGCCAACTTTTCAATTTTTGGCTTTCATTTTGCTTCCACGGCCTACTCGGTGATATTCAATAATAATTTTTTTCTGATCTAGTTTCTGGTTAGATACCTACTTGTGATATGTCATTAGAAAGGGAATTGAATGCTGAATAAAGCGAAAAGAAAAAAAAATGGGGTTTCCATTTAAAATAAGAAAGTTGATGTTACTTCCGGTCAGACCGGAAGTTAACTTCGACATGTCAATATGCTCAAATTCTAGCTCTTATGTCATTATATCGACGCTCCAAATTTCACAAACCTACTTCATACAATAATAACTGAGATATTCCGTAAGGCAATACTTCCGTAGCCACCCGGTATATATATATACAGTGTGCCCAAGATAAGAATGAACAGCATGGGGATATCGGAAACGGTAAGTGATACGGGGTCGATTAAATTAGAGAAAAGTAGCGCATTTATGTGCCTAATAATATGCCATTTAGAAAGTTTTAATATTCCGAGTAGTTTCGGAGATATCCGAGAAAAACCGAAATTTGAGAATTTCGTTTTTATTTTCTCCTAGCTTTATTTTCAAAGGAAATGTAAAACAAATAGCACTTTGCCATGGCCACTTTTTGAGGACTACACGATAACGTAAGCAGAATTTTTCTGCGACGTTTCGTCTTTTAGAAAACATCATCAACTTTGTATTTTTATATGGGCCGAAACTAAAGTATACCCTGTATACGACTCCATATTTCATTGTGAATACAGCAACGTATCAAACAATATGATTTCGGAACAATTTCTCGCGCAAAATGTAATTTAGTGATTACTTAATATGTTTTTCTTCAATTTTAGATAGTAGGCGCTGGAAAAAATGACACATATTGTTCCGTTGTCATAATAATACTGTAGTTTGGTAGAATTTTTGACACATTTTCGTTCCTACTTTTACATCTCGCTACCTACCTAATTTGTGTTAAAAATGGAAAACGGCAGCTTTTCGAATACTGAAAAATTTGATATGTTGTCATGTTACATTGTGTGCCAAAGAAATTGTGTTGATGCTGAACGTGCGTACTCTAATAAGTATCCAGAGAGGCGACAACCTGGTAAATCAATATTTAGACGGTTAGTTTTTAATTTAAAAGAATACGGATCATTTAAAAAACCTGTGGTTTCCCGACAAAAGCAATCTAATGAAGAAAGTCAGCGTGATGTGTTACAGGCCGTTGTTGAAAATCCTGAGATATCTACTCGCACCATTGAAGATAATACCGGAGTTGCCAAATCCACCGCTAACTTCATTTTAAAAAAAAATAAATATCATCCTTATAAATTTAGGATTTGTCATGGACTCAGGCCAGGTGATGATGCAAGGCGAAGAACCTTTTGTGAATGGTACACTAGAAAATGCCAAGACGATGAAAATTTCCCTTTCAAAATAATTTGGTCTGATGAAAGTATGATCACCAACAATGGCATTTTTAACAGGCGGAATGTTCATTATTGGTCACAACAAAATCCGCGGGTACACAAAGTGTCCAGACACCAACATCGTTTCGGTTTTAACATGTGGGTTGGGATTCTCGGTACGAATGTAATTGGGCCTTTTATCTACCGAAACAATTTAACAAAAGAGCGGTACATAAATTTGTTAGTAAATGATTTGGAAGATGCTCTAGATAATTTGCCTTTAGCGGTTACTCACAGCTGCTGGTTTCAACAAGATGGTGCTCCAGCACATAACGCTATAATTGTTCGTGATTATTTGAACCGTCGCTTCCCAGGACAGTGGATAGGTACTCATAGTGATACACCCTGGCCTGCAAGGGCCCCCGACCTAACCCCACTAGACTTTTTCCTTTGGGGACATATCAAGAATCAAGTGTACTCTAATCATAATTTTCAAAATGAAGAAGATTTGCTAAGATTGGTAACTGCTTCCTTTAACAATATTTGTCCGAATATGTTAACTCAAGTTTTAAATTCGTCTGTGAGACGAGCGTACTTGTGCTTAGAAAATAACGGCGGGTTATTTGAACACTTGTTATAAGTTTCTGTTTGTTTCCTGTAATACATATCAGCTCCTTGTTATTACATTACAATTACATTTATAAAGTAAACTTTTGATTTGGCGACTCATCTTTGTATTCAACAACGCAAAAATTCTGGAAAGTGGTAAGTTTAAATTTAGTATAAATAGGACTAATCAATTTATTTCATGTACCAAAATATGTCATTTTTTCCAGCGCCTACTATCTAAAATTGAAGAAAAACATATTAAGTAATCACTAAATTACATTTTGCGCGAGAAATTGTTCCGAAATCATATTGTTTGATACGTTGCTGTATTCACAATGAAATATGGAGTCGTATACAGGGTATACTTTAGTTTCGGCCCATATAAAAATACAAAGTTGATGATGTTTTCTAAAAGACGAAACGTCGCAGAAAAATTCTGCTTACGTTATCGTGTAGTCCTCAAAAAGTGGCCATGGCAAAGTGCTATTTGTTTTACATTTCCTTTGAAAATAAAGCTAGGAGAAAATAAAAACGAAATTCTCAAATTTCGGTTTTTCTCGGATATCTCCGAAACTACTCGGAATATTAAAACTTTCTAAATGGCATATTATTAGGCACATAAATGCGCTACTTTTCTCTAATTTAATCGACCCCGTATCACTTACCGTTTCCGATATCCCCATGCTGTTCATTCTTATCTTGGGCACACTGTATATATATATATATATATATATATATATATATATATATATATATATATATATATATATATATATATATATATATATATATATATATATATATATATACATATATAAAGTGAATAGAGTATTTTCAAACTAGTGACTGTAGATGTCACAAGTTACTATTCATATATATATATATATATATATATATATATATATATATATATATATAAAGTGAATAGAGTATTTTCGTTTCAACTCCGAGAGCTCACGATCCGTGGACAGCGCTGTTTCGTTGTTACCAACTCATCAGGACAGCTTTATGGTTGCTCTGTGCTATTGTTGTAGAAATGCTCAAAATGTCAAAATCATAGTCAACCTCATTTTCACGTAAGTATAGATTCAAAACCCGACACCAGAGGGAGTATCCCTTATCTTGAATTCCCAATAGCCATGGGATAATAATGTTCATTTCACTTCACTGTATTCCTTACTTTTACGTCTTGAATAAATATCAAATAAGTATCTTCTCAATCACATCAGGAGACTTCAATGGATAGGTAGAGTGGTCATTTATTAGCGTAAAATAGTGAAATATATGGACTTTTTTCACAAATTGTTCGCCTTGTATATAAAAAACCTGTCATAGGAATTTGATGAAAATTTTGTACGATATGAATGAAAGTATTTCGAGTTCTCCCATGAAAAAATATCGCTATCTTATCGGACTCCCTTATGAGATATAGGGTGATTTAAAAAATCAAGGTTTTTATTTATTAAAGTATAACTAATTTTTCAAATTGATATCATTCGACTCTGTATACGATGAAACATATCATTTAACATTCTTCAAGTGAATTTTGTCATTTTAGTTTGGTTTATTACTACAAGGTGTCCCAAAAACCAAAATTCGTTTTGTTTCCATATTTGTGAATCACCTTGTATGAATTGTATCAACTGTGATGCTAGATGAAATGTATTTATAATATTATGTGATAATTCTACCTTTTCTCGCATTTTCTCTTTATAAAACAACTAAATTATGAAAGTCTCAAAATAGCATTGTTTTCAAGTGAAATCGCCCTGTACTACGAAAAGATTTGGAAATTAATTTCTCATGAATTCATCATACACGGATGTGATGATGATCCCACAAAAGATAAATCCGAACTAAATCGTAACTTGGCAGATACAGAGTGATGAAAAGTGAATGTTTCTCATATTCAACACCCTGTATCTCGAAAACTAGTCATAGGATTGTGTTGCGCCCGTTGAAACATTTCATCGGAATGATCAATTCTACAACATATCAAAAATTCAAGAAATTTGACGGAGAGCCATTTTCCCATATAAGGTGTGCGGGGTCCTTTCAGAAAAGGAATCTACATTTTTCAACTTGAGTTGTTGTTCCTTGGTCAAATCCTTATATGAACGGATAGTGTTGACAGTGCAAATTTCATCATTGTTCTGTAAGGTATAAGATAAATCATAAAAATTTGCTTTCACCTGGAATTTCCTAAGAAAGTCAATTTCTGAGATAATTTTATGTCTAAGGAAGAAATAACCAACAATTTAATCCATTTATTTTGCCCTAATAATAAAATAGGAAGATATACATGGCATAAACATTCTTGTGATACACCATCCGCAGTAGTTACTTGTAAAGGATTGTCATGAACAATAGTAATGTTCCACTATTTTAAAATGAACATATCATATGCACCTAAGATAGAACAACTCCTAGAGTCTACAAGGCACGAAACTTCATCATCATAGATGTGAATTCTTAGATAAGGGGATTGGCAACGTGGCCTCAAGTGAAATAAAAGTGATTTGAATATCAGCTCTAATGAACCTTAATTTTTGAAGTCAGTAAAGAAATTCAAATAGTCAAAACCATTACAAAACCTTCTTAAGGGTGACTACGTAGTGCACCAAATATTTCTACCAATAAGGGAAGCTGCTACTTATTTAAAAATTGATTTTACCAATAACAACGAACAAATTAATATCGTAAAATATCCGAGCACAAAGTGCTGTATAGAGTTAACAAACGGATACCTCGTCTAAATCAGAAGCGGTATTGCCAGACAGAAAGAAAAACACAAGTTCCAAATATAGGATAAATTGTATACTGGCCACAAAAATGTCAGGCGATGGGACAGATACTGATGAGGAATACAAAAGGAAAAGAGTAGAGGATGGATTGGACGACATATTTTCAATTAGTAAGGTTGCAAATAAATGAACGGGACACAAAGAAACTCTGAAGAAACTATGATTAACATGATGCAACAACTCATGAATAAGAACGATGATATAATGGAGGAATTAAAAGAAATACGGAAAGAACAAGCCCGTAGTCATAAGGAACTGTTGGATATAAAGGAAGGAAATAAAGAATTGAAAGTAAAACTTAAAACATTAGATGACAAAATCGAGTCCATGGAAAGAGACAATAAGAGAAAATTTAATCATAACTGGGCTACATGTAGGGTCAAACAACGATAAGGAGATCAATCAAGTCATGGAGGAGTTTATTACAAACAATATGCAAATTACCGCAAAACTTCGAAATGCAAAAAAAATCGCAGAAAAAACTTCATTAATTGAGACCGAAAATGTAAGTGAGAAGTTAGATATCTTGAAGAACAAAAGTAAGCTGAGGAATCTGTCTGAAAAAATGTATATAAATCCGGAACTAACAAAAAAAGAACAAGCCTTTCAGAAAAAACTAAGGGCTATTGCTAAGGATGAAAGGAAAAATAGGATACAAACACAAGTAGGATACAAAAAAGTCACAATAAATGGAAAACTATGAAAATGGGATGAAAATCAAGATCGGCTTGAAGTAACTACAACGCAGACCCCAAAAAACTATATAATGTAAAAAAGAAACAAGAACAATCACAAGATAACGTTAATGCTAATAATAAAAATGAAATGAAGACTCAACTTCCCTTACTTTTCTGGAAATGTCAAGGAATTAACACAATAAATAATTTTGATAAGGAAGAAAGGATAAAATTTTGTAAATTTCCATTTATAGGGATCGTAGAAACATGGATAACCATAGAAAACACAACTCTGCCATATTTTCTAAATAATTATATAATTGTTTGACAAACAAAAGGGTAGAGGAAGTGGCGGTTTAATGATTCTTTTGTTAAAATCACTAAAGTTAGAAAATAAGGCTGCTATTGTTGAAAAATCAAATCTTTGGATGTTTATTAAATTTGAAATAAGTAATATTAAGTTTGTCTTAGGCATAGTTTACCTTAAGTCAAAATTAGAGGATAAGGTTTGCATAGATATGCTTGATGAGTGTGTGAAGGATATTACTCGTAAATATCCAGAGTATAAAATAATTATTTATGGGGATTTTAATGCTAGAATTGGCGAACTTGATAGTTTCACCAATAATGATTTTTTTGAAAATAATTTTCCTCTAGGAACGAGAAATTCAATGGATTTAACAACTAACAAACGAGGGACCTTACTTAATGATGTATTTGAAGACGCAGGCTTCTTCACACTCAATGGCCGATATGATGATTATTTAGGGCACTACACTTTCTTGAGTGAGCGAGGCAATAGAGTAGTAGATGTAATTTGGGCTAATCTTGATAATATAAATTGTATAAAAACTTTTTACATAAATAGTGATTTTATTTCAGATCATCAAAGCTGCACAGTAGAACTAGATATAAAAAATTTCAAATAAGCTCAGTCACAAGTTCAACAGAAACAAACAAACTATCTTAAATGGAACCCATTAAAAACCCAAAATTATTCAAACACAATGTTCAATATCACTAAAAACGCAGACTCATATAATATTAAGAACTTGATATACATTTGATAAAATCCATCACCATAACAGCAGTAACTTTAGATATGTGCGAAAAACGTCTTCATAAAAATACATTTATTCACAAATCGAAACCCTGGTTCGATAAAGAATGTGTCGAAGCAAAAAAAAATGCTAAAAGCAAAGAAAAACAACATCAAGAAAAATAATTACATCATTAATACAATCTGAGAATATAAAACAGAAAAAAAAAAGTTTAAGAATCTAACAAAAAATAAACAAAGTAAATACCAACAAGAACTACAATCAAAATCGCTGGACATTAAAAACCTATCGGAATTTTGGAAATATATAAATTTTCTTAAAATAAAGCCATATACTGAACACCCTATAGCGATCAAAGAATGGGAAATTTTTTATAACTTATTTTATAGCTCCGCAGACGTTAATTTAAACCTATCTATAATAGATGCCAGACATCCCTATTTAGATACACCCTTTACAATTCAAGAGATTTATAAAGTATTAACAATATCAAAGAATAATAAGGCGGTAGGTGATGACAAAATATCAAATGAGTTTTATAAGAATTTACCTATTGACTGGATCATAACTTTGAAAGAATTATTCAATAAAATATACATGAAAGAACATCTTCCATACAATTGGACAAATATTAACATGATCCACTTCCATTAAAAAGGCCCTGAAAATGATCCACTGAATTACCGAGGCATTGCCTTACTAAAGCATAAAATTAAATTATTCACACAACTAATATATCAAAGGTTACAAACATTCACCGAATCCATTGGAGCGCTACCAGAATGTCAAGCTACGCTGTCTTTCGTAAACAAAGAGGAACAGAAGATAATATTTTTATTCTTTACTCCCCAATAAGCAATCATCTCCGGCTGCCTGGGAGAAAGGTTTTTGCACTTTTTGTCGACTTCAAAAAAGCTTTTGATAACATCAATTTTGAGATACTTTGGCAAAAACTTTTCTCGAATGGAGTCAGTGGAAAAATGATAAGAGTTTTAAAAACTATGTACTCATTAGCGACACTAACAATTGATCAAAATGGCTGTACTTCAGAAAAAATTTAAATTACTGTTGTTGTTGTTAAAATTGTTTTTTCCGTTAACCAGCTGTCATCCCCCTACGAACGACAGTCCTCAGAAGCCGAAACTTGTGCGAGCTAAGGATTAACGAGGTCTTACCTTTTAACGTGCGATTCCTAGCACGAGACCAGTGACCATGCGGGGAATGGAACCCACGTCCCTCTGATTGATAGACTAGCGCTCTACCATCATGACCACTGCGGCCCATACACTAAAGGCATACTTCAAGGTGACTCACTAAGTCCACTATTATTTGCTTTATATATGGCAGACATAGAAGACCACTTCTGAGAACACGAAGCTAAAGGTTTATCCCTAGATCAAAACACTGACCTTTCTATGTTGGGATAAGCTGATGATTTTGTTATTCTGGAAGACTCAGAAATTCGGCTTAACAGGTCAATGAAAATTTTAGAAAGTTATTGCGACGCTAATAAACTGGAAGTAAATGTAAATGAAACAAAAGTAGTCATATTTAGGAAAAACCCAAATATTGGACACAAACCTAAATTTTGGTATAAAAATGCACTAATTGAACAAGTAACAACTGTAATTACTTAGGAGTGATATTCTCGTTTAATGGCACATTTTCAGAAAATTTCAAATCACGCACAAAACACAAAATGCAACTCAGAATTTAATGAAGTCTTCACATATGTCCGATATAGAAAGTATTAAAACCTTATACTAAAGCATAGTAGTTCCAACTTACACATATGCCAGCGGTATATGGGGACTTTGCTACATAAACGAAAGCGGAAATAATACAAAATCAATTTTGGAAAAATCTTCTCTATCTACAGAAAAGTACCCCAAATTACATTTTGAGAGCTAAAATAAAATTAGTGAAAATGGGGTACTTTGTCATAAAACAAGCTCTAGAATATTTACTTAAGTTTAAAAAATTACCCTTGAGTAGGTTACCTAAAATTGCTCTCGATCGGACGTATCAACTATATTAACAAAATAAAACTGTATCAAAATATAATTGGATCAGTCAAATAAATGATATTTTGGTCAAAATCGGAGCACCAGTATTTAATATAGATCTCTTTGATGCGGATACAATCAACATTGCTTTAGAAAATATAAAAAATACAGTAACATAGAGGACTGGAATAAAATATTATTGAGTACAAGTATATATGTTAGGAGAGTTCAAGAATCAATTTGATCATTTTTACATGTCAATCTGCATAAAGATTTTCAAGATCCATTCTGGCAATTTTGATTCCTTTCAAGGTCACGCGTCACTGCTTCGCGTTCATCATGTGACGTAATCGAGTAGATTCCTTAGATTGATAACACTTTGCCAATTGAGCGCGGCGCACACATAATGAATTAATTGAATTGGATTTTAAAGAAAAAAAGATTTCCGAGAACGAGGTTTGAACCAGCGGTTTATGTTTGGTAGCGAGTGACGCTAGCCTTGCCTCCATGGGGACTTCGTACAAGTTGATGTACAAATGTGGGGAATATATTTCTCCAGACGCTGTTTGAATAATATACGAATAATATTGATTGTAGACGGAATATTCGGAGTTTTAAAGTGGGATAATAATAATGATGTTTGAAATAAATGTGAAAAAATGGCGGTTTAACGGTGGTCTAGCGTTTCAACAAGCTATGTGTATAGGGTGTCTCAAAACGTATCATTTAAGAGAAAAAAAAACGTGACTGCTGCGTGTATGTCAAATGTCATGTGGAATATGGGCCATTGAGGCAATGGGGATAGCAAAGTATGCAGCAAAAATATATATATAGGACGTCTTACATATTATTTAAGAGAAAAAACATGACGACTGCTTGTCAAATTTAGTATACCAGGTGTACCAACATATCATTTAAGAGAAAAAATATGGATGTCAAAGAAAAAAATACGTCATGGAGGGTATGGGGATTCAAGTTAAAAAAAACATGGCTGCTTCTGAGTGGTCAACGCTCATCATAGTTGCACAGGGACGTCTCACAAATTTATTGGGTGAAAATATATACAGGGCGTTTTGATTTAAACATCATTGCTTTTGGAAAAAAGATGACAGCTTCTGTCATTTGTCATATGTCTCATCATAAATAGAAAACATCTACCGAGTGTTTTGAAAAAATTTCTCAACAGGAATAGAAAAAGATGGTAAGTCGTTTGGAGAAGAAAAAAAAACATGACCACCATTTGACATCATGAAGGAATACATCAGATCCATCTGTGTCCAATAAACGCATTAACGATATTTCGGATCTGTACGAATCATAAAAAAATAAGCACTTTTGGTTTGAAAAAATTGAGGTAGAAGAAAAGTAATAGTGAATTCGGATTGTCCACATCGAGAGTTCAAATATGTAATAAAATGGCCACTTCCGGTTTTCACTTCCGGTTCTCCGATTTCGATGATTTTGGCATCAATGGATTCGTTTCGATGTCAAGAAACATTTTTAAGCATTTTCAAATGCCAAAAGGGAATAGGAGGCTAACTTCTTTATTAGCGAAGGTACAACGACGTGCGGGTACTCTAACAGGACAACTTTTATTGGATATTGAGGAAATAATGTAATTTTGCCAGTAGAAGCAGGTATAACGTTTTTAGGGATGATTATTCCCGATAACGTGCGTTTTACATGCATTTCGAGTTTTTGTGTGGATGTTTCAAACGGTTTTGCGTGCTTTTCAAGCGTGCAACCGTTTTCGTGCAACCGTTTTCGTGCAACCGTTTTTGTTCAACCGTTTTCGTGTATCCGTTTTCGTGAAACCGTTTTCGTGCAACCGTTTTTATTTACGCTTAGTGCAGTATGATTAGGTATGGTGGTTAGGTATGGTTCAGTTACGGTTACAAAATTTTCGTTTTTTATTTTCAAAGAAGAAACGTAGCATTCGCGATATGAGGGATATAAGCTCTATCGATTGCAACTTTAAAATTTCAGTTCCGTTCGATGGTTTACCCGAAGATTGAACGTTCAAATTTTGACATCGGAACAAAATTCAGAAAACCCTGTTGACATTTTCCGATATTTCTCAAAAACTATAGGCTATTGTAGGACATATTGAAGTATATAAAAAAATATGAAGAGAAGAAATCAACCACTGATGAGGTCCGTCATTTTTAACGTGCGATACCCAGTATGTGCCAGTTTGATTCTGTTTCTTTTTCGGTGATAGGAGATAGGAGACAGACAGATTGACAGAGAGGTAGAGTGACAGATAGTCAGTTTGATCGAAGCAGAACGAACTACTAAACTAACCTTATAAAACGTCTACTTAAGTCACATTTTTGCATGTTTTAGCGTTTCAAATTTTAGCTGTTTTTTCGAACGCGTAAAACGGTTATTGCGGTCGCATTTTTACGTGTTTTTGCGTTTCTAATTTCAGTTGTTTTTTCGAACCCGAAAAACTGGATTTTGAGTAATTTTGAAATGTCAAATCTCCATAAAAAATACATGTTTTTTTCGGTTTAATTTAAGGCGGGTTTTTAGAACGCGAAGTAATTTTTTGTGGTTGCATTTTTGCCTGATTAAGCGTTTCAAATATTAGTTGTTTTTTTTTAACGCGAAAAACGTCTGTTTTGATCACATTTTTGCAGTTTGACTCTGTTTCTTTTTTGGTATTCATTATCAGGTGGGTGGGGAGAGGGTTAGGCAACTTTATTTTTTTCTCGACATAAGACTTGTTTAATTGAAACCAATCTGATTAATTCCCGCCCATGGCAAGTATGCGGCCAGTTATTTCTCCAAGACTGCCTGAATCCATATTTTCCAGACAATAGCATTATATTTTGACAGCTCAATCATTGTTCTTAGTCTTTCCGTTAAAAAGTTATAGTCTACATACTGCAGGTCATTTATTGGCCAAGTAGTCGAGATAATTTCAGATGCAAAGTATTATATGAGACCTAGCGGCACAACTGATGTAGTTGAATTCCTTATCGCATCATAATCTTGAGTAGTTTTAGATTTGAGGGCAATAAGGAAAATTTTGATACTTTCGTAAACTATTTTTTTTTGGGGAATGTTGAATATATGTTTTTTATTCAACCAAACGCGTTTTCGTTATCAATAAAGTTGTATAGGTGTGTTTTACAAGGAAATGATCACGGATGTCTATATTGGGTAGTTAAAAAAGAGTCATTCATATCAAAAGTATATTATAGGAATGAAACAGCATGAAATTTTAGGCAGATATTGCTTGACAAAAATAAATTAAAACTTTTGTAAAAATACAGACGCATAGTATAGAGTAATATCCCGGTTGATGAAAATAAAAATGTTATACTGTTAATTGCAATAATAACCAATTTATATGGTTGACTGCACGAATAGAAACCCCTTCAAAATGAAGCTTGAGTCGAAAAAATATTTAAATACTCCCAGAATGTTTTCCTTTTAGGCAATATAATGGAAAAAACAATGATGCCCTTTCAACACATAGCATGAAGTGTCAGCTCCATATTAGCCTGCGAGTATTGATGAAATATGGTTTGAATAAAAATTATAAAAATTAATTTTTTGGTTCATTTTTCACGGCAATAAATAGCAGAAATATACCTCGCTATCAGTTATCAAAAACCGCGTAGACCTGAAGTTCCATTATTATGTTGGAATTATCAAAACCACAGGGTAACATTGCATACATCAGAATTGTTGTTTATTTGAGAAGATTGTAAAACGTTCTTTTCTTATCACCGCAGTCGTTATGAAAACACGGTATTAGACCGGTCAGCTTCATTTGGTCAACGCCTGAAAAACAGTTACTTCATTTTTGTGTGTTTATAATATAGGGTATTGTTTTTACCAATCTTCTGAAAACTAGGTAAGTTTCATCGTATATTCGCAAATTCGTGAGAAAGGCATCACCAACGAGACTAATAATTTCAAAATGCTGATGGCACGTTGGCATATTTTTTGAGTGAAGTGTGTGTTATCCCAATTGGGATTTGAATCGATCAGTTTTCCGTCCGACTGTTTCAACTATCTTGGTGTATTGTCTCGTTCCACGGTGTGGGTGGACGGCCTTAGCAAAGTTTCGGATTTCTCCGAAACCATCCTCAGCCACCCACCGCTCTGCTCCATGTCGCCTGGAGGGCAAGGACGTCGTCACCCAGGGATTTCGGGTGGCAACCTCCGTGTCCCTGCCGACACCCGTTACGAAATCTGCCTTCGTAGCTCTATTTGCATATACTGGCTGTGCACGTGTGTTCCCTTGGGAGGTATGCTGAACCCGCCCCTGGAGAGATATGGGAATGCTAGCATCCCCAACTCCCTCCGAGAGCCTTCCACCACCCCCTAGTTCATCCACTAGGGCCTCAGCATCACCCGGTTCCCTTAGGGTATGCACATCTATGTCTTGTGGCCTCAGCTGTTGTGCGTGGGGCACACCCAATGACCTCGGAGCGCTCCGGCGCATTCTGAGGGGGCGTACCTCGCGAGCTTCGCCAGCATGGACTCCTCTGTAACCCTCCGACCTGCGAACAGATACATTTCTGATTAAATGAAAACGTTCAAAACGAGCTTCCAGAGGTGGAGTTGTGACAACTCCCGCGGTATCAATTTCTAAATCTAACTGAGCCGACGGGGAAGGCTGCCTCCCTCCGTCTAAGCTCGACTCTAAAGTACCTTGGTCCAGCACACTTCTCGGGGACAAGGTAGTTGACATCGTCAACTCACGGTTTTCCCCGGTAGTACGTACCTGGGGGACGTCTCCGTCGAGGCGTCGCGACGCTTCGGGGAATAGACGCCTGGCGTCTAAGTCACCCGACGGCGGAGGTGTCCGAGAAAGCCCAACGCCGGCGAACACGGCTTGGGTATTCTCCTCCGCGAGCATATGAGATCTCAATCTCATATTCGTCATTGCTCTAAAGGACAACAATTACGGCTGTAATGTATTGTCGGGCTACTTGCGTGTGCAAGTGTGTGGCAAAGGAGAAGTGCACTAAAATCGACCTCGCGTCGACCCAACTCAAGTGTGACGATGAGAAGGGTCACCCTATAGCTAACTAACCTAACACCTAACAAGACCTCGCCGGGAAATGGACGAGGAAGGAAGGATTCACGGTTTAGAAAAACTATCTAAATAAAATTTCCTAACTTCAAAATTTGTGTGAAGCACCAAAAAGGAAAATTAAACTTGAAAAAATGTTTACTTCAAAAATTACAACTGGATGTGACAAAAACCAAGACAGAGATTTGGGTAAAAGGATCACGGAGCCTAACCAGACTGTCTCAGGTGGAAAAGCCGAGAACAGCCGCAGGAAATAGGTATGGGAAGGACGCGAAACCCCTAGGTACCACAGGAAATGTGGCTCGCCAACGACAAAGTCGCAGCTAATGATGTCTTGACAGGCCGAGGAATTTAAGCTCGAACGATACAATCTTCGTGGAACTCTACGATCGAGCCGATTGTATCAGGTGAGATCTCGTTTTGGTGCCTGACCCCTTTTCATACGATGGGGATTTTTCGTCAACGTCGCGTACAGGTATTAAGTCGGGAAATAACTTTGACGAAGTTAAATTCCTAAGTGTCCGTTGCAAAAGATCACTTTACACTGATTATTGCTCGAGAGTTAAACTACCTATCAACGTACTTTCGTAGCGCGAATAAAACACCTGTGAACCGTACAAGTGAGTCTAACCCCTTTTAAGATAGAAACAAAACGTTATGAATCTACTGTGAACTGAATTATTATTACCGAGAACCTGACTCTAACTGCTAGCCAAAACGATGAATTGCAGAGACAAAAGGCAAAGCCAAACAAACGTAAGTTATTTAACGGAAACACGAAATTGATTATTACACTGCAATTCGACAAGAAAGAGTGGCTGTCTGCTGCTTCGCTGCTTGCATATTTATGCAATCCTGACTGCTGAATCCGCGACACCCATTGGCCTAGAGGGCCAAAGTGGGCGTCGCCCTTGGCTGAACAAAACCCTAGCTCGCGAAAACGCGCGGGATTTGGGCAAATGACCGTTAAAGTCCCGTTACCTGCGTTTTCTAGGGAGTATTTGACAAAAGTCACTAAATACTCCCCAGATCTAGGGAGATATTGAAAGTCAGAATTTCAGATATCTCGATTCCTAGGGCGGTCCGATATTCGGAGAGCCCCGAGAAAAACCATAAACCAACGTGATTCTTGAACGCCGAAGAAATACACGTATTCCTTCGCCGAGGAATCTATACCCGTTTTCCGATTTGGCCAACCTGATGAGAAATCGAATTGAAATAAAATAATTTGTGAAAACAAATGGAGCCACGGAATCTTTCCACCCAACAAGAGACTAGCGTGTCGAAACCTTGCTCTAAGTGTTCTGTATACCGGGTGCTCGACTGTTTGGGGCCACAAATTAATAAAATTGAAAACTAGTCAGGAATTTCCGGTAAATCGGTAAAACTACGTACAGTGGAGTTCCACTGGGTGGAGATTGGGACTTTACATCGTACAGGGTGAGACTAAACTAGTGACCTGAATATAATGCAAAAATCTAATATTATTCGACTGGCTTCTAGGTGAAAATTGAGAGTTATTAAGTGTAAAAATGGCTCACTAAAGGTGACCATACACAAAAAAATCATCGTAGGAGCGCGGCGAGCCTGCCCTGCGACAGTATTTGAAATACATAAAATAGATATCACGATAATATTCCTTAAAAGTTATCATCAATATCGAAGGAATTGTATGGGTAATTCATATTGTCCTTCGACTTTTGATGGTCCTTGCAAAGTCTTACGTCATGCTTTCTTTCCAGAAGCACATAACAACTCTTGTTTAGAAATTCATTTTGACGATGAAGAAAAATTGTGTACAGGATATAATGGAACGCCTTACGGATATTCGAATTTATTGATGACAGCCGTTCATGAAATTGGACATTCTTTAGGTTTAGGTCATTGCGATACGGAGGACGCAATCAAGTATCCATGGTATCAACAAAAAATGCGCCCCATCCATCAAGATGACATTAATGGACTTGAGGTACTATATGGTCGAAAGTACAGATTTGTTGCTATACCTAAGTATATACCGCCAGATACAACTACTACTCAAATTTCTACCACTCCCCTCAAAACTACGCTCCCAATTCATACTACAAGCAAACAACACCTTCATCATTCACCTAAATTAAATAAAAATTTATGTGAAGTTAAAGCTCCACCAGATATAATGTTTTTGGCGTACGCTCCAGGCTTTCCAAGCTATCGATTGTATGTTATTGTGAAGGATATGATATGGAAGTTTGATATTAGCGATAAAAAGAAGAAAATTACTGAACCTGAAAAACTACAGAATTATCTACCGAAGGAATTAAGACCCTATGGTGTAGATTACGTTTTCCAAACTGCTAATTGTAATTTATTGGTTGTCAGCAAAAATAAAGTATATTCAAGTTTATTTCCGACCTTACAAATCGATAAAGGTGTAGAAATCCCCCTTCTACCGCTAAAATAAATGCACTTTTTCAAACACATACAGGAAAATATTTTATCTTTTATGATAATACTTCCTTCATTGAATTTGATGGAGTGAATATTAATGCAGCGGGAATTATCACTAGGGGTCGTATTGAAGATGCTTTCCCAGACATCCCCAATGGCATCACTTCAGCGTTTCGCTATATAGATAGCCATATGTATTTTTTCAAAGGAAATACATACTTCAAGTACAGTGAGTTCCAAAGAAGACTTATTGATGTAGGAGACTTCAATTGGAACATGTTTGATATTGCATGCCCCAACAATAAGCTTTTGGATGATCTTTGAAATTTATTGATGAAACTGACATTTTTTAATGAATAATTTGATAAAATATGCCGACGCTGTAACACCCTTACTATAGAATAACACAAAATATGCTGAATAAATAATGAAAATATGTCTCACTTTTATTATAACGTACCTGAATTTGATTTCCAATGTTATAATTTACAATTCGAGAACGTGAGTAGGGAGTCTGCGACATTCCGTTGTAGTTTGTAATTAATGTGCATGCATACATGACATCGGGATTTGCAAGCAAGACTACACACCCTCAAAAGCATACCCAACGGTCAGGTAAGGGAAATTATTTCCCAAAATATCCATACTTTTTCGCATCCATAACCCATGAATTTTTTGCAATGTTTTCTCATATACCTTAACATTTTTGAAACATATTTCTTATGTTAACTTGACACCTAAAATTCTGATTTTTTCTTGACATTTTTTGCATACCTAACACATATTTGTTATTTTTCTTCATAAACTGTACCATTCAAATATTTCTCATTAATGAATAACACTATTGTACGTTGAAACGCTAACGCCCTGTTACTCTCCAATTACTATGTTTTTCATTTGCAGTATTTACTCATCGCACGTTAAAATGAGAGGGCTACGTCTTTTTCGACTGTTGATGGAATGTATGTAATCGCATGTTGAAACGTCAGACCTCCGTTCTCAAATGATGTATTTTGAGATAGCTAGTATAAGTTCCTCATTGGGATCGCACGTGGAAACGTTAGACCCCGTTAAATTGACACGTTTTTTCTCAAATGATATATATTTTGAGACACCCTTTATACGTTTCTCATTGGGATCGCACGTTGAAGTGCTAGACTCCCGTCGAACCGGCATGTTTTTTTCTTAAACGCTGAATTTTGGAACACTCCGTAGCCCATTGAGATCGTTAAAATGCTATGACTCCGTTGAACGGCCACGTTTCTTTCTTTAACGACGTATTTAGAAACACTCTATACATATATATATATATATTTTATGTTTGCGAACATGACTTTTTTTCTGGAGGATGCCATAATTTTTTTCTCTAAACTGACAACCGTCATTTTTTTCTTTACGTATTTTTTCAATCATCATTATTATTATCTCATTTTCATGCTCCGAATATTTGATCTACTTATTGATATTTTCAAGGAAATATTCCTGTATTATTTTTTTTGCATGCATAACATCTAATTTTCATAATTTTTCCTCATAGACTGTATCATTTAAAACATTTTTCGTTAAAAACTTGCCACCACCAACTTTCAATACTAACGAAAATATAATTTTTTCATTCGAACCTTGAATTTTTCATGGAAATTTTTCGCATCCATAACCCATGATTTTTCACAACACTTTCTCATATTCCGTAACATTTCAAACATATTTCATATATTTACTTGACGCCTATTTTTAATACTCACGATTTCTTATTTCAATTTTGAAATTTTTCCTGCATTTTTGATTTGCATTCATAACACATGATTTTCATACTGCTTTCTCATACACTTCATAATTTGACATATTCCATATCATAACTTGACACCCCTTTTGAATAATAAAGAAAATATGAATTTTCGCCTACCCTTTGAAATCCATCCCGAGTGTTGGCATGAGAAGTATTATTTAACAAATTATCACAATTTTCGTCATGACTTGCAATGATTAAATAAAACTCACTTATCTCTGGCGCGGTTTTGTGTGGGAAAAGTCTGCCATTGTTCGTCAATAGCTGAAGTAATTTTGAAAACTACACACCCGATCTAAATCCTATACAAAAACGTATTACCGACCTCAACGAACAAAATGTAATACTCCTACAGCTCAATTTTATATATAAAACACCCCGTAATTTATGTATTGAATAAGAAATTCCATAATTTCTGAAATTATTCACACTCTAATCGCCAATATGTCCTAGATTGTCTCTAAATAAACCAAATTATTTCACTCAAGCACTTCAATTAATATAAAATGAAACTTACCTAGTTTTCGGAAGATTGGTAAAAACAATACACTATATTATAAACACACAAAAATGAAGTAACTGTTTTTCAGGCGTTGACCAAATGAAGCTGACCGGTCTGATACCGTGTTTTCATAACGACTGCGGTGATAAGAAAAGAACGTTTTACAATCTTCTCAAATAAACAACAATTCTGATGTATGCAATGTTACCCTGTGGTTTTGATAATTCCAACATGATAATGGAACTTCAGGTCTCCGCGGTTTTTGATAACTGATAGCGAGGTATATTTCTGCTATTTATCGCCGTGAAAAATGAACCAAAAAATCAATTTTTATAATTTTTATTCAAACCATATTTCATCAATACTCGCAGGCTAATATGGAGCTGACACTTCATGGTATGTGTTGAAAGGGCATCATTGTTTTTTCCATTATATTGCCTAAAAGGAAAACATTCTAGGAGTATTTAAATATTTTTTCGACTCAAGCTTCATGTTGAAGGGCTTTCTATTCGTGCAGTCAACCATATAAATTGGTTATTATTGCAATTAACAGTATAACATTTTTATTTTCATCAACCGGGATATTACTCTATACGATGCGTCTGTATTTTTACAAAAGTTTTCATTTATTTTTGTCAAGCAATATCTGCCTAAAATTTCATGTTGTTTCTTTCCTATAATATACTTTTGATATGAATGACTCTTTTTTAACTACCCAATATAGACATCCGTGATGATTTCCTTGTAAAACATACCTATACAGCTTTATTGATGACGAAAACGCGTTTGGTTGAATAAAAAACATCTATTCAACATTCCCCAAAAAAAAATTGTTTATCGCACTCAAATCTAAAACTCCTCAAGATTATGATGCGATAAGGAATTCAACTACATCAGTTGTGCCTCTAGGTCTCATATAATACTTTGCATCTGAAATTATTTCGACTACTTGGCCAATAAATGACATGCAGTATTTAGACTATAACTATAACGGAAAGACTAAGAACAATGATTGAGCTGTCAAAATATAATGCTTTTGTCTGGAGAATACGGATTCAGGCAGTCTTGGAGAAATAACTGGCCGCATACTTGCAATGGGCGGGAATTAATCAGATTGGTTTCAATTGAACAAGTCTTGTATCGAGAAGAAAATAAAGTTGCCTAACCCTCTCCCCACCCACCTGTTAATGAATACCAAAAAAGAAACAGAGTCAAACTGCAAAAATGTGATGAAAATAGACGTTTTTCGCGTTCAAAAAAACAACTCAAATTTGAAACGCTTAAACACGCAAAAATGCAACCACAATAAACGATTTCGCGTTCTAAAAATCAGCTTTAAATTAAACCGAAAAAAACTGCTCGTTTACATGTATTTTTTATGGAGATTTGACATTTCAAAATTACTCAAAATACACGTTTTTGCGTTCGAAGAAACAACTGAAATTAGAAACGCTAAAACACGTAAAAATGCGACCGCAATAACCGTTTTTCGCGAACGAAAAAACAGCTAAAATTTGAAACTCTAAAACATGCAAAAAGGTGACTGAAATAGACATTGTATAAGGTTAGTTTAGTAGTTCGTTCTGCTTCGATCAAACTGTCAATCTGTCTGTCTCCTATCTCCTATCACCGAAAAAGAAACCGAATCAAACTGGCACATACTGGGTATCGCACGTTAAAAATGACGGACTCCATCAGTGGTTGATTTCTTCTCTTCATATTTTTTTGATGATATACTTCAATATGTCCTACAATAGTCTATAGTTTTTGAGAAGGATCGGAAAATGTCAACAGGGTTTTCTGAATTTTCTTCCGATGTCAAAATTTGAACGTTCAATCTTCGGGTAAACCATCGAACGGAACTGAAATTTTAAAGTTACGATCGATAGAGCTTTTATTCCTCATATCCCGAATTCTTTGAAAATAAAAGACGATAAATTTTGTAAAAAGTGGCACCGTAACTGAACCATACCTAACCATACTACGCTAAGCGTAACCGTAGCATACCGCACCATACCTAACCATACTGCACTAAGCGTAAACAAAAACGGTTGCACGAAAACGGTTGCACCCAAACGGTTGCATACTAAAACGGTTGCACGAGAACGGTTGCACGAAAACGGTTGAACAAAAACGGTTGCACGAAAACGGTTGCACGCTTGAAACGCTCGCAAAACCGTTTGAATCATCCACACAAAAACTCGAAATGCATGTAAAACGCACGTTATCGGGAATAATCATCCCTAAAAACGTTATACCTGCTTCTACTGGCAAAATTACATTATTTCCTCAATATCCAATATAAGTTGTCCTGTTAGAGTACCCGCATTGGCATTTGAAAATGCTTAAAAAAATTTCTTGACATCGAAACGAATCCATTGATGCCAAAATCATCGAAATCGGAGAACCGGAAGTGGCCATTTTATTACATTTTTGAACTCTCCTCGATGTGGACAATCCGAATTCACTATTACTTTTCTTCTACCTCAATTTTTTCAAACCGGAAGTGCTTATTTTTTGATGATTCGTACATATCCGAAATATCGTTAATGCGTTTTTTAGACACAGATGGATCTGATGTATTCCTTCATGATGTCAAATGGTGGTCATGTTTTTTTTTGTCTAAACGACTTACCATCTTTTTCTATTCCTGGTGATATTTTTTCAAAACACTCGGTAGATGTTTTCTATTTATGATGAGACATATGACAAATGACAGCTGTCATCTTTTATCCAAAAGCAATGATGTTTATATCAAAACGCCCTGTATATATTTTCCTCCAATAAATTTGTGAGACGTCCCTGTACAACTATGATGAGCGTTGACCACTCAGAAGCAGCCATGTTTTTTTAACTTGAATCCCCATACCCTCCATGACGTGTTTTTTTCTTTGACCTCCTTGTTTTTTCTTTTAAATGATATATAGGTACACCTGGTATACTAAATTTGACAAGCAGTCGCCATGTTTTTTTCTCTCAAATATATTTTTGCTGCATACTTTGCTATCCCCATTGCCTCAATGGTCCATATTCCACATGACATTTGACACACACGCAGCAGTCACGATTTTTTTTCTCATAAATGATACGTTTTGAGACACCCTATACACATAGCTTATTGAAACGCTAGACCACCATTGAACCGCCATTTGTTCACATTTATTCCAAACATCATTATTATTATCCCACTTTAAAACTCAGAATATTCCATCTACAATCAATATTATTCGTATATTATTCAAACAGCGTCTGGAGAAATATACCGGGTGTCTACGGAAGTATTGCCTACGGAATATCTCAGTTATTGAATGAAGTAGGTTTGTGTTTGTGTGTGTTTGGAGCGTCGATATAATGACATAAGAGCTAGAATTTGAGCATATTGACATGTCGAAGTTAACTTCCGGTCTGACCGGAAGTAACATCAACTTTCTTATTTTAAATGGAAACCCTATTTTTTTTCTTTTCGCTTTATTCAGCATTCAATTCCTTTTCTAATGACATATCACAAGTTGGTATCTAACCAGAAATTAGATCAAAAAAAATTATTGAAATTCACCGAGTAGGCCGTGGAAGCAAAATGAAAGCCAAAAATTGAAAAGTTGGCTATGGAAACCATACGTCACTTGATAACAGTTGCTACTACTGTGATATTTTATTTTCATTCGTTGGCGTTATAAGAAGCCGCCAAAAAAAATATTGGAAAAATTGGGAAAAAAACCATACTCTGTAGGTCCATAACTTAAATAGGAACATACAACTTTTTCTTGCCTGTACTATTCAGCATAACTATTCCTTTCTAATGATATAATAGAAAGTAATTTTTTGAAATGAAATACCAATTAATCCAATTATTATTATTCAAATAACAAAACAACAGATTTATCGAAAAAAAAAAATCAAATTGATAGAATTAAAGATAAAATAAATTCAAAACGAATGTTCGAAATGCATTCCCTCAGCGTCAATACATTTATTGACTCTGGTGATATTTTCATGTAAAACGTTTCTCGATATCTTGGACGAATGAAAATAAAATATCACAGTTATCAAGTGACTTATGGTTTCCATAGCCAACTTTTCAATTTTTGGCTTTCATTTTGCTTCCACGGCCTACTCGGTGAATTTCAATAATAATTTTTTTCTGATCTAATTTCTGGTTAGATACCAACTTGTGATATGTCATTAGAAAGGGAATTGAATGCTGAATAAAGCGAAAAGAAAAAAATAGGGTTTCCATTTAAAATAAGAAAGTTGATGTTACTTCCGGTCAGACCGGAAGTTAATTTCGACATGTCAATATGCTCAAATTCTAGCTCTTATGTCATTATATCGACGCTCCAAATTGCACAAACCTACTTCATACAATAACTGAGATATTCCGTAGGCAATACTTCCGTAGCCACCCGGTATATCCCACATTTGTACATCAACTTGTACGAAGTCCCCGTGGAGGCAAGGATAGCGTCACTCGCTACCAAACATAAACCGCTGGTTCAAACCCGTTCTCGGAAATGGATCTTAAAATCTTCATGCAGATTAACATGTAAGAATGATCAAATTGATTCTTGAACTCTCCTAGCATATATACTAGTACATATTGCATAATGTTAAACACCTACTACAAAACAAACACCCCTTTCAAAGCACAAACCACTTAGACCTCTCGATCCCTATACACATTAAACGCTTCATCTCGCAGATACGCACTAATAACATCAAAATGCTATACACTGTGTCCGTAAAGTATGGAACAAATTCATTTTTAGCTAAACAGGTAATTTTAAGAAATAATCCTGAAACACGTCGATTTGTGATGTTAATTTACCGTATTTTAAAATAATAATTTAATATACAGGGTGAATTACGTTCGAGTAGTGACGTCACCGTATTTTTTTTTCAAATGGAACACCCCCATTTTGTCTCAATTTTCGGATTACTCTAGCTGAGCTGATTCCAAAAATGTATCACATGTTGATTCCAATTGGTACTGGGTGGACAAAAATACAATAGTTTTGTGTGTGCTCATAAAGTAACGCGTAACATTCTTTATTAGGTAAATTATCAATATTATCAAAAATACTGATTGTCTAGCGGACAGAATATGCTGGAATACATGACTTCATAAATATTCGAACTGCAGCCCTTGCTGTATTTGACAGTTCGAATTTTCCCTTGTACATCTTCAATATTTGCTGGTTTCGTTTTATAAATAACATTCTTCAGATGGCCCCACAGAAAATAATCCAAAGGATTTAAATCTGGTGACCTCGCTGGCCATTCAGTGGGTCCACGTCTACCAATCCACCTGTTCGGAAAAATTTCACCTAGGTACCTTCTAACATCTACAGCATAATGTGGAGGTGCACCATCCTGTTGAAACCATAAACTTTCATCAAATCCTTCAGGATTACGTCTGCTGGGAAACAAATGACGTAAAGTAGGTAAGAAATACCCCCTTGAAAACTCAAGGTACGTTGCCCCGTTTAAATTACCTTCGATAAAGTAGGGTCCGATGATTCGATTTCGTACAATTCCAGCCCATACATTTACCTTTTGAGGGTATTGTGTATGATGCTCACCCATCCAGTGGGGGTTTTCTTTTGCCCAGTATCTACAATTCTGACGGTTAACCTAACTATTTAACGTGAAAGTGGCCTTATCAGAAAAAATAATGTTTTGAATCAAGAGAGGGTCTCGATGACATTTATCCATCATTTCTTCGCAAAATTGGAGTCTTCTATCGGGATCATCTTCGTTTAATTCTTGCACAAGTTTGATTTTATAAGGATGCCATTTTTCAAGCTTCAATAGTTTATGTACCGTTGTTTTGCTAACACCGATATCGCGACTAACTTTACTAACACAAGTGTGCGCATCTTCTTCAAAACTCAGGAAAACATCTAATGCTGTATCAGCATTTGCATGGGGACGACCTGATTTGCGTACATTTTCAACCGTACCAGTTTCTCGAAATTTAGTTTCAATCTTACTGACTGTTGAACGCGTTATAGGTCTTTCTGGATATTTATCATTAAACAAATTGCACACTTCCATCTGAGTTCGCGATCTGTCTCCATACCCAATCATCATAAGTATTTCAATTCTTTGTTTTACACTTAACTCCATTTCTACTTCCAATTCGGTGGTCGGTGGATCAGCGGTCTAATGCACAGGCCATTCGAAACTCCAGCATAGCGATAGTCGGTTCGAATCCGATGTAGGTACGAGAATTTTTCTCAACTACTTTATATCGGATTCGATAGGCGGCCGCATGCCTTGTTGAAAAGCAAGTGTATTGTGAGTTGTCTAGATGCCAATCTCGTCTAGTGCTAGCTTGGAGTGCACACCGACCACCCGAGGTGGTGCTGTAGGTTTTTCGGGTTTTCCTACAGCAGAAAAGTGAATACATCTAAAACATCAGTAAGTCGCCCCGGAGCGCCACGGCAAATAATAATAATAGCCGTCCTCTACCCGCACAGGCTATGCCTTTGGGTACACTCAACGAGTGTTTATGAGGGAGTATTATTATTATATTATTATTATTAATTAAATCTAAGCAATCATTCGAATATTCACGAATACCAAAAATATTGTAGTACTAAACTGTCACTGAACATCAATAAATTACTAAACAAATAATGACATTTCACAAAAAACTAGACGACTATGTTTTTTATAAATAGATAAGAAATAATTTCTTTCATATTCTGTCTGCTAGACCAAGTACCAAACATGTTTGGAAACAGCTCATTTTTATTACTCTAAACATGTCTACGGGGTGTTACATTTAAACCAATTGCCGCTAGACAATAAGTATTTTTGATAATATTGTTAATTTACCTAATAAAGAATGTTACGCGTTACTTTATGAGCACACACAAAACTATTTTATTTTTGTCCACCCTGTACCAATTGGAATCAACATGTGATACATTTTTGGAATCAGCTCAGCTAGTGTAATCCGAAAATTGAGATAAACTAGGGTGTTCCATTAAAAAAAATGACGGTGACGTCATTACTCGAACGTAATTCACCCTGTATATTAGATTATTATTTTGAAATATGGTAAATTAAAATAAAAAATCGACGTGTTTCAGGATTATTTCTTAAAATGACCTGTTTAGCTAAAAATGAATTTGTTCCATACTTTACGGACACAGTGTATATCTATATCAATAACAATTCATATGTAATAGAAACTAATGATATATGTACAATTTGCAACTGCCTAGTATTAGAATCCCTACAACATTTATTCTTTGTATGTCCAGTATGAAGAAATTAGACGCTCCTTTTCTGAAACATATCATTCTTTAACTGATATTGAATCAACAGTAACTAATGAAGTTGAATCACAACTATTATATCAAACATATAATATAATGAAGAATATTTTAAAAATCAGGTCATTCATTGTAAACGAGTAGTATCTTCCCACCCTTGTCGAATAGTATCATGCAAACCTATTCTAAACTGTTATATGCATACCATTGTAATTATTAATACTTTAATTCATCACTATCTCAATCTTATTATAATATGAAATAAGTTTTGCCACTTGTCACTTTCTTGTTCATGTATTTTAGACGAAAGAACAATAAATTTTCTATCTATCTTAGATAAGGACGGTTATCACTTACTTTGTTCTCAAAAATTGGATTGATTGGAGGTACGCTGAGATTAGAACTTGACTTTTCAGATAATATAGGAGATTTGGATACAAAATTATGGACAACAGCTAGCCATTTCTGCCATTCTGCAGAACTCACTGTTTTGATTTTGCTTTGTTCTTTTTGGATTTGTTTGTGGAGGTGTCTGGGCTTGAACTGCTTGCTACCACAGCGTCCAGACCTGCTGTGCCAGCTTGTACGTTTCTTGAAGTACATTTAAAACGTTTTGATTTTACAATACCCTTTCTTCCACAGCCAAAACAAAACAAGTTTCTCTTAGATCTACATTCGGTATAGATATGTCCACTTCGAGAACAGTTCCAACAGGTAGTAGCGTTTAAGACAGAAACACTTTTTATAGGTAAAAAATGGTTCTCGGTGAAAATATCTGAATTTTTAGTATATTGTAGTATTCAATGTACTGATTGAACGTGCAGAATCACAAAGTTCGTTGATGGATAGATTATGAAAAATCCATAATTATTATTTAATTATTTTCTCGGGATTTGAAAGTGCCGACTGCATTTTTTTTCTTCTAAATACTAAATATAAATATAATAAATAATATATAAAATATAAATATAATATAAATAATATTACTAAATAGCATTCAGATTATATCATTATGCACAGAGTGAAAAATAAAATCATTTAAGTAATGTCTGAGAATTCGATGTAATAATGAAATTTGATCAAATTATTTTGGCATGCAATATACTATTCTTATTCCATCATTAATCACAATTCATACATTTCGTACAGGGTGATTTGGAAAATTGGTGGAATATATGGCCGGTTGTTTCGTACACATTCTGTATATTCAAGTGAATTATCATCCTCCGATGAAAGCTGATACCGCAAAAACATGATTTCGTTGGGATATATATGGTGATCATGAAAACTTTCGATGACATAAATTACATAATATCAACGTTTCAAAAATCACCGTGTAATTTACGATTAACTCGTAAAGGTGAAATTCCTTTATTATTATTTATTATATTCATCATTCTCTCCTCAACACTGTCCCAAAAATTCAGTTTCCTACTATGACCAGTTTCATAGTTATTAATTGAGAAACTTATTACTTACAATTTGCACGACGAGTTGAAGGAACTTGTTCACTCGTACATTCTACTAGTGGCCAAGATTTTTTGCAAATAGTGAAACGTGAGAATGTGGAGATCAAAAGAGGGCGATGCTTAGGGATAACAATCATATCAGATATATGAATTCAATAATATAAGGTACATATATTTAAGTGAGTTTTTTTGAAGGAACAGCCTTAACCGTAACTTTAATGGTTATAGAAACAGTCAACGAGAGGGGCTTTGGTATAGTACCTTAATGATTAGTTTTCAACTATTATAGGACCATGATCAATATTTTCATGTGCTAATCTGTTTGCAACATCAATACAGTTCAAAAGTAATGTAGATGGATATCGATGATTTTCCACATATCTTGCATATCCAAGGAACCACAAAACAATCGCTACATGTGCACAAGTACCTAATGTTCTGGCCCCTGACTTGCAAGTACAATAATATCCAGTTATTGTATACCACCCACAGCATATAGGTGGCATTCCTAAATCTTGAGAAAATCCGCAATCGTACAAAATTAGGCTCAGCAATGAATTCGTCCACTTGAATATTTGTTTCTTCTCTTTGAAGCTTATCCTGGATATATGCAGCTGATAATTGAATATGATAAATGCCTGTTAAATCTACCAAGTATTCCAATGTCAAATGGGGGAATTCAGGAACATGGAGATGATTGAGTAAAACCCATCGACCATTTCTCAAACGAAGATTTTCGGCTTCAACACGTGCCTGTACTAGGTTCACCTCATGTGATTTCTCTAGCATTCGTGTTGCTGTTTCAACTGTTCCTGGCATACTTATAAGTGGACGGAACCGATTGATCAATGCACCAGCATTGTTGATGCAAGTGGATCGAATGTGTAATCAACAAAATACCTTTGAAAAATAAAAAATTTTACTTCAAGTGGCCATTCCGAGATTCAACAATCCATCGTGTACTGGAAGTAGTGAGCTGGTTTTGGCCCCTAGCAAGTAGAGGAGGCATGTGGTAGTTGATACCAAGGTATGAAATAAAGGAATTGAATCTCGATAGCCCCTATCTACTACAACGATATCACCTTCTTGAAACCAAGCTCGCATTCCATCGATATCATGCTGAAGTTCATAATAATTTGTTGTGGTATCTGAGATAATTCTGTATTTATGTCATTAGATTTAAGCAACAAACAAACGTGTTCTGTAGTTTTGTTTCATTATCTTTGATAGTTTTTATCGACATTGACAGTTGTTCTGTAATAGCGAGGTATGTGCCTGAGCTAGAGAATAATCTAGAAATCTAGAAAAGTCTAGTGTTGTCTGTGTCCTGTACTGGATTACTGGATAGTTGAATTTCAATCCTTTATGTAAAAGTAACTTGAATAAAGAGTAATTCAGTTTTGGTCAAAGGTAGCAGCTGTTTTATTGCCCGAAATCAACAGGTTATGGACCCAGTGATCCATTAATCAAATACAGTGGAATTTGCTGTGAAAAAGGCGCGGAAAAGTAACGTAACTCGGAGGCAATCTAAGCAGTGGAAACGTCCTGGAATTTTGGAAGAAAAACCCGCAATCAAACTGAGGAATCATGACAGGGAACAATCAGCTATTTGCTGTGAAACCATTTGAAGGAACAACTTTGGAAATTGGCAATTTAGAGTAAAGTTATTGCTGAAACAAGCTTAAGTATTGGAGGTTATTTCGAGTGAGCCGCCTGCTGCAAGCCAGTCAAATGAGTGCCAAACATTTATGAAGAACGGCACTAAAGCTCAGAATATTATAGTACAGTGCCTAGCAGACAATATTCTCGAATCTATTAAGGATAAGACTACTGCAAAGGAAATATTTGATTCTTTAGAAACTACTTATCAGAAGAAAGGTATTTCGACTCAAGTAATATTGCAAAGAAAACTAAGAGGAACGAGGCAATCTGAATAATTTCTTGACAGAATTTGATCAAACATTGTGTGAACTGAAAAACTTAGGAGGAAAAATTGAAAACTCTGAAGTGATCAGTCAACTCCTTTCAGCAATGCCAGAATCTTTTCAAGCCGTAACAACTGCAATCGACATTGTTTTGTCAAGATGAAAGTAAAGTCACACTGGACTTTGTCAAAAAAAAATTATTAATGGAAGATGCAAGGCAAACCAAAAGCAAGTCAGAGTCAGAATCACACAACGAAAGTGTTTTTTTATCCCAAAGAAGATATAGAGGCGGAGGAAAACGTGAAACATGAAAAGTGCCATTTATGCGGAGTTGTGGGGCACATGAGAAGGTTTTGTCCTGAATACCAGTACAGAAAAGGAAGTAGAGGTGGCAAACAAGCAAACTTAACTAGAGATCAAGAAAATAATGAAGAGTATGAAAATGCCATTTCATTTTTGACTAGTGAAATGAAAACCGAAAACAATGAAAGCTTGACAAGCTACAGTGATGTACAACAAATAAAATTTGTGGTAGACTCAGGGGCTACACATCATTTAATCAAAATAAGATTACTAATGAACGAGTAGTAAATCATGAGGTAAATGTTGCTAAAACAGGACTGACTTAACATGAAAGTATTAAAAGAAGGAGATATGAACTTGAGCAGTGAGGAAGGAAAGAAAATTTACATCAAGAGCTTGTGGGTTTGTCAAGATTTGTCGCCAGGTCCACGAGATTCTGCTCCACTATCATGTCCCTTAATTTCGCAAGGCTGTTCCATACGTCTTCATAGGACGGTTTGTCTCGAGACTGCTTCTTGGTTACTAGATAGAAGATGCTTCTCTGGCCTTTCCTCCAACTTCCGGGTTTTGTTGCCGTAGTTCATGGAGACGATCGTACTTCTTGGAGAACACCACAGCAATGCCTCTGGGTATTTGAATATCTTCTGCTACACAGTGGGCTAGCGCGTAATCGGCAGGCACCTTAAAAAAAATCACCCCATTTTGAACTTTTTGTCCATTTGAGTACAAGGACATGAATTTCTGGAACGTCATCGTATCCTCCGTTGGTCTGAGGGTGCTTACTTGGTCGTGGTTTCCAGCGTAAGGAACCAACCTATTGAAATGGACGACTCTGGGTTTTCCTTTAGGTGGTTTTTCAATTCTGTAGACCACGTCATTTATCCTCTTCAAGATCTCATAAGGGCCTTCCCATGAGTTCCGCAACTTTGGTGATAGGCCTCGACGACGTTTGGGGTTGTACAGCCAAACCAGGTCACCAACTTTAAATCCTCCGGCATCGGCCTTGATGTCATAGGTCTCCTTCATTCGGTCGCTGGCACTCTGGAAGTTCAAACGGACTCTTTCGTGGATGTTTTCCATCCTCTGCCGAAGTTTGCTGACATAGTCCTCTCCCGCAGTGTCTTGTCCTGGTGGCGTCCCAAACTTAAGGTCACATGGTAGTCGCAGCTCTCGGCCCATAATAATACTAGCTGGGGTTTGGCCGGTCGACTCGTGTACTGCAGAACGATATGCCATCAGGAACAAATGGAGATACTGGTCCCAGTCTCTTTGGTGGTCAGAGACTACCTTGGATAAGTGGTGGTTCATCGTCCTGTTCATCCGCTCCACCATTCCATCAGACTGCGGATGTAAAGCCGTAGTTCGCGTCTTCCGGATGTTCAGCATTCGACACAATTCCTGGAACAAGTTGGACTGGAAATTTCTGCCTTGGTCTGAATGCAGTTCCAGTAGGACACCAAATCGACAAATCCACTCCTTCACCAGGACGTCGGCGACGGTTATGGATTCCTGGTTGGGCAGGGCATAGACTTCAGCCTACTTGCTGAAGTAGTCCATTGCCACGAGGATGTATTTGTTCCCGTGGTCAGATTCTGGAAACGGTCCGGCAATATCGGTAGCAATTCTTTCAAATGGGCTAGCAACGTTGTACTGACGCATTGGGGCCTTAGGTCGCGTTCGAGGTCCATTACTTGCGGCGCATACAGCACACTTTCTGCACCAGTCTTGAACGTCTGCCTGACAATTGGCCCAGTAGAACCGTTGCCTCACTTTCTGGAGAGTCTTCGTCACTCCCAGATGTCCTCCGGCGACCCCATCATGAATTTCTCGAAGCACTTCCGGTCTTCTCCTCCTGGGTACAACTGTCTGACGTCTTCCTCCATCCTCGGACTCCAACACACGCTTCAGAACTCCGTTGTCCAGAGTAAGGGAGTTCCATTGAGCCCAGTAGAACTTGATGGCTGGCGAGTATCCTGCTACTTCCTGCCATGTCGGTCTTCGGTTACCCCTCTTCTAGCCGATAACTAAGCCAAGATCTGGATCTTTCTCTTGGTCTTTCTGGAGCTTGCTGTCATTCACGTTATCATCTGCCGCCGTTGTTCTACAAACTGTCGCCTCTTTCTCCTCTGCTCGTCGGCAATGTGAGCAGTCATCTGGACATGGCCTTCGCGATAAAGCATCTGCATTCCTATGGCTGGTCCCAGCTCGATGTTCTATGTCTAAATCGAAATCTTGGAGTCTCTGAATCCAACGTGCCACCTGACCCTCAGGATTTTTGAACTGTAGAAGCCACTTGAGGCGGCGTGGTCAGTTCTCACCAGAAATCTCCTGCCATACACATACTTGTAAAAGTGCTCTACTCCTTTGACCACAGCCAGCAGCTCCCTTCGGATGACACAGTAATTTCGCTCCGGTTTTGCTCGGTCTTGCTGAAGTGCCCGATGACTTTTTCCTGTCCATCCTGGATCTGAGACAGTACAGCTCCAAGTCCCACGTTGCTGGCGTCCGTATCCAGAATGAATTTTCCGTTCGGAAGAGGATAACTTAGTATTGACGCATTGATTAATGCCCTCTTCAGCTTCCTGAACGAATCTTGGTATTCTTCGGACCACTCGAACTTTTTCTGTCTTTCCGTGAGCCTGGGGTGCTATTCTTGACTGTTCGCATTAATAACGTCACATTCTGATGTCCTCTGCATGTCGTTGACATGCTATCAGTAACTTAAAATGTAAACACACAAGTACTCCTTAATATTGTGAACGGTCAAGAATAGCACCTCTGGTCAATGGTTTGGCGATGTTAGAAAACCCTAGCACGTACTGACGGTAGTAGGTACATAGGCCAAGAAAACTCCGAAGCTGATGGATATCTTTGGGAATGGGCCAGTCTTTAACAGCTTTAATTTTCTGGTCATCTACTGCTACTCCTTCCCCAGAGACAATGTGGCCAAGATAGTGGACTTCTTTCAGGAAATACCTCCTCCAGATTTTTCACGTGGTCTTCGAAAGATCTGCCGACTACGATGATGTCATCGAAGTATACCAAGCAAGTCTTCCAGGAGAGTCCCTTCAACACCGTCTCCATTAATCTCTCAAAAGTGGCTGGAGCGTTACAAAGTCCGAATGGCATAACGGTAAATTGCTACAGCCCTAAGCCGATGGTGAAAGCTGTCTTCTCTCGATCTTCTGGAGCCAGTTCTACCTTCCAATATCCGCTCTTCAGGTCTAAGGTCGAGAAGATTGTAGAGCTGGCGAGCGTGTCTGAGGTGTCATCTATTCTTTGTCACGTTGTTCAGTTGTCGGTAATCCACGCAGAATCGTGATGATCCGTCTTTCTTCTTTACCAGTACAACTGGAGATGACCAGGGGCTCTTAGATGGTTCAATCACTCCTTCTTTCCCCATGTCCCTGACTATTTTGTCTGCCTCTTCCTTCTTGGCAAGAGGGAGTCTTCTGGCAGGACCACCTTTGTTCTAACCCCTTTTCCTTGCCCGGTGTCGAAGACGTCTTGGTATTTCCTCACTAAATCTTTCAATCTGGGCTGCTGTGCCGATTTTATGCCTCTCTATGATATGGCAACTAGCTTTTCCAATTCTGCGGGTAGATTGTTGGCTTGGCTAATGGTACTGGGTACATTCCTGACCACAGAGGAAACTGGCGAGCAGTGGCCCAAAGTTGTTCCTTTCTTCAACGTCACTGGATGGTAATTAACATTCATGACCTTTACTGGTATAAATTTATCGACGCGCATTAAGGTCTTCCCAAGGGCAATTCCTCGTCCGATTTTCTCATCATGGAGCTCGGGCTCGAACATCACCACGTTCCCGTTGATCACTCCGCCATCCATAAGAGCCTCCAGAATGGTTTCAGCTCTCTCTGGAATGCTCATGTCTTCAGCCAACACAACCCGGATCATTTCTTCGCTTCTCCCGTGAAGCACCAGCTCTTCTCCGTTGACACGTAGTACGCCGTCTTTGAAGTTCAGCTCGAACCCTCTGGAATTCATTATGTCCATTCCAATGATTGCATCGTCCTCGATGTCCGCGACCAGTGCTCGGTGTCTTAGTTTCGTGCTGCCTAAAACCAAGTCGATCGTTAACTCGCCATATACAGTGGCTGGATCCCCTGTTGCTGTGCGTGATTTCCATTTTGACGGTTCAATTCTTGCCGGTGATTTGGCAAAAGTAGGTCCGAGAATTGTTCTTGTCGCACCTGTATCTAGCAGCATGGTGCGAGGCTCATTGTTAAAGAAACCGTCCACGAATACACCTTTGTTTTGTCGTTGAAAATCAGCGACATATACGTTATTAATTGGGGCTTGCTGGATACAGGCCGACGATTGCTCCTTCTTGACCTTCATCGTTGATGTCGATTTTTTCAATGTTGGACATTTACCACGTACGTGCCCAAGTTTTCTGCAATTTCGGCATCGTATCAGTCTTCTCTCAGACACAACTTCCTTCAGCACTTTTCTCACGACAGCCGCGACATTAGCGGGCTCCTGTGGATCTTCCTCAGCCATTCGGATGTTGTTCTGGCTTTTGCAGTATTGCTTCGCATCATCGAACTGCAGGGCGTGTGCCAGTGCATCTACGGGGTGGGTTGGTCGAGCTAATGTCAGTGCTTGCCGGGTTTCTTGGTCACGAAGTCCATCTAAGAATGCCTGTACGGCTAATCGTTCCATACCATTTTCTGGTGTAGGTGAATAAGCAAGACAAACCAAGCGTGCAATATCAGCTTCAAATTCTTTCAGTGATTCGCTTGATTTCTGACAACGATTTTTCAGCTGTGAATGGTACACGTGTTCTAAGTGGGCTTGGCCATATCTTAGTTCCAGATGTTTTATAAGCTGTTCATAGTCCTCCTGTTGCTGGGCGGTGAGGGTCTGTAAAATGTTTGTAACTTCGTCACGCAATGCCAGTGTCAATGCTAAAGCTTTTTCCCCAGCATTCCATCCCTTTGCTTTGGCAGCAGCCTAGAATTGTCGGCGGTAGTTTGGCCATGGAATATTTTCATCAAACTGAGGCGGTTTCAATGAGAACTTTCCAGATTCAGCACTGATCTTGAAATTTTGGATGTCCTTCTGAACCTCCTTCAGGTTCATGCTCACGTCCAGCATTGAGTTTTTGTTGGAAGTTTCCAGGGTGTGCGCAAAATCCATTCGCTTTTCTAATTCACAGAATTTTTCCTTTATTCTGCCGATTTCTGTCTCGATTCCGCCTTTGATTTTGTCCATCTCTGTTTTCACAGTTTCCATTCTTTCTTCTAAACGATTTGACACACCACAAAGTTCTCTTTTCAAGCCTTCTGAGTTTTCTAGGAGCTTCTCTTCTAGGTTTCTCTAATTTTCGTGAAGTTTTTCTTCCAGGCTCTTCACATTCTCTTGAAGTTCCTCTTTTAGAATTTTAGAGAAGTTCTTCTTTTAGGCTATTGGAATTTTCCAGAAATTTATCTCCCATATTTTTCAAGCTGACCGAGTCTTCTACAAGCTTTTCTTCAAGTTTCACCTCTAGGTCTTTCGAATTCTCTAGAAGTTCTTCTATCAGAGAATTTGAGTTTTCTAGAAATTTATCTTCCAAGCTTTTCGAATTTTGAAGAAATTTATTTTCCAGATTCACCGATTTTTGTTGAAGTTCTTTCAGACTCACGGAATTTTGTTAAAGTTCCTCCTTCAAACTATTCGAATTTTTCAGAAATTTATCTTCCATGGATTTCGTGGTCTCGTCGAGTTTATTCATTATGGAACTCAAATCAATTCCAGAAACTTCTATCAATTATTTTCACCTTTCCCAGATAGTTTGTTTTTTATTTCAACAAAGCTTAAACCAACAAAATTCACTTAACTATCTGTACCTTATATTATTAAATTCATATGTCTGATATGTGATTGTTATCTCTAAGCTTCAACCCTCTTTTACTTTTAGTTTGATCTCCACATTCTCACGTTTCTCAATTAATAACTATGAAACTGGTCATAGTAGGAAACTGAATTTTTGGGACAGTGTTGAGAAGAGAATGATGAATATATTGAATAATAATAAAGGAATTTCACCGAGTTAATCATGAATTACACGGTGATTTCTGAAACGTTGATATTTTGTAATTTTTATCTTCGAAAATTTTCATGATCACCCTATATATCCCAACGAAATCATGTATATACGGTATCTGCTATCTTCGGAGGATGAAAATTCACTTGAATATACAGAATCTGTACGATACAACCGGCCATATACTTCACCACAGTCCGATATGTATGTTAAAGTTGAAAATGTTTAACTTGACGGTAAACGAAAATATAGAATTGTCAGCTTGACAAAATGGTGTCGCTTTCTGGTATGCAACATGCACAAATAAATATTTTATTTGAGACTCACAGGTTTTCCGGTTAATTCTCTTCCACTTGATCACTCCTCACAATTTGACCTAGGTGATTATGCTTTGCATATCATCGCACCACTGGATTCCAATCAACCAAAAGGCCATAATCGATGGTTGATCAACAGGTTATCAGATCATAATTTCCGTTTCAATTGGCACTATATTCTGGATTGGAGCTGGTCGACATTCTAATTCCAAGTATGCTTCACTTAAGCTTCATTCAAAAATACTTATGATGGCATCAATCCACGTGGATTTAAATTTACTACCGTGACATGATTCACACCATCAAGCGAGTTGTTTACACCTCGACAGCCAAACTAAGAAGAGACTAATCCCACTTATCCAATTCTTGAACTGAATTTCCGACATCATGTCAGTGACATCTATATGAACCCAACGTTATCAACCCAGATGGCATCAGATAAGTCTGTCTACAAATGAAATTTACCCTTAGAGAAGTTGAGCTATTTGCCATAAGCTGTTACTGGACGTCATAGCTAGTGAGAGAATTCTGTTGTCTACTCTTCAAACAAGTTTACATGTTCGTTATTAGGTGGCGCTTTAATACGATTTTGGAAATAATAGGAAACAAATTGAAATCTAAATGTAACGATATTTTCGTTACACATCTGACCTGTACAAATTAAACTTACTTTCATTCGTGCTCCACTATGCTATCCCCTAGTTTGAATGATTTTCTGCCCATCGTCGTCTTGCAACTCTGTGTTGAAGGGAATATGGAAGCGAGGGTAGCATTTGGGGGTGGAAGTGTGACTGTCTGGGGTCATGTTCAATAGAAAAACTGATTTAGTCATATTGATAGGTGAAAGTCACCAGCGTCGATAAGGGGGGGTACTGGAGGACAGTACCCCCCCCAATAAAATATTGTCCAATCTTATTCGATGGAAAAAAAATCTCATTATATTATTCTCAAGTTTTGAAATTCTAACCGCCCGCCATTGGTTTCGGTATTACTTCTTCCGCGCATGGTCAAGAACGAAATCGCTCTTTGTGTTTTGGGCCAATAGTATTGTCCAACTCCAGTCGAATCAGTCGCATGCCAGTGCACGTAAAGTCGAGCGTAAAGAAAGCCGTAGTACTAGCCAACACCAATTTATATTGAATTCCGGTACTGAGGTCCCCCCCCAGGAGGTAAAGTACCCCTCCCAGGAAAAAATCCTATCGACGCGCCTGGTGAAAGTATGAATGCTGAACGGTACAGAGATAGGTGTGTGAGAGATATTGTGGTTCCTCATGCTCAAAATATCGGTCCCAATTTTCTATCAGTTGATGACAACGCTCGAACCCATTGTGCAGGAATCGTAAATGACGCTTTGAGGGAGCACAATATTGATAGAATTTATTGGCCAGCGGTGTCTCCAGACATGAATCCCATCAAACATGTTTGGAGCAGAATGAAACTAAGGCTGAAAAATAGAGAAGGTGATTTTTTGAATGTTAAGGAACTAATGAGGTTCGTTTCAATTTCAATGAATGGTGACATCTAATCGTTCTCTTTGGAAACCAATGAAATATTAATAATAATAATAATCTGCAAATGAAAATCAATCAACCGAATAAATATTCACAAAATAAGTGAGAATATGTGTATTTATTTAGAGTCAAAGGGATTGGATGATTTTTTGTGGAATTTACAGTTTTAACACCCTGTAGGTTTTTCAGAATATCGATGTAATAAACACCAATCAAAAAAGTCGCCAGAATTTATGAAGTATGTTCAAATCGGTTCAGAAATGAAAGAGCTGAAATTGTAATTGGTAAGGTGCAAAATGCTATGTTTTCTTAAAACATCGATATTTCTAATTCCAGTGCACCTATTCCATTTTTTTTCTCAGAATATCATGAAAATGCATGAGATTTCATGTTCGAATAGTTGGTAATGAAAAAAAAATGTTTGGCGTAAACGGGGGTTAAATGATTTTTAGTCGAATTTGCACAAACTAATATATCACCCTCTAACATTTTGGAGGATGACAATAGGCACGGTTTGACCCAACCAGTCAAAAGCCAATGAAACGGACTCTCATTATCTGCAAAGAACAATCAAATCGGTTTAGGCAATCAAAAGTAACAACTCCTCAAGTTCGAACAAAATTTCTAGATGTCCCGTTTCTAGTTTTGAGCACTGTATATCTGCGACTCTCTGTGACTATATGCCCGCTCTCTCATGTCGAGCTGTAAGACGCTACCGAAAAGCAGATTCATTTTACAGCTCTCGAACGATCGGGCCTATACATTCAAATGACTCTCGAGTACGTTCTTGGTCATCGATAAAACATTCTTCATCCGGTTCTCGTTCCTTCTACGCGATAACTCATAGTTGTTTATCCGTTAGCCAGCAGATATGCGAACGTTGTTTACTTACAAGCCGAGGGTGCATAATTAATTGGGCGATCAGGGCTGGCCTCGAAATCGTTACAGTATGGTGGAGGTACTTAGCTGGGTGTAAGGTATTCCCCTAAATGTTGATCTGCCGCGCTCGAGAAAATACCAAAATTCCCTATTGGGCTTCCCTAATATATTGGTGAAACTTCGAGAAATTTTAAATCAAGGATTGTTTCCTACAAAAGTGTCTTATATCAAATGATTGCGCTTTATCACAACATGTAAATGTTATTGGGCATCCCATTGATTTCAACAATATTCCAATTCCAACGAAAGAAAGTAACTATTTCAAAAGATGTTTTTTAGAAATGGTACATCAATAGCTATTACGTTTCTGGCTGTACTCTGAAAGTATGGCACATGTCCGACAGAAAACAACCACTTTTCCTCGACAGATATTGAATTGTATATGTCAGACACACTTGCAAAGATCCTCACTTTGAAGGAACAACTTTGCAAGAGCTCTTCACCTGATTCAAGCAGAGAACCAACTACAGACCGATTTCGGAATGAATGTCCTTCATCAGTGCAGCCCAGGTTATTACAATTGTATACACGCGAGGTCTTGCTGCCTGTCACCGTCTGCCGAAATTAATACTGCAATTGCTTACAGGATCCATCTTGATGACAGGTTAGAGTGCACTCGACAAGGACATTTTGGATACGTATATCTAATGTATGTATATGTAACATACTTGTTTTAGGGGAAAAATAATATCCCAGTGACTGTGAAACAGTCGATAACAATCCTTCAATAAGTGACTATAACTTTGAATGGTATGTATGGCATATGGCCGATAGAAAACAACTACATCTCTGGCTAATACCTTGCCAGATATTAAATTACATATGTCAGACACATGTGCAAAGATCCTTTCTTTGAAGGAACAACTTTGTAAGAGCTCTTTAAACAAAGAGTAGGACTCATTTTGTTGTTTTTTTCAATTTGTTGATTTTATGTTATGAACAGCTTAGGTTATGGAGGTTTGCGATCTCTCAGTTTTCTCATTTTAGTCACTTTCGTTTCTTAACGAATTCAGATATATGAAAACTATTTCTTACGGTTTTCGCGTATGATGCTTTATCAGTTTTACACCTAAAATGCATTCTTTTCGGATTATGAATCAGTTCTATACATTTCTAATGCACAGGTCGTTCGAAACTCCAGCATAGCGATAGTCGGTTCGAGCCCGATGTAGGTACAAGATATTTTTTCTCAAATACTCTATATCGATAGGCTACCGCATGCTTTGTTGAAAAGCAAGTGTATTGTGAGTTGTCTAGATGCCAATCTCGTCTAGTGCTAGCTTAGAGTGCACACCGACCACCCGAGGTGATGCTGTAGGTTTTCCGGGTTTTCCAACAGCTGAAAAGTGAATGCATCACCTAAAACATCAGTAAGTCGCCCTGGAACGCCACGGCAAATAATAATAATAATAATAGCTGCCCTCTACCCGCATAGGCTATACCTTTGGGTACACTCAACGAGTTTTTATGAGGGAGTATTATTATTCTCCATTTTATTGGTTTTACATATATTATCTGTTTTCTCCTTTATCGTTATAACCATAATAATTCTGATATTCTATAACCCACTATACTGCGAAGGTTCCTATGTTTCATTCATTCAGTAGAGCAATAATGTCGGCATTTGATATCACAATACTTCCGACTGTCGTTAAAGATAGTAATACTTGTAGCATATTCAGAAGGTTAAGGAAAATCCTTCCTAACGAATGTTTTTATAATTTGGAATAGTATGAAAGTTACCTTGATAACCCTTAGGAGATGCACCCTACTGGCGATATTTAAATGCATTTATTTTTTATTTTTATGGGTCTCTGTATTAGTTTGGATATGTTATGTTAATATCTATTTCTCCAGTTTCTGTACACTTATCTTTTTGAAAATGTATAATCTTTATATTTTTCATATTTTTTTTTGTATGTGTTAATATATTGATAGCAATTTCTCGTGTATAATATGTATATTTATTTATATATTTTTTAACGATGTCTCATCTATTGTACAATAGAAAATCAGGCAATAAAACATCTATATCTATCAACATCTACGGTTAATTTCTGAAAATTTAATATTCCTATTGAAAATCATATTCCGATACAAAAATGAATCACTCTTTCTATCCACTGAATATTTGGTCAAGAGTAAATCATTCTACTGATAATCTCACGATGAAGGAAACATAGAAGAGAATAATACCAATCAACTGTCGCCCAGCCCCGTCCCAATGAATATCGATAAGTAGATATGAACCACCAATAGATGAGTTGACTGTTTGACCGTTCAAAAAAAAACCTATCACTGATTGCCGGTGAAACACTGCTACGATATTTGTCAAATTATGAATTACTATCCTAAAATTTACAACTTTTTCTGCTTGTAATCCGCACACTAGTTATATGAATGCTGCCATACAGGGAGTCCCACGGTTCGAGACGACTTAGCGCTGCCTCGGCAGAATAGGACACTTCTTCCAAGTTTATAAATATAAGTTCACATCATATTCTTCAGCTTTTCTTCGTTAGTCTTTGAACTATAAACACGTTGTAAAGTTCTATTCAAATAATAAATTGTTTTTAAAAAGTCATTTTCCGAAATCATACTTACTTTTGGCGCAGTCTTTGTAGGATTTCGTCTAACGGATCGACGACGAAAATCGCGTTGTGCCGGCCTGTTTTAACAGTTTATGGACGAAACGAACTTTTCATGAAAGTGACCATTTGAAGCAATTGAGAAAAGTCATCTGAAACCGAGGACCACATAGCCAAAGATCGCCGAAACCAGCTTAAGTTAGGAAACCCAAGACCCGTGGGACTCCCTGTATGGAGCATTCATATAACTCACTTCTCGCACAACAGCTAATTTCTCAAATAAAAGTGTCAACGTTGTTCGCCACCGAGGTCTCATGTTCAGATAATTATCAATTGCCCTAATTCTATCTATGCTCCGTGCGCTGTGAGAAGTACTGTATCTTTTCAATGTTTTATATTATAGGTGTATACGGCTCCTCTACAATTTAAGGGTACATCCAGCCATTTTATTATAGTTGTATTCAATATTTCAATACAAGTAATTTTCAAAAACCGTCATACTAATTTTTTTTTTCAGACTAAAGTTGTGTCTCGCTCCGGTTCTCAACAAAGCCTTGACGAAGTGGCTCGTTCCCGTTCTGGTTCGGCAGTTAGTAGCCCCACTATTCCTGAGGATAGACCACTGGCATAAAATTATTTTGTATTTATATTCAATCTGGATTCAACTGAGAAAATTCTATAAACATTTTTGGCCTATCATACTAGCAGAAAATTATTTACCACCTACAAACTTTACAAATTTTTGTCCAATAGTTTCTGGATATTAAATTTTGATATCAATACATTGTAGCATTTAGAATTCACTTTAGAAGAATTAAAATTTGAATTTTTATTCCTCTTTTCTTGAGAGATAGCAACAACAATTATTGACAGAATATATGTGAATACAACCCTGTTGTTCTACAAAACCATTTGAAGTAATATTTTCAGAACATATCCACTAGCGTTTCACTCGTTCCTAATGAATAGATTTGGAATGAATTAATCTCGCTTGTTGAATCATCATTAATTTTGTAGATACATTCTGTATGATTGAGTTATCAAAATTTGTCTTGTCTTGAATGGCAATCTTTCAAATATGCATAGTTGATGATAGATGGCGTTTTCTAACGGATGTGAGTAGGGTCACTATAGTCTAGTTCCTAAATTGTAGATTCAAAATTCATATGAAGCAGGTCAAAAAATAGAACAGAAATAAGCTAGTTACTTTGGCTTCAAATCAAGTTTTACTTTGCCACTTTCGTACATCTCCTCCGCACTTTCAAATTTCGTACATCTCCTCCGCACTTTCAAATTTCGTACATCTCCTCCGCACTTTCAAATTTCGTAAAAAACAGAAAATGTACGATGAGTCACTATCTACAATTTAGGACCTAGACTATTGATCAAGCAGGCCGTTCCGTCCTTACGGGTATGGCCAATGGGCGTGGTCTAATTAGTTTGAATGTACGAAATAACCCACAGAAAAAATTAGGTTATGTTAGGATCAACGTTTTGGTTGGTTTCCGGGTTTTGCCGTGGTCTCCTTTGTTTGAATCTCCAAACGTTTCAACTGCAACAACTGCGGCAGTCATTTTCAGTGGCGTGGTCGAAGTACTCTTCTAGACATATCAACTGGAACAGTTTCAGTCTACAAGTTATTGGTAATTCACTTATACTTATAAGTACCCTGATTTCCTGTAACACACAAGTGTCATTCGTTGATACATACTCTGACTGCTCGACTTGCTTGAAGTTGATTTTTCAAAAGAAAGACAAATGAAGTACAAATGTTAGAGAGAGATGAACACATGTGAAAGTGATCTAAAGCAGCTAGGGCAGTCTTCAATGAATGAGACTAATATTCTTTCTTATACTTGTGATCACAAGGTTTCGTAATTATCAGTGCCCCGCTAGGGAAACTACAAATTACTTTGTTACAGAATAACTACACTTGTACGATTTATTTGTACACTTGTTGGAATTGTAGTGTTTGTGATATAGGCCCCAGGTCATACAATTTCCTATATAAATTTTTCTATGACAGTGAGTAAACTTGATTTTATCTAGGCACTGTTCACAGTGCGAAAAGTGATACTATTTAGCACAAGTGCGTTAAAAATCAACTGTCCCTGAATTATTTTTTTACCCATTGTTCATAGATTTATCAATTCTTGAAAAAGACCGAATTCAAAGTTTACTCAAAAGTCATCTTTAGATGTTACGATGAAAATTGAAAACTTTATCAGATAAAATATTCAACAATTGCTATAATTTGTCAATATAACAACTGTCATAAAAAAAATCGTATGGTACATTTTCGTACAGAGCTTTTTTTTTACTTGACTGCGCATCATTCAAGAAAGTTGACGCTTATTGTATATACCAGAAACTTTAACTTCTCTTTTTTTAAAATTTCTTATTAGATTTTCAATCAAGCTCTTCTTTTTTTGTTTTCAAGATTAAATCGGGAAACCTTGAGGAAGAAATGGCTCACTGCTGAATCATTCAGTGGAAAATCATGACATTTGTGTGTGCAGTGTAAATATTGATATTTTTGTGTTTACTAGAACTGACAAATTTCATCTGAATTGTTTATATTATGAAAATCCATCTATCAATTTCCATATTCATTTTGGGACTAATGTTTTCGAGACAAATACCAAAAAAAACGACATTCAGGACTTCTGGGCCCGAATTCTCGAAAACTGGTGAACATCGTTCTCATGATAAAAGTATGCACAGTTCTCCTTAAACTCATCAAAGCGTATTCTCGAACACATGTGATCATTGACTTCGCGAGAAAGCTGGGGAACGTGATTCTCCTGCTATTTAGTGGGAGATCGATTCTCTTGAGAATGCCCAAATGACGTTTAATTTTTAACCTTAGTTTTTCGTGTATTGATGAATCCTTTAGGAGGAAGAGGTGCAGTATTTGAAGTTGTTCTCAACAATATCCAAGGTAAGATTTTGATCTCTTTTGCGGTGTGTCTCAACAATACCCGACATTATCACCAATTTTTTTTCTTATATTTTTTCAGAAGCAGAAGGGGAAGCAGAGCTTTCGCCCCAAAAAATGTATCGGGCTTTAGATGCTTTTAAATTTCAAGTGATAATCAGTTCATTCGACTATTTAGACTCAATAAAAACCTCACTATGTTTTTGATTGAAATGGTTACTCCATATCTACAAACACCGAAAAGGGTATCAGCTGTGAGTATTGAAATAAAGGTAAGTATTGGTGATTAAGTAATATACATAAGTTTTAAATAACTTTCTTGTTGTAGGTACATGTAACTTTGAGATTGTATGCTTCAGGAAGCTATCAGGAAATAATAGGATCAAATAGTTTTTCTGGTATAAGTCAATCGAGCACCTCTCGCTGCATTTCAGAAGTGACAGATGCATTAAACCAACCAGAATTTATTTTTGTTCATATCCTGCCATGTCTAAAAAATAAAACTTCAGTACCAAATTTTCTTGTTATGTATCATAGATCATTTTGATATAAATGAAATGTTATTCTAAATCTTAATTTATATTAATTTACTAGCCTTTCTCTATGACATTAAGGCTACCAGTTACCTCTTCCCATAATTCTCAGGCCTTTTTTTTTGTAAAATCACTTGAAAATACAATGTACCAAATGATGTTTCAAAGGTAAAATATCAGTGATCTATAGAAGGGAAGTCTTTCATATCTATGAGGATAGCTATGGCGCAACCCTTTCTTTATTCTATTATCTTTGCTATAACGCCCTTATCATAGATTTCGCAAAATATCATTTCAAGGATATCGAACTTCTACAATTTTATCTTTCTCTTACCTTATTATTTAAACATTCCTGTTAGGGGTTTTAACCCGCTACCAATACTTTATTTACTTGTATAATGAAAGATTAAGTACTTTCAACCAAACTTGTATTGAATATCAATTACATGAATGTAAAAACGAATGTGACAGTTATATGGCATGTATCGCAAAGTATCTGTCTTCTAATAACAAAATATGTTGTTACGGAAATTGAAAACCAACTGAATTCAGCAATTGTCTCTGTTTGAGTAAGGGTTGAATTTGTCATTTGATCTTCAATACGTAACATACCCCCCACCTTGAAAGATAGTCTTTCAAAACAAGTATAACAAAGATAAATAAAAATAGATAAATATTTATGCCAAAAAAACAATCAAACATCAAATAAAGTTTATGTTATGGCATTATCAAATGGCAAAGGACACACTTTCGAAACAGCCCTTTTAAAAACACCATTCTTCGTTTTTATGGACACCACACGAGATTTTCCACCAGGTACTAAAAACACTTCACACACACGCCCAAGTTTCCATTGGAGAGGGGGAAGATTTTCTTCACGTACTATAACCAGCTGTCCAGGTTGCAAATTACCTCGTTCAATTTGCCATTTATGACGCTGCTGGAGTTCTGTGATATAATCCTTTTACCACCGATTCCAGAAGTGTTGATACATCTGTTGAATATGCTGATATTTTGAAAGTCTATTGATTGAAATATCCATTAAATTCGGGTCAGGTAAACTAGTGAGTCTTTTTCCAATCAGGGAGTGAGTGTCAAAACGTCCATATCGTTCTGATTAGGGGAAAGTGGGGTCTACGGTCGGGAATTCAAGGCTGCCTCTACCTGAGTAAGCAGAGTTGACAACTGTTCAAAGGTTAGTGAAATATTACCCATTAAGGTGGAATTTTGTTGATTTTACCCCTGCCTCCCATAAACCGCCAAAATTTGACGAACAGGATGGAATAAATTTCCAAATTACACCTTCATTTGCAAAGTACACACAAACTTTTCAATTCTGAGTTGGCACCCACAAAATTTGTGCCATTATCAGACCATACACAATTCGGTTTACCTCTACAGGAGCAAAACCTTCTGAATGTAGCAATAAATGCTTCAGGTGTAAGGGAAGAAATTAACTCTAAATGAATTGCTCTGGTAGTGAAGCAGACAAATAAACGTAACATTTTGAGAGCCTTGTGCCACGAGCAGGCTTATCTTTAATGAAAAATGGACTTGCATGGACTGTTGTGAAGAAAGGTGGCATTGGACGAACCCTTTCTTCATAATAATAATTTGAGGAATACTCTTTGGTTTAGTTCGGAAACATCGAATACATTCAAATACGATTCTATTTTCTACCTCCAATGGTCCAGAAGTTTTCCCTTATTGAACTTAATAACATGAGGGGACCACCATGAAGCAGTCGTTCATGTTCAAATTTGAATACAAGATGAGTAAAATGATGTTCAGATGATAAAAGTAGTGGATCCAATTCTGATAGTTGAAGTCTTCCTCCCACCCTGAGGAGATGTAATTCATGAGGTGGTCGGTGGATCAGCGGTCTAATGCACAGAGGCCGTTCGAAACTCCAGCATAGCGATAGTCGGTTCGAGGTACGAGAATTTTTCTCAACTACTTTATATCGGATTCGATAGGCGGCCGCATGCCTTGTTGAAAAGCAAGTGTATTGTGAGTTGTCTAGATGCCAATCTCGTCTAGTGCTAGCCTGGAGTGCACACCGACCACCCGAGGTGGTGCTGTAGGTTTTCCGGGTTTTCCTACAGCAGAAAAGTGAATACATCTAAAACATCAGTAAGTCGCCTCGGAGCGCCAAGGCAAATAATAATAATAGCCGTCCTCTACCCGCACAGGCTATGCCTTTGGGTACACTCAACGAGTGTTTATGAGGAAGTATTATTATTATTATTATCCAAAACAGCAAATTACTTCAACTAGATCGGTTTTTTCGCTTCAAGGTTATTCATTTCTTCAAGAAAAGACTCATTTAGAGACCATTCCACCAAAGTTAACATTGCAAATTCTAATTCCAATGGAGTTAACGAATTATATAGTGTTTATCAAATTTATTTTTACAATTGTGAATAAACTTGAAACAATAAGCTAATGTGTGTTTCATCTTAGTTAAAGAAGAAGAGAAAATCGTTCAAATGAAAAACAAACAACACTTTTCATTACTTGACAAGTTGAAGTTTGCTTTTTCATCTCTGGCATATTTTCGGGCTCAAACTTTTTTACATATGATGAAGGCCATTTTTCCTCTGAAGGAAAGCCAGTATGGACCTTTGCACCACATTTCACAGTCACCAATTTTGTCAGGGCTTATACCACGAGACAAGGGATCTGTAGGGTTGTCCTCATTCTTGATATACCGCCAATCCTTTGAATCCGTAAGATTTTGTGTTTGCGACAAAGGTCGGTAATAAATGTGGTGATGTATCTATCCAACACAAAGTTACAGATGAGTCACACCAGAGCACTGTTTTTTAAAACTGAAGGTCTACTAATTTTTTTATCTGAGTTACCAATTTAGCTAGTACCAATGCACCACACAGTTCGAGTCGTGGACCTGATTGTATTTTCAATGGGGCTACCTTAACCTTAGAACTGACCAAACAAATGTGAATATCACCTTCTTCATCTACGCTTCTTATGTACACGCATGATCCGTAGGCTTTGATCGAAGAATCCGCAAAGCCATGTATTTCCAACCTAACAGGGTTTGAACAAACTACACGCCTTTTGATTTGTAGATCATTCAGAAAATGAAATCGATTTCTCAATTGATACCATTGTGTGTGGATGTCAGAAGGCAATGTTCCATCCCAATTTATTTTTAAAGTCCATAAAGTTTGTAGTAACATCTTAGCAATAACATCACAAGGACCTAATAAACCGAGTGAGTCAAATATTTTTGATATGTCAGACAGAATTGATCGTTTTGTTATTTTGTCCGACTTTGAAAAAACAATACTGTATTTGAGTACATCTAATACAAAACACTAATACAATCCAAGGGTTTTATTCTGTTCCTTTTCACCAAAGTGAACATATTCCAACTTTGAAGAACCACCAGTTATTCTTTCAACAACTTGTGGATCACTGCTAATCCATTTTCTCAATGGAAATCCACTTGACTTCAATAATGATACACATCATTACATAATTGTACTGTCTCTTCAAGGAGAATCTGCACCAGATACAAAATCGTCAACGTAAAAGTGATGTAAGATGGCTTGTGCGGCCTTGGGTGTGATTTCCAAGTTCTGAATGCCAACTGCTTTCAAACACCTCATAGCCAAAAAGGTTGATGATTTTGTTCCATACGTAACAGTGTTCAGAACATATTCCTTGATAGTTTGTTCTGGATTTTTGCGCCACAAGATTTTTTGTATAGGATCTATCCAAATTTGCCTGTACACTTTTTCTACGTCTGATCAAATTGCAATATTGAATTGACGAAACCGCAAAAGAATTTTCAAGAGTTCATCTTGATTATTTGCACCTTTGTATTGAATGTCATTAAGAGAAATGCCATTGATTGTCGGTGCTGATCCATTAAAGACATCTCGTAGTTTTGTTGTTAAACTCTGTTCTTTCAGGACACCATGATGAGGTAAAAAATATGAGACTTGCTCATCATATGAAGATGAAGGAGCCACCGACATGTGTCCCATCATTTCATACTCTTCCATGAAATCGCAATACATTTTATTCAACTGTGGGTTCCTTGCCAACCGCTTATCCAAAGCCAAAAACATATATAAAGCATGTTTTCTAGAATCTCCTTATTTGGACAGTGAGTCAGATAATGGCACTTGTACCATAAACTTACCATCAAAAGATCTTTTTGTTGTGTCAACAAAAATATCTTCACATTTCTGCTCATCATCAGACAAATAGTTGTTCAAAGAAGGATTTTCCTCTATTGCCCAAAACTTCTCCAATTGATCGTGTACATAGATTGAGTAGTGTTGATGTTAACAAGGTTACACTGTGTTACTAGGTTTCCTTTGTTTTTACCTATAGATACTGACACAACCCAACCAAACGAAGGTTTTTGTAAAATTGGAGTTTTTGGTCCTAAATTAATTTGACCAATACATAACCGAGAATAAATAACTTCGGCTCCCAACAGGATATCTATAGGAACGGATTTTGAGAATCCAGGATCTGCCAATGGAAGATGATGAGGAATATTCAAATGATCCACATCAATATAAAAATTTGGAATGTTTACCGAAATTCGAGGAACAACCAAACACATTATATTTTGTTTAAAATTATTTCTTACAGATTGAATTGTGATGTTGCACCTATTTTTAATCTCAGATACTGATTGGTTGATGCCTACAATTGATATCTGAATGTTATCCAATTCAATTCCCAATTTTTTTTGGGAAACTATATGTGATTAGGTTACATTGAGATCCATTATCTAGAAGAATTCTAGCAATTTGAGGATAATTATTTCTATCCATCACATACACCAAAGAAGTAGACAACAATAAACAAAACAGAGCAATGCGAATTATTTTGAAATGCAACAGATTCACTCCCATCACAATTATGCATCAAGTTTTAGATTGGCTCTCATTTAAGGATAGAATTTTCTATTCTACTATGATTTTTATTTTCAAAATTTTATCTGGTGAGGCACCTGCATACTTTGATCAGTTTATTACATTCACTAGTGACATTCATGATTATCCTACACGAGGCAGTACTGATTTTTATGTTTCTCGTACAAGGTATTCACAATCTATGAACTCTATCTCCATCGAGGTGTGCTGGAATTTAATAAGCTCCCAGTACAAATCAAGCAATCTTGTTTGGTGAGAAAATTCAAGGAAGTTTTGATTGAGTATTTGAAATCAAAATACTAAATATGAACAGTGTCAGAATTTTAAATTATTTATCACATGCTTACATCATCTATTTGTTTATATACCGGGTGGCTACGAAAGTATTGCCTACGGAATATCTCAGTTATTGTATGAAGTAGGTTTGTGAAATTCGGAGCGTCGATATAATGACATAAGAGCTAGAATTTGAGCATATTGACATGTCGAAGTTAACTTCCGGTCTGACCGGAAGTAACATCAACTTTCTTATTTTAAATGGAAACCCTATTTTTTTTCATTTCGCTTTATTCAGCATTCAATTCCCTTTCTAATGGCATATCGCAAGTTGGTATCTAACCAGAAACTAGATCAGAAAAAAATTATTATTGAAATTCACCGAGTAGGCCGTGGAAGCAAAATGAAAGCCAAAAATTGAAAAGTTGGCTATGGAAACCATACGTCACTTGATAACAGTTGCTACTACTGTGATATTTTATTGTCATTCGTCGGCGTTAAAAAAAGCCGCTAAAAAAAATATTGGAAAAATTGGGAAAAAAACCATACTCTGTTGGTCCATAACTTAAATAGGAACATACAACTTTTTCTTGCCTGTACTATTCAGCATTACCATTCCTTTCTAATGATATAATAGAAAGTAATTTTTTGAAATGAAATACCAAAAAATCCAATTATTATTATTCAAATAACAAAAAAACAGATTTATCGAAAAAAAAATCAAATAAAGATAAAATAAATTCATAACAAATGTTCGAAATGCATTCCCTCAGCGTCAATACATTTATTGACTCTGGTGATATTTTCATGTAAAACGTTTCTCAACATTTGGGGCGTGATATCTTGGAAAGCTCTACGAATTTTTACTTCTAGCTCATGTAGAGTTGTAGGCTGTGTGGAATACACCATATTTTTAAGATGCCCCCATAGAAAAAAGTCGCACGGAGTAAGATCAGGTGACCTTGGTGGCCACCTGACTGGACCATGGGTTGTTATAAGTCTCTCTTGAAAGCGATTTTGAAGATAATTTCTCGCTATTCTTGAATTATGCGGAGGGGCGCCATCTTGCTGGAAGTACATTCTCTCAGTTATTTCCGCTGGTAGGTTGTTAATGAATTCCGAAATTTCATTCGTTAAAAAATTAAAGTATCTCTCTCCGGTTAGTTGGCCTTGAAAAAGAATGGGGCCAACAATATGAGTTCCAACTATTCCTGCCCAAACATTCACACTAAATCTCTCCTGGAAGCCACCTTGTCGAAACCGGTGCTCGTTTTCTATCGCCCAGTACCTGAAACAAAAGACCGTTCACACTTTTAGCACTTTACACTTCGACTATCGACAATAATCCAAATAAAGTACAGTACCTACCTTGTATTATTCCTGTTAAATAATCCATTGTTGGAAAATCTTGACTCGTCCGTAAACAAGATATAATAGTTAAATAGGTGATTCTCAGCATTTTGTCGAAGAAACCAATTACAATATTCCAGGCGCCTTTCACCGTCATTTTCATACAAATGTTGATGCAACTGATACTTGAAGGATTTAAATCGATGTTTTTTCAAAATTTTCCTAGCAGAGTCCTTACTTATAGCTAATTCGGCGCCAATCTGCCTTGAGGAAATTGTGATATACATTAATTTCAGTTTCCTCATTAATAACAAATGCTTCTTGGTCTTCGTGAACATCAGGCTCAGTTCTTAATTTTTCTTCAAGCCACTGGAAATACCTTCTTGACGGTTGCTGCCTCCCTGGATATCGCTCTAAATACAATCGTTCAGCGGCATATGAATTTTTTAAACATTCACCATAAAGGAGAAGCATGTCAATTTGTTCGGTTCGTGAATAACGGGGCATTTTTTGAATATTCCACTAACTGATTTCGATTTCCAAACCCTTTTAAAATGGTAGAATCAAAAACACTACTTCGAACGTCAAAATAATATGGATAGCAGCGTTCGTGAGAGCTCTCGTTTCTTTCTTGTTTCATTCCAAAATAGATCTTAATCAGCCTACTTGTTAATATTTTGGTTCGAATGATTATTGCAATGGAATGATTATTCTGAATAGCACAAACATCGTCCATAGGTAGATATTAGAATATCTATGGATGATGGCACAGACCAAGTACGTTTATGTTCCTATTTAACCTAGAACCTACAGGATATAATTTATCATTCCACATTATTTTTAATGTTATTTTTGCATATGGCGATAATCTGTTTTGTTATTTGAAGAATAATAATTGGATTTTTTGGTATTTCATTTCAAAAAATTACTTTCTATTATATCATTAGAAAGGAATGGTTATGCTGAATAGTACAGGCAAGAAAAAGTTGTATGTTCCTATTTAAGTTATGGACCTACAGAGTATTGTTTTTTTCCCAATTTTTCCAATATTTTTTTTGGCGGCTTTTTATAACGCCGACGAATGACAATAAAATATCACAGTAGTAGCAACTGTTATCAAGTTACGTATGGTTTCTATAGCCAACTTTTCAATTTTTGGCTTTCATTTTGCTTCCACGGCCTACTCGGTGAATTTCAATAATAATTTTTTTCTGATCTAGTTTCTGATTAGATACCAACTTGTGATATGTCATTAGAAAGGGAATTGAATGCTGAATAAAGCGAAAAGAAAAAAAAAATAGGGTTTCCATTTAAAATGAGAAAGTTGATGTTACTTCCGGTCAGACCGGAAGTTAACTTCGACATGTCAATATGCTCAAATTCTAGCTCTTATGTCATTATATTGACGCTCCAAATTTCACAAACCTTCTTCATACAATAACTGAGATATTCCGTAGGCAATACTTCCGTAGCCACCCGGTATGTATATTTATTTATTTGTGTATTTACTTATTGTTCCCAAGAAACATTACTGTTAATAGAATTAATCATACTAGGCAGTTCACTTGTTCGTAATAAGTTATGATTGATTTAATTAATTAGGACTTTTAATTTATTATGTATATATTATATATTTCAATAAACGATTGCAATTTCAACAATACTTCATTGTCTACATCGTGTCCTATATTTTCATTCAGAGTAGTGATCGTAGCTAGATGTGTTAGTTGAAGTGACTTGTGAAGTACTCATTTGAGATTCAACTGATCTACTTTCACTACCATGGCTAGATCTTTCTATTTCATGATTGCTTGATGACACACCAATATGTTTATTAACATTTTGTACTTTATAATGCAACAAAGTGTTGTGTTTTTGACCACACTTTTTGCAATTACCACTCGAACAATCTCGACTTACATGTGAGGCTCTTCTCAAACAGTTTAGGCACAATTTTGAACGCTTGGCATATTCATACCTTGAATGAACACTCATTTTTCCAAATTTCTCACAGTTACCAATAAAATGATAACCATTACATCATGTAAAAACTGTATTTGACCCCACAGAAGAGATTTACTGGATTTTAAATCAGGTTTGAATTTAATTTGATTAAATTTTTTATCACCATGGCTGTTTTCCAATGTTTCTAAAAGTTCAGCCCTTGATCTCAGAAATTCTTTGAATTCACTCAGTTTTGCTAACTTATCACGAGGCCGTTATTCGTCCCACTGACGGAGTGTACTAGAATGTAACTTTCCGCTAATGAGAAATATTATTATTACATCTCAAGATTCAATTTTCAAACCTAGAGATTCTAGTGACCTCGAGTGTTTTGTCATTGAGTCCATGAGTTTTCGTAATTCACTGGAAGACTCTCTCACCAATGATGGCAATGCAAATAATGATTTTTAATGATTATTGACCAACATATATTCATCATTGAACCTACTACAAAGCAAATCCCACGCAATTTTGTATTTTTTTGCTGCAAATTCCATTGATTGTATTATTTGCCTGGTATCACCATCCAATGCTCCTATTGCCAATTGAGTTATTCTCATGAATCAGTGATTTAAACGTGTCCCTAAATTCCAACGCTGAAACCCCGATATTAAAAGTCCAATAAGTTCATGTTTTACATACGATCCAAGAAAACCTCCCGCATAACTAGGAGGAGGCGGGGAAGACACCACTGAGACTTAGCGCGTATGGCAGAGGATAACCTAAATAACAGCGTAGGGCCTGCCATTGAGCAGGTAAGTATGAGCAGGTTTGCCCAGCCCTCTGAAACACTCAGACGGGCAGGAGCGAACTATCTCTGTAGAATGCAGTCAAACTCCCTCCTTCACCCCATACCCTGTGGCGAAGTGATAGTTTTATGGTGTTTTATTTATTCATCTGTTGTGATGTCGCTATACAATTTTATGAAAACGTAATTAATATACCCTTTTTGCCTAAATTCCAACCAAGTGTCTACAACTCCGCTAAATATAGGGATAGGGATTGGTTGTTAAATTATAGCGTTACGGGCTCTCGAATTGTGTATGGAAAGAACATCTAACCTTTGTGTGAAATATTTTCATCCACCATGTCATTGAATAAATACATTTACATCGAACCCATCCAAAACTCCTTTGCAAATGGCTATAACTTCATGAAAAGGTTCATCAAATACTTCCCTGATTTGCAATTGATTTTCCAAGTCATTTTCATGTGCTGACATTTCTATTGTAGTTTGAACTTTATTTTTGCAATGGCTGCGAGAGCGATGTATATATAACATGACTGGTCGCTACTCACTGTCGACTCACACTGACTGTGTACAAAAATATTACAGTAGAGGGCGGTACCATGGCAACGGCAACCGCAATCAATTACCATAGGCGGGTATACAAAACATTTATGACTGAATACATGATAATAAACTCATCATATATCGGCCCCCTTGAAAGGATGGACTTTCAAAAATATTACAAAAGTCTTCAGTTTGAACGGGAAGTAGACAAATAACACTGAACGTCTGATAACACCATTGGAAGTTTTTACACTCACGACCCTAATGTTTCCATCATCACTAAGATGTAGTTGCACGATTCTTCCCATGTGCCAGCGAAGGGGAGGAACGTTGTCGTTTTTTAATACAACCAAGGCTCCAACTTCTACTTTGGTAGGTGATGCGAACTTCCATTTTGTCCTGGTTTGTGGCAAGGACAGATATTCCGATTTCCAACGGTTCCAAAAATGTTGGACTATCTGCTGCAATCGGTGATAGTGAGACAATCTGCCTGGTTGAAATTTTGTCATATCTTGCTGAGGTATATTGTTTAAAATGTCTCCAATTAGGAAATGACTAGGGGTGAGTGGGGTTAAGTCATTTGGACTGTCGGATAAAGGAGTGAGTGGTCTAGAATTGAGGATGGCTTCGATTTGTACAAATATAGTGGTTAGATCCTCAAATGTAAGATGTGCGTTGCCAACGATTCTTTTCATGTGATATTTGGCAAGCTTGACTGCCGCCTCCCAACTGCCTCCAAAATGAGGAGAATTCGCGGGTATAAATTTCCATTTAATCGAATTTTGAGTAAGGAAATGTTCTACCTTCGTTTCCTTGAAATTGCGTATCAGCAAATCAGAAATTTCTTTCAGTTCGTTATTGGCTCCGCGAAAATTAGAACCATTATCGGATAGAAGTGTGTTACAAATTCCTCGCCTGGAAATGAAACGTTTCAATGCATTCAAGAAACATCCAGTACTCATATCACCACACAGTTCGAGGTGCACTGCTCGTGTTGCCAAGCAAATAAATATGCATAAATAGCATTTTACTATTTTTCTATTACGAGTTATTCCGTCCTTTATATAAAATGGCCCAGCGAAATCTACTCCGGTGTTGAAAAATGGTCTGACCGCTTGAACACGCTCTAATGGTAAATTCGCCATTTGGGGAAAGGTGCTTGTCGGCTTGGCCCTGAAGCATTTGACGCAATTGTGTAAAATACGCTTGACGGTGCTTTTGCCCTTAAGAGGCCAAAATTTATGTCTGACGAAAGCTAATGTAGATTGAGGACCAGCGTGGAAATTTCTCAGATGTTCTTGGAGGATAATAAGACGAGTTAAAGGGTGTTTGCTTGAAATAATGATGGGATGTTTTTGATCGGTATTAACCTTTGCCCGGGTCAATCGTCCACCAACTCTGATTATTCCATTTACATCTATGAATGGGTTTAAAGAAGTAAGCTTACTGTTCCTAAGAATTTGTTTAGAGTTCTTGAGTCGATTCAAATCTTCCGGAAAAACTTCGGCTTGAGCTACTTTTATTAGAACATTCATAGCATGCTTCAATTCGATAACTGAAATATTTCCCGAAGACTTATTGTTTTTACAATTGTTTGAGAACCTGAATAAATAAGCTACTATGCGTTGTAATTTGATAAGTATTTATAAAATATTTCATGATGGCTGACCTTTGTTTCTAGTAAGCTAGTAGTTTTACCTTCTGGTATGATTTCATTTAGCTTAACGGTGTTATTCGGCCATGTATCAGGGCTTTGACTTAACCATGTTGGCCCCGACCACCATAATGATGATGCAATTAATTTTTCGGGAGTGGTTCCACGAGAAATTACATCAGCAGGATTGTCCTCTGATTTGACATAACGCCACTGATTGTTTGAAGTTAGTTGTTGTATCTTTGAAACGCGATTACACACAAAGGTTTTCCAGTCTTTGGAAGGTGATGATATCCAAGACAATGTTATTGTCGAATCACACCAATAGTAAATATCAAAAATGTTTAATTTCAATGCTTCGATTACCGTTCGCATGAGTTTAGCGAGCAAAAGTGCACCTGAAAGCTCCAACATTGGTAAGGTCAATGACTTTACCGGTGCTACCTTGGATTTTGCGCAGATGAGTGAAATTTTAACGTTGCCATGCGAATCCCATGATTTGATGTATATGCAAGCGCCGTACGCAGCTTCACTGGCATCACTGAAGCCGTGAAGTTGGACGTGCTGTGTGTCAAAATTATTTGCGAGGGCAATGCGCGGTATTTCTAATTTTTTCAGATCATGAATTTGAGAAAATTGCTGCCATGTGATAAAGATTTCCGTTGGAACTGGGTCATCCCAATCGATTTTTAAAAGCCATAATTGTTGCAACAGGATTTTTGCTTTGATGATTATTGGGCCAACTAGGCCGAGTGGGTAAAAAACCTGCGAGATGGTGGATAATATCGAACGCTTCGTGATGTTTCCTGTTACTGGTTTGGTGCAAATGGTTACTTGAATGGTATCTGAAACTGCGTTCCATAACAAACCTAAAGTTTTTATACATGAACCGTCTGAAATGATATATTGGGATGTTCCTTATTGGGCCAACTAGGCCGAGTGGGTCAAAAACCTGCGCAATGGTGGATAATATCGAACGCTTCGTGATGTTTCCTGTTACTGGTTTGGTGCAAATGGTTACTTGAATGGTATCTGAAACTGCGTTCCATAACAAACCTAAAGTTTTTATACATGAACCGTCTGAAATGATATATTGGGATGTTCCTTCAGACCCTTGTACCGATGATATTAATTTATCGCGACAATTTGACATCCATTTCCGCAAGATAAATTTGCCTCCTTCGAGAATTTTACTGATTTCGCGTCTGATTTTGAACAAATCTTGAATGTTGTTTGCACCTGCTATTAAATCGTCGACGTAGAAGTCCGATAGAATGATTTTACTGGCTTCAGGGTAAGTTTCTGAATTTTCATATGCGAATTGATTTAAACTACGAATTGCTAGAAAAGAGGCTGACGAAGTTCCGTATGTAACGGTATTGAGGCGATAGTGGCCGATAGGTTCATCCAAATTGTCACGCCACAAAATTCTTTGCAAATCGCGCTGATCGTCCTTGATTAAAATCTGCCTATACATTTTTTCGTTATCGGCAATAATAACGAAACTGTATTTTCGAAAACGAAGTAAAATTGAGAATAAGTCATCTTGAATGATTGGACCTGTCATTAGAATGTCATTTAGTGAAACATTACTTGTGCTTTTAGCCGAGGCGTCGAAAACCACTCTGAGCTTAGTGGTTGTACTTGAATCCTTCAAAACACAATGATGTGGTAGGTAAAAATTAATTGTTTCATTTGCTACTTCATTGACTTTAGTCATGTGACCTAAGTTACGATATTCAGTAACGAAATCTGTATATTCTTTCTTAAGCTTACTATTAAAGCTAAATTTCCTTTCAAGAGATAAATAACGTTTAAGTGCATTGTCTTTAGAATCGCCTAGCCGCGAAACTGAATTTCGTAAAGGAAGATTGACAACAAATCGCCCTGTAGGGTCACGAGTCGTGGTGTCTCTAAATATTTTTTCGCACATTGCTTCTTCCTCCGTGAATTTACGTTCGAATTTGCATTCTTCTATGGCCCAAAATTTTTCCACTTGGTCATGGAGAACCCTTTCATTAACAACATTACAATGTGTTTTTGTAACAAGTGAGGTGCTGTTCGAGTTAATAACTCCTGCAACAATCCAACCCAATTTGGAATTTTGCAGTATCGGTTTGTTGCTTCCGATATTTATTTGTCCGTTCAAAATTATATCCCAGAAAATTTGTGCTCCGAGAAGTATATCTATGCTACCAGAAACGTTAAACGAAGGATCAGCGAGTGATAATTCATGAGGAACATTTAAATTTGTTATGTCGAAATCCGATGCTGGCATTTCATCTGGGATTTTTTCGATTATTAGAAAAGACAACCCCTGACGGTAATTATTATGATACATGGAGGAAATTGTTGCGTCCGTGATTGAATATATTTTTGTTTGAACTTGACCTATACCGGTGACTGGCAAATAAATTTTGCGTCCGATCAGGCCTAACTTTATGAACGTACTTCTGCAAATGAAATTAGACTGAGAACCTGAGTCCAATAATGCTCTGCATGTCATTTGTTTACCTTTATTATTAGAAATATTGACTAAGGCAGTTGATAGCAGAACTTGGGAATGTTGCTAAGGACGAAGTTTCGCTTTTATTGTTTGTGTGCGAATCATTATTTGATTGTGAGCTTTCTTCGCCACTGTTGACGGCGTTTTCGTTTTCCGAATGAATGATTGAATTATGACGCCCATTACATTTTTTGCAGCCAATTGATCGACATTCATTTGTTTGATGTCCTGAACGAAGACAATTTGTGCATAGTTTAAATTTTTTCAGTTCTAATATTCGAGATGGAATGGAAAGTTTCAATAACTTAAAACATGAAAAGATGTAATGAGGACCCTTGCAAAATGCACACCCCGAATTATGATATGAATTAGTTGAGGCGAAAGATCGAGTATCACCTTTTTTTTTGTATGAATTTGTTTTGATTCCGATTGGCACTAGAGTCTAAAGTTTCCAATATGTTACATCTTTCCCTCAAAAAGTTTTCGAGATTGGTCAGTTTTGGTTCGTTTGCTAGTTTAGTTGAATATTGTTCCCAATCGCGTTTCGTGATAGTGTCGAGTTTTGTAGCTAGTAAATATAAGAGAATAGAGTCCCACTGATCTACCTCTTCTCCCAGATTTTTTAATGCTCGGACGTGTTTATTAATTTCATCTAAATATCTGCGTAAGGATTGATAGGATTCTTTTGTGAGTGCTGGAATATTAAAAAGTGATGCAATATGGGAACGTTTGATGAGTCGTTTATTATCATATCGAGATTTGAGAAGATTCAAAGCTACGACATAATTTTGTGCTGAAACCTCGAGAGATTCAATTACATGTTTAGCTTCGCCTCGCAGTGCTTCTTTTAAATAATAAAATATTTGTGCGCATAACAATGTACTATTTTTGTCTACAACTACAGTAAAAGTGTCGAAAAACCCTGGCCATTCCCGATAATCCCCATAAAAATTAGGAACTGGAATAACTGGTAATTTTATATTTTGCATTGAGACGCCACTGTACGGCGTCGCGAGTGTGGGTGAATTCGAAGAAGTGATTGTGCTTGCACTTGACTGTGCGGAAATGTGAGTTGCAACAAGCTGCGTAGCCTGTGACACACAACTAAAATATGAATCTTCAAATTCGCAAAGATACTCTTGATGCGAGGGATCTGTATCTAACATTTCAATTTCCGATTGTATTTCATCAAACTGTTGCCAGAGTATTTCTACTTTACTTAATCGAGTTTGTAATTCAACTATTGATTTTTTTAATATATCAAAATCGTTAATGAAATTCGTGAAACGAGTAATTTGACCCTTAATTTGCCCACGTTTTACTATCATATTGTTTAATTCAGCCATATTGAAAAGTCGTTGGAAACGTCTAAAATGAAAGTTCACATAAAATGTCACTATATCTGTAGTAAACGTTGCACAAATGAAGGAAGTAAATGGAATAACGGAAAGAGACTTACAATAATTGTTCGACGACAATACATCTGATTTTTATTCGTACTTCTTTTCAATCCTTGATGCCTGCCAACTGCTTGTTGTGGAAGAGAAACGAGATGATTGCCTTTCTGAGAATTGATTTGCTTGTTTGCTCTTGTGCGATTGGGCTCGAAGATTGTGGACTGTATTTGATATGTGTGATTTTTATGATTACTTTGTTGATTGATTTTAAAAAAGAAAATACTTGTGAAACGGCGAAAATGATTTTATTTTTGCAATGGCTGCGAGAGCGATGTATATATAACATGACTGTTCGCTACTCACTGTCGACTCACACTGACTGTGTACAAAAATATTACAGTAGAGGGCGGTACCATGGCAACGGCAACCGCAATCAATTACCATAGGCGGGTATACAAAACATTTATGACTGAATACATGATAATGAACTCAACATATATCGGCCCCCTTGAAAGGCTGGACTTTCAAAAATATTACAAAAGTCTTCAGTTTGAACGGGAAGTAGACAAATTTTTGTCACTGAACGTCTGATAACACCATTGGAAGTTTTTACACTCACGACCCTAATGTTTCCATCATCACTAGGATGTAGTTGCACGATTCTTCCCATGTGTCAGCGAAGGGGAGGAACGTTGTCGTTTTTTAATACAACCAAGGCTCCAACTTCTACTTTGGTAGGTGATGCGAACTTCCATTTTGTCCTGGTTTGTAGCAAGGACAGATATTCCGATTTCCAACGGCTCCAAAAATGTTGGACTATCTGCTGCAATCGGTGATAGTGAGACAATCTGCCTGGTTGAAATTTTGTCATATCTTGCTGAGGTATATTGTTTAAAATGTCTCCAATTAGGAAATGACTAGGGGTGAGTGGGGTTAAGTCATTTGGACTGTCGGATAAAGGAGTGAGTGGTCTAGAATTGAGGATGGCTTCGATTTGTACAAATATAGTGTTTAGATCCTCAAATGTAAGATGTGCGTTGCCAACGATTCTTTTCATGTGATATTTGGCAAGCTTGACTGCCGCCTCCCAACTGCCTCCAAAATGAGGAGAATTCGCGGGTATAAATTTCCATTTAATCGAATTTTGAGTAAGGAAATGTTCTACCTTCGTTTCCTTGAAATTGCGTATCAGCAAATCAGAAATTTCTTTCAGTTCGTTATTGGCTCCGCGAAAATTAGAACCATTATCGGATAGAAGTGTGTTACAAATTCCTCGCCTGGAAATGAAACGTTTCAATGCATTCAAGAAACATCCAGTACTCATATCACCACACAGTTCGAGGTGCACTGCTCGTGTTGCCAAGCAAATAAATATGCATAAATAGCATTTTACTATTTTTCTATTACGAGTTATTCCGTCCTTTATATAAAATGGCCCAGCGAAATCTACTCCGGTGTTGAAAAATGGTCTGACCGCTTGAACACGCTCTAATGGTAAATTCGCCATTTGGGGAAAGGTGCTTGTCGGCTTGGCCCTAAAGCATTTGACGCAATTGTGTAAAATACGCTTGACGGTGCTTTTGCCTTTGAGAGGCCAAAATTTATGTCTGACGAAAGCTAATGTAAATTGAGGACCAGCGTGGAAATTTCTCAGATATTCTTGGAGGATAATAAGACGAGTTAAAGGGTGTTTGCTTGAAATAATGATGGGATGTTTTTGATCGGTAGTAACCTTTGCCCGGGTCAATCGTCCACCAACTCTGATTATTCCATTTTCATCTATGAATGGGTTTAAAGAAGTAAGCTTACTGTTCCTAAGAATTTGTTTAGAGTTCTTGAGTCGATTCAAATCTTCCGGAAAAACTTCGGCTTGAGCTACTTTTATTAGAACATTCATAGCATGCTTCAATTCGATAACTGAAATATTTCCCGAAGACTTATTGTTTTTACAATTGTTTGAGAACGTGAATATACAAAACATTTATGACTGAATACATGATAATGAACTCAACACTTTAACTTCATCAATCATTATATTCCACTTCTGTGTGAGCACCAAATATAAATAAAAATATTGAAAATAGAACAATTACAGTGAAAAACAGCCTAAATGGTATAAAGGAAAGGTAAGAAAAAGAAAATTTCTATGTTTTTATACCACTTTTACTTGTAACACTTCGTTACTGCAGTTTCGTCCTATATGGACATTCTCAAACAACTATTTTATAACCCTAATTTTGAAGTACCTATATACCTAAAAATATTACCTATAATGTAGGAATGTAAGCTTTCACGGCTGGCGTCAATATTTTGGTTGGTTTTCGGGTTTTGCCGTGGTCTTCTTTGGTTTAAACGTTTCGACTGCAACTGCGGCAGTCATCTTCAGTGGCGTGGTCGAAGTACTCTTCTAGACGTATCAACTGAAACTGAAGCTTTCGAGTTTGCCATGTTATTTATAGTGATATTTTTTCGATCACTTTCTGTAATAGTGGGTTCGCGCGCACTTTCCGCGCGATTCGGGTGACATGTCTTCGTTTTGGCCCCTTTCAATGCTGTGTGCCAGATCTTTGGTGAATATGTTCTCTCTTCTTTTCTGTTGAAGTTCTATTGGTGTTTGTGTATTTCTATCACTTCTAGATACATTCTTTCCTGTATCTCTGCAGCGTGAAAGAAATGTTAGAGAACTTAAAAGTTGGGCTTTTTTCTTACGTGATGCTTCTAGTCTGCTGACAAACTTGTAGGTTTCCTCCCCGTAGAGTCGACTAATGTAGGATTGTAAGCTTTCACGGCTGGCGTCAATATTTTGGTTGGTTTCCGGGTTTTGCCGTGGTCTTCTTTGGTTTAAATCTCCAAACGTTTCGACTGCAACTGCGGTAGTCATCTTCAGTGGCGTGGTCGAAGTACTCTTCTGGACGTATCAACTGAAACTGAAGCTTTCGAGTTTGCCATGTTATTTATAGTGATGTCACCCGATACATGACCCCGCATGTTATTTACAATGTTTTATTTGATATACCCCCCGCGCCATCTATCGAGCAATCACAGTGTTTTCCATTTCAAAAAGTAGTATCGGTGAAACCCTCCAAACAGTTTTTCATTTATGTTTGTACGTCAAACTGTTCAAAAGTTAACAGGGGTGAGGGGACTATTTTAGACAGGGAGATGGTAACACAAAATATTAGGTCATTTGTATCAGTATGGCGGTTCTTCCGGGGTCTAATTACGGAATGACAAAAACGAAAATGATGGTCATAGCACTGGTACCGGCGGCCCAATTGCGTTGTCGAACGATTTATTCCACAAAAATGCTTGTATTTTCCAATAGTCAATAAAAAAAAGCAGGCGGTAGCGTAATGCCATACTTCTCCGGTGTGACTTACAGACCGCCATACCGACAGGAATACATTAATTAAAAAAAAAAACAAAAAAACCATTCAACCATTTGTACCAGGCTAATTTTTGCGCTGCTAATCATCGTCGAGTAGCCATTCACGGAAATCACCTTGCCATACGTTTCCGACGGTTCCCAAGGGCCGCCATACCACCGCAAGGTGTACATTTTTTTTCGCCGAACGATTTGTATCAGTATTGCATTTGGATTTTTGGAAAGTATTTGATAAAATGTGACTGTTATTATATTTCTCATAGTTCTAGTAAAATCATTTTTCACTACATGGAATCATTGTATTCTATTCGTTTGGATGTAATTCTATCTAAATAAAAGTATCTGTCATGAAGTCCCGTGGTTTTTGTTTTGAACCATTTGATGTCTGCTCATACCTACCTACATCTTCAACTAATTCATTATTCGAAATATTCATCCTAATGAAGAAAATATTAAACTGGAATGTCATACCTATATTAGTTGAATTCTTCTCTTTTGAAGTTACTGGGCAATGTTGTGTACATACAAATAGATCGTAAAAGCGGATAGCGTTTGATGACGATCATCGAAGACTCGAAGGCCAAATTTTCTATAACTGTAATATTTGACACCCCAATCAGTTAGAGTGAGACGCTATTCTTTATAATGGAGCTCCACCTCCATCGGCTGGGATTCTTAATTCCCCCTTTACACTTCAGAATTAGTTTGACCTTCTTATGCTACAGACCTGTTTTCTCGACGGTTTATGGGGTTGCAAATTTATAAGTAACCTTGTTTGCCAAACCAGAACTATGAGAAAAAATTGCACAAAGTTTGGAATTTTGAGTCACCCGCGAAAATCGACTCAATTGATAATATTCTATTTCCCGGCTTTCCCGACATTTTATAGGGTTGCAAATTTATACATTGACTTGTTTGTCATAGCAGAACTGAGGAAAAAATGCAAAAAGTTTGTAATTTTGTGACATTTGCAAAAATTGCTTCTAACGATACTGTTCACTCATGCCATCTTCCGGGATACTGAAAAGAGTGCAAACTCAATTGACGCCTTAAAATTTTACCAGCAAAGTTTGCAAAACACGAAAATGATGTTTGCAATTTTGTGACCCCTAAAACTCTGCCTCTGAGACTGTTTTTAGCGTTATCCATGTTTTTTGGATGTTCCGTACGCATGACAAGTGTGCAAATTCAAAGCATTTTAGGGGTAACTGTACCATGGTTTACCACAAATTTGCACAATGTTTGCAATTCTGTTATCGTAATTAACGCTAATTACAACGTAATTTAGGATTACTCGTATTTCCAGTTCCATCGAGTTCTTGCCGTTGGTGGAGGGTTGGTGCTGAAGAAGATGACGTGTTCGCCGAAGAGTTTCGGAGTGGGGGGCTTCAAAACGTTTCACCCTAAGTGGCGCGCGTCTTTTCTGCAAAAAAACATGGCGGCGATGCAGCGGAAGGAAAAAAAACATGGCGGCGATGGAGCGGAAGGCAAAAAACATGGCGGCGATGAAGCGGAATGCAAAAAACCTGGCGGCGATGCAGCGGAAGGCAAAAAAACATGGCGCGATGGAGCGGAACCCAAAAAAACATGGCGGCGATGGAGCGGAAGGCAAAAAAACATGGCGCGATGGAGCGGAACGCAAAAAACATGGCGGCGATGGAGCGGAAGGCAAAAAAACATGGCGCGATGGAGCGGAACGCAAAAAACATGGCGGCGATGGAGCGGAAGGCAAAAAAATATGGCGCGATGGCGGAAGTTATGAAAAAACTTCTTTCCCTCACGTGATTCGCTGAGAGCAATTGGCTGGAAGAGAAAAAAACGTCACGTGATTCGCTGAGAGCAATTGGCTGGAAGAGAAAAAAACATGGCTTCCGCCGCCGCCACCTTAATTGACAAAAAGAAAAAATTAAATATGAAAAATGTCTACTGTCTTAGAACACACACAACAGAAAATTATGATGGACGACTTATTATTAATTCACTCGCTCTCGAATGAAATTCCAAAAGAAAAAAAATACGTCTCATCGCGCTGTAGTCGTAAACAGCGATAAGAGCCACATCTGGTGTTTACTCTCTCTCCAATGAAATTATAAGAAATACGATTTGGCCTTGGACTTGTTTACTGTCTCAGATGTTGTTTTCCAGGAAAATGATGAGTCAGCAGAGATAAGAGAGTTTAGTTTGAAGCCAAATTGATCGATTCAAGGCATTTCAAGTGTCTCACTCTAACCCATGGCATTGTATATCTGTCTTTGTTTGTTCGCATTTATTGAAATGAATAACGTCAGTTCGAGAAAAATACGTTTATTTTTTCAAATAAAAAATTATACTTCAGTGCCATGGTAATATTCACCATCTTTGTTCGAATTGTTGAATATGTATCTTTGTCGAATTGATTGCAACAGTTTGTACGATGATTATAAAGATACAAAAACATAAATCCATCGTAGGCGTCTGTAGGGCATCTTGACGTCGTCGTCGTTACTCGGGGCACTGCAGGCATCGTGCGAGGGGTCACCTCCTCCACCACCTGAGATGCTGACGGTTGCAGCAAAAACCAGTCAGTTTCTTGGCAAGTTTCGTTGCGAAAGACTTTCCTCAGCGGGTAGTGGGGACATGTTTGTTAAGTCGTAAAAAGCAACGTTTGGTCGTCCTACCTCCACCACACCCATGCGATACGATTATTTAGCGAAATTACCGGGAATTTTTTGGCGGGTGCGAAATATCTAAAATCCAAGCCCAAGTGTTTGAGAGAATGCATGTTTCTCACGAGTGTTTATTTCGACTGTCAGTTGTTTATATTAGCATATTCGAATAATTGATATATTGAAATCCGTCAGTTTTCGTGAGTACACCCTGTATAAATAGTCTCAAATCGCTTTATGAGAGCTCGGTAGATAATAATCGAACTTTCAGACATTTCATTCATATAGGTACCACGGTATATATATTTTATTATCAAAACACTATGTGAATTTTTGCCAAAGAATCAAACAAACTTCAAGTATTTATTCGCATATGATTTGAGTTTATTTACCATCTCGATATTCATATCTATGCATGGTCAACGATTTCAAGCAGGTAGGTATTGCTGACACAACAAATTAATAATCCCAGTGGCTTGGACGTTTTGAATGCTCGAGTTCATACATATTTGTCATTGCTGTTTACTCAATACGCCATTATCGATGATATTTAAGAGAATTTCGTATTCCGAAAATTTGTTTGCAAAAATCGGAAGTTGAAATATGTAGCGAATTTCTTGAGTGTTTGTGAATAAATTTGGTACAGAAATTTGTTTATTACCATATTTGCGTTCCAAAGAACACCTGAATAAACAAAACCAATCGGATTTTGAGACCAAAGCACTCGATTCTAGGTCTGTATATCACCTCACTTTATACCATTGGATTTTATGTCATCTCCCTTTGCATTCATCATTTGAATAGAGTTTGAAACCGAATAGCTCGGAATGTTCTGGAAATTAGATTCTGATCACGTCATACCTGGATTGGAGGATGATCCAGCAGCACCTATTAGGTAAAAAAGCTAAACTAACATCACGGTAATAATTGCCACTTGTCGATTGCTTTTGCGAATTCATACAAAGTTGAATACTGAATAGTTGAAATAGACATGAGTGAGACATGGCGTGGAAAGACCTTTGGGAAATCACCAAACATTTTTGAGTAAAATTCATGCTTTTTTAAATTTAATTGAGTTCGTGAACAAGATTTCCGTTTGAAAAAAAGAGAATAACTTCGAGCGAACACAGTATCGAGATGACTTGGAATATTTTTGAGTGAAGTTAATTTAAATGGGCAACGATGGTCTCGTAGCGACGTGGTCCGCATAAAAAATAATGCGGTACTGGACTTGGAGTATTTCAGGCAGGTAATCGAGTTCGTGAACAAGATTTCCGTTTGAAAAAACAAAAGAGAATAACTTCGAGCGAACACAGTATCGAGATGACTTGGAATATTTTTGAGTGAAGTCCATGTTAATTCAAATGGGCAACGATGGTCTCCTAGCGACGTGGTCCGCATAAAAAATAATGCGGTACTGGACTTGGAGTATTTCAGGGAAGTATACGAGTCCTCTGTCGAAGAGCCAAATAACTTCGAGCGAACACAGTATCGAGATGACTTGGAATATTTTTGAGTGAAGTCCATGTTAATTCAAATGGGCAACGATGGTCTCGTAGCGACGTGGTCCGCATAAAAAATAATGCGGTAATGGACTTGGAGTATTTCAGGCAGGTAATCGAGTTCGTGAACAAGATTTCCGTTTGAAAAAAAAAGAGAATAACTTCGAGCGAACACAGTATCGAGATGACTTGGAATATTTTTGAGTGAAGTCCATGTTAATTCAAATGGGCAACGATGGTCTCGTAGCGACGTGGTCCGCATAAAAAAAATAATGCGGTACTGGACTTGGAGTATTTCAGGGAAGTAAACGAGTCCTCTGTCGAAGAGCCAAATAACTTCGAGCGAACACAGTATTGAGATGACTTGGAATATTTTTGAGTGAAGTCCATGTTAATTCAAATGGGCAACGATGGTCTCGTAGCGACAAAGTCCGCATAAAAAATAATGCGGTACTGGACTTGGAGTATTTCAGGCAGGTAATCGAGTTCGTGAACAAGATTTCCGTTTGAAAAAACAAAAGAGAATAACTTCGAGCGAACACAGTATCGAGATGACTTGGAATATTTTTGAGTGAAGTCCATGTTAATTCAAATGGGCAACGATGGTCTCCTAGCGACGTGGTCCGCATAAAAAATAATGCGGTACTGGACTTGGAGTATTTCAGGGAAGTATACGAGTCCTCTGTCGAAGAGCCAAATAACTTCGAGCGAACACAGTATCGAGATGACTTGGAATATTTTTGAGTGAAGTCCATGTTAATTCAAATGGGCAACGATGGTCTCGTAGCGACGTGGTCCGCATAAAAAATAATGCGGTAATGGACTTGGAGTATTTCAGGCAGGTAATCGAGTTCGTGAACAAGATTTCCGTTTGAAAAAAAAAGAGAATAACTTCGAGCGAACACAGTATCGAGATGACTTGGAATATTTTTGAGTGAAGTCCATGTTAATTCAAATGGGCAACGATGGTCTCGTAGCGACGTGGTCCGCATAAAAAAAATAATGCGGTACTGGACTTGGAGTATTTCAGGGAAGTAAACGAGTCCTCTGTCGAAGAGCCAAATAACTTCGAGCGAACACAGTATTGAGATGACTTGGAATATTTTTGAGTGAAGTCCATGTTAATTCAAATGGGCAACGATGGTCTCGTAGCGACAAAGTCCGCATAAAAAATAATGCGGTACTGGACTTGGAGTATTTCAGGCAGGTAATCGAGTTCGTGAACAAGATTTCCGTTTGAAAAAACAAAAGAGAATAACTTCGAGCGAACACAGTATCGAGATGACTTGGAATATTTTTGAGTGAAGTCCATGTTAATTCAAATGGGCAACGATGGTCTCCTAGCGACGTGGTCCGCATAAAAAATAATGCGGTACTGGACTTGGAGTATTTCAGGGAAGTATACGAGTCCTCTGTCGAAGAGCCAAATAACTTCGAGCGAACACAGTATCGAGATGACTTGGAATATTTTTGAGTGAAGTCCATGTTAATTCAAATGGGCAACGATGGTCTCGTAGCGACGTGGTCCGCATAAAAAATAATGCGGTACTGGACTTGGAGTATTTCAGGCAGGTAATCGAGTTCGTGAACAAGATTTCCGTTTGAAAAAAAAAGAGAATAACTTCGAGCGAACACAGTATCGAGATGACTTGGAATATTTTTGAGTGAAGTCCATGTTAATTCAAATGGGCAACGATGGTCTCGTAGCGACGTGGTCCGCATAAAAAAAATAATGCGGTACTGGACTTGGAGTATTTCAGGGAAGTAAACGAGTCCTCTGTCGAAGAGCCAAATAACTTCGAGCGAACACAGTATTGAGATGACTTGGAATATTTTTGAGTGAAGTCCATGTTAATTCAAATGGGCAACGATGGTCTCGTAGCGACAAAGTCCGCTTAAAAAATAATGCGGTACTGGACTTGGAGTATTTCAGGCAGGTAATCGAGTACGTGTGAACAAGATTTCCGTTTGAAAAAAAAAAAGAGAATAACTTCGAGCGAACACAGTATCGAGATGACTTGGAATATTTTTGAGTGAAGTCCATGTTAACTCAAATGGGCAAAAATGGTCTCGTAGCGACATGGACTTCGAAACGTTCACAGTGGGTGGTGCTACGCATCTTCAACAACATTATACTAATTCGAATTTACAGGCGGCTTTCAAACTTGATCGATAGTACATTTTCAGTTCGAAAGATTCATACTAGATGGCGCTACGCTTCTGTCGCAATATTATACCCAGTTGTGTTCATACGACAGCTTGAAATGTGACTGGATTAGTTATTATTTGCTGAAAATGAGCTGTGGCAGATGATCTACCACCTCAGACGTTGTACATTCAATACTTGGAAACGGGAGACGAAATTTGGTGAAGTTGAATTGAAACCCACCCAGAGCATACCAGACCCGCAGCATATTATACCTTTCTATCGAAACAATAGAAGAGTAGCCTACTGAATCCAAGCCAGCTGTCTACCATCGGAAGGGTAAGTTTCGATTTTCATTTTTCACACACATTCTGTATCAGTTTCTTCATTCAGTGAACAAATATGAATTCTGAAGACATCACTACTATTTACGCAGACATGGTTGAACTATGTAGGGAAATTAACGAAAGTTTGAAACAATTGGAATTCAAGCAACTTGATACTTTGAGTGAAAATATGCCTGCAAATATGAGTTCCGAAGACATCACTACTATTTACGCAGACATGGTTGATCTATGTAGGGAAATTAACGAAAGTTTGAAACAATTGGAATTCAAGCAACTTGATACTTTGAGTGAAAATATGCCTGCAAATTTGTGTAGAGCTATGAAACTCATCAGAAGCAAACTAAAATTCGATGATGTTTTATCTACTGTATGCGTAAACATAATCAAAAATTTGGAAGAAGCGGTGTCAATTCTCAAAATGGACATCTCAAAGAGAAAATGCAATATTTGGTTGGCACATTGTAAAAGAACTGCACGCATGCTAAATAAAGCTATATCATCAATCAACGAAGAGCAGTCAATAGGGACTTTACGCAGACTTCAAACTTTGGCGGGAAATTTGAAAATTGTAAGAAATTCAATTAAAAACGCAGGAGTGGTTGGAGGAGGGGCAACATCAAAGTTATCAACACGAGTGAAGTGGGAAGATATGAAATCCGCATTTTCGTCAGGTCTGCGTACAGGAATAATAATGAATTTGACACATAAGGATATTGGACAATTTTTTCAAGACGCTTATAACATATCCAAACGCATAATAAAGAAATTGCTGAAAAAACATCCAATGATTGAGGTTAATAATACATTTTGTGCTGAATTTGTCAAAGATAGCTTGAATATGGAATATAATAATATAGAATATTTCAGTACTAAAAACAATATCATAGACAGGGGTACAAACTTGAAAGGGTGGTTCCAAGAGAACGTCATTGACCATATTCGACATAAATTGTTGAAATCATTGGAACAGGAAAGAGATTCCACACTTAAAAAAATTGTTAGTTTGGAAGTATATATTAGTGAATATAACATTGAACACGGTTCATCTTTCATCGAGCTTCCAAAGTCCATAGCCAGAAAGCAAGCGTGCATTAATATAAAAATAATGATGAAGCATGCTTTGCTTGGTCGGTTGTTTCAGCTCTGCATCCAGCATGAAAGCATAGTGACAGGACAAAATCATATCCACATTACACACAAATCTTGAATTTGGACGGTATTCAATTTCCGATGAAATTGGAGCAAATTACCAAATTTGAGAACCTGAACAACATATCGATCAATTTGTACACCTTGGAATTAACTCAGCCGCAGGCTGACAGAGAGGCATTTTTCGTAACTGTTCCCAGTCGACTCACCAAACGGAGATTGAACCGACATGTTAATTTACTTTTAATTCAGAATGAATATCATTCAAAATTGAAGGGTTATAGAGGACCGCCAGAAACAGTTGATGATACCAAAATTCGATACCACTACTGCTTCATCAAATATTTATCCCGACTGCTCAGTACACAAATAAGTAGAAACAGGCATAAAGTATATTTTTGTGATGGATGTTCAAGATACTTCACTGTCAAAAAGAGGCTGAAATGCAAACAAACTAGATACATCACCATATTGAATGAAAAATATTGATTTGTTCAGAACCCGCATGATGATGAATTTTTTACAGAATATGTGTGAAAATGGAATAGAAACTGTGCTCCAGGCGGGACGTCTATATCCACCATATTATGTTAAGTATATAAATATATACATGTAATTAGTAAACATTATATGCTGAATAAAACAACTATGCTAACAATATTTAAGAGTATTTTTCCCTACGCAACCATTATCCATCAGTTCCCAAATATTCACCATTTAATACCACAGTTTTCTGTCGGAAATTGTTACATTTTTGACGTGAAATTGACCGATTTCTAGAGTAAAAAATACCCTTGTGGGGATGAAGATGTACCTTATTATTATGTATTATTATCGTTCTGTATGGATATCACTCTAATCGGTCAATCTACCAGTTTCATTAAAAAAATTAAAAAATTTGGTGCAAGAAAGTGCCTCTTTTTTGAGGTGAAAAAGTACCACTTTTCTATTTAAAAAAGTGTAATTTTTTTTATGCAAATACTGTCACTTTTTTATGAAAAAAATGTGCCTGTTTTTTGCCCTAAAATGTAACACTTTTATTGACATGGTGGAAAAAGCTGAGTGAAAGCTGAGTGATTCACTCAGCCACTCAGCTTTCACTGAAAATGCTTCACTCAGCTTTTACCACCATGTCAATAAAGGTGTCAATTTATTTCATTCAATAAAACATGTATTCTTATGGGAAAATGACAATTTTTTTTTATCAAAAAAATTACCGAAAATTGACATGGTGGAAAAAGCTGAGTGAATGCTGAGTGAATGCTGAGTGACTCAAAATTCACTGAAAATGCTTCACTGAAATCCTTCCACCATGTCAATTTTGGGTCATTTTTTTGATCGAAAAAGGTGTCACTTTTTTGCATCAAAAAAGAACACGTTTTTGCACCAAAATAGGAAGAATAATTCAATTAAAAATGTGCTGCTTTTTCGCATAAAAAATGAGCATGTTTTTTGAAGCAAAATATGATGAATAATTCAATAAAAAATGTGATACTTTTTTGCATAAAAGATGACATGTTTTTTTAAGCAAAAAAAATAGAGAAGGATATTTTCGAGTAACAAAATTAAAATCAAAAATATTCTAAGATATATATATTTTCATAAAAGTATTGATGGACGATCTACAAACTACGCATGTATCGCACGTGATGGCGCACTGTGAGCAGCACACCAAGTGTCTACATAGCATAAACAATACACTTAGTTCATTCTGTGAGTCTATGTTTATGGCATCTGTGGTCACTTTGCTGCTCATGTCACCTTTCACTTGTCGTTCTTCTGGAGCAACATCAGCGCCAACTGTCGGTGGTGATGATGACAGCCAAACTGCCATGTTTTTTTGCCTTCCGATCCATCGCCGCCATGTTTTTTTGCAGAAAAGACGCGCGCTTTGACAGACTAATAGATTGCACTGATGTCTTTCTTTTAGTCACCGAGAACCGCCACAAATAGGCGTTGAGTGAGTTATTAGCCACTCAACTGTACCAATCACTCAGTAGTTAATCAGCTACTGGGTGAATGAATCACTTTGTAGCTCTAACTGAGCCTAAGAATCACTCTGTACAGCAGCCAAGAAATGTAACACTCGGTCATTAGCTGAATTAATCACTCGACTGATTGAATCACTCAGCAGTTATTCTATTCAGTCACTGAGTGAAGGACTCTGCCATCTGCGTGTGTCTGCCAGCGAAAATTCACACTACAAAAGTCCTAATCGAGAATATTCAAGGGTATGTTGTGTATTTCCGTCATCGACTCCATTACAGCCTTGGATGTTTGAGTGACGAAATACATGACAGATTCTTTGAAGAACCGTAAAGTCTCGAAAAAGAATAATGACGTTTGAATGGCTAACAGATGGTGCTGATATCCCCACCAGAACGGAGAGTGTTTGGTGACATTAGTAGGTTGACAGATGGCGCTGATATTCCCATATTCCCACCAGAACGGAGAGTGACAGGTGGCATCAAGCAACTGACAGATGATGCTGATGTTCCTCCAGAACCAAGAGCGTCAGGCGTCATTAGCGGAGTGACAGATGACACCTAACCAGCAGTTTGGCTGTCATCACCACCACCGACAGATGGCGCTGATGTTCCTTCACAAGGATGAGTGGGCAGATGACACTCCGCCCACAGTTTGGGTATCATCATCACCACCACCGACAGTTGGCGCTGATGTTGCTCCAGAAGAACGACAAGTGACCACAGATGCCATAAACATAGACTCACAGAATGAACTAAGTGTATTGTTTATGCCATGTAGACACTTGGTGTGCTGCTTACAGTGCGCCATCACGTGCGATACATGCGTAGTTTGTAGATCGTCCATCAATACTTTTATGAAAATATATATATCTTAGAATATTTTATATTTTAATTTTGTTACTCGAAAATATCCTTCCCTATTTTTTCTGCTTCAAAAAACATGTCATCTTTTATGCAAAAAAGTATCACATTTTTTATTGAATTATTCATCATATTTTGCTTCAAAAAACATGCTCATTTTTTATGCGAAAAAGCAGCACATTTTTGATTGAATTATTCTTCCAATTTTGGTGCAAAAACGTGTTCTTTTTGATGCAAAAAAGTGACACCTTTTTCGATCAAAAAAATTACCCAAAATTGACATGGTGGAAGGATTTTAGTGAAGTATTTTCAGTGAATTTTGAGTCACTCAGCATTCACTCAGCTATCACTCAGCATTCACTCAGCTTTTTCCACCATGTCAATTTTTGGTAATTTTTTTTTATAAAAAAAATGTCATTTTCCCATAAGAATACATGTATTTTTGAATGAAAAAAAGTGACACCTTTATTGACATGTTGGTAAAAGCTGAGTGAAGCATTTTCAATGAAAGCTGAGTGGCTGAGTGAATCACTCAGCTTTCACTCAGCTTTCACTCAGCTTTTTCCACCATGTCAATAAAAGTGTTACTTTTTAGGGGAAAAACAGCCACTTTTTTGCATAAAAAAGTGACACTTTTTTGCATTAAAAAAGTTACAGTTTTTGCATAAAAAAGTGACAGTTTTTTTCATAAAAAAGTGACAGTATTTGCATAAAAAAAATAGACTTTTTTAAATAGAAAAGTGGTACTTTTTCACCTCAAAAAAGAGGTACTTTTTCACCTCAAAAAAGATTAGAGTGATATCCATACAGATACGATAGATGGCACTGATGTTTCCAAAAAGAAACATATCTTTACCTCGAATAAGGTACATCTTCATCCTCACAAGGGTATTTTTTACTCTAGAAATCGGTCAATTTCTCGTCAAAAATGTAACAATTTCCGACAGAAAACTGTGGTATTAAATGGTGAATTTTTGGGAACTGATGGATAATGGTTGCGTAGGGAAAAATACTCTTAAATATTGTTAGCATAGTTGTTTTATTCAGCATATAATGTTTACTAATTACATGTATATATTTATATACTTAACATAATATGGTGGATATAGACGTCCCGCCTGGAGCACAGTTTCTATTCCATTTTCACACATATTCTGTAAAAAATTCATCATCATGCGGGTTCTGAACAAATCAATATTTTTCATTCAATATGGTGATGTATCTAGTTTGTTTGCATTTCAGCCTCTTTTTGACAGTCAATAGTATGACTCATGAGTTTTCCGTGGCTCGTGAAGTATCTTGAACATCCATCACAAAAATATACTTTATGCCTGTTTCTACTTATTTGTGTACTGAGCAGTCGGGATAAATATTTGATGAAGCAGTAGTGGTATCGAATTTTGGTATCATCAACTGTTTCTGGCGGTCCTAAATAACCCTTCAATTTTGAATGATATTCATTCTGAATTAAAAGTAAATTAACATGTCGGTTCAATCTCCGTTTGGTGAGTCGACTGGGAACAGTTACAAAAAATGCCTCTCTGTCCGCCTGCGGCTGAGTTAATTCCAAGGTGTACAAATTGATCGATATGTTGTTCAGGTTCTCAAATTTGGTAATTTGCTCCAATTTCATCGGAAATTGAATACCGTCCAAATTCAAGATTTGTGTATAATGTGGATATGATTTTATCCTGTCACTATGCTTTCGTGCTGAATGCAGAGCTGAAACAACCGACCAAGCAAAGCATGCTTCATCATTATTTTTATATTAATGCACGCTTGCTTTCTGGCTATGGACTTTGGAAGCTCGATGAAAGATGAACCGTGTTCAATGTTATATTCACTAATATATACTTCCAAACTAACAATTTTTTTAAGTGTGGAATCTCTTTCCTGTTCCAATGATTTCAACAATTTATATCGAATATGGTCAATGACGTTCTCTTGGAACCACCCTTTCAAGTTTGTACCCCTGTCAATGATATTGTTTTTAGTACTGAAATATTCTATATTATTATATTCCATATTCAAGCTATCTTTGACAAATTCAGCACAAAATGTATTATTAACCTAAATCATTGGATGTTTTTCAGCAATTTCTTTATTTTGCGTTTGGATAAGGTATAAGCGTCTTGAAAAAATTGTCCAATATCCTTATGTGTCAAATTCAATATTATTCCTGTACGCAGACCTGACGAAAATGCGGATTTCATATCTTCCCACTTCACTCGTGATGATAACTTTGATGTTGCCCCTCCTCCAACCACTCCTGCATTTTTAATTGAATTTCTCACTATTTTCAAATTTCCCGCCAAAGTTTGAAGTCTGCGTAAAGTCCCTATTGACTGCTCTTCGTTGATTGATGATATAGCTTCATTTAGCATGCGAGCAGTTCTTTTACAATGTGCCAACCAAATATTGCATTTTCTCTTTGAGATGTCCATTTTGAGAATTGACACCGCTTCTTCCAAATTTTTGATTATGTTTACGCATACAGTAGATAAAACATCATCGAATTTTAGTTTGCTTCTGATGAGTTTCATAGCTCTACACAAATTTGCAGGCATATTTTCACTCAAAGTATCAAGTTACTTGAATTCCAATTGTTTCAAACTTTCGTTAATTTCCCTACATAGTTCAACCATGTCTGCGTAAATAGTAGTGATGTCTTCAGAACTCATATTTGCAGGCATATTTTCACTCAAAGTATCAAGTTGCTTGAATTCCAATTGTTTCAAACTTTCGTTAATTTCCCTACATAGTTCAACCATGTCTGCGTAAATAGTAGTGATGTCTTCAGAATTCATATTTGTTCACTGAATGAAGAAACTGATACAGAATGTGTGTGAAAAATGAAAATCGAAACTTACCCTTCCGATGGTAGACAGCTGGATTGGATTCAGTAGGCTACTCTTCTATTGTTTCGATAGAAAGGTATAATATGCTGCGGGTCTGGTATGCTCTGAGCTGGGTTTCAATTCAACTTCACCAAATTTCGTCTCCCGTTTCCAAGTATTGAATGTACAACGTCTGAGGTGGTAGATCATCTGCCACAGCTCATTTTCAGCAAATAAGAACTAATCCAGTCACATTTCAAGCTGTCGTATGAACACAACTGGGTATAATATTGCGACAGAAGCGTAGCGCCATCTAGTATGAATCTTTCGAACTGAAAATGTACTATCGATCAAGTTTGAAAGCCGCCTGTAAATTCGAATTAGTATAATGTTGTTGAAGATGCGTAGCACCACCCACTGTGAACGTTTCGAAGTCCTTGTCGCTACGAGACCATTTTTGCCCATTTGAATTAACATGGAATTCACTCAAAAATATTCCAAGTCATCTCGATACTGTGTTCGCTCGAAGTTATTCTCTTTTTTTTTTTCAAACGGAAATCTTGTTCACGAACTCGATTACCTGCCTGAAATACTCCAAGTCCAGTACCGCATTATTTTTTATGCGGACCACGTCGCTACGAGACCATCGTTGCCCATTTGAATTAACATGGACTTCACTCAAAAATATTCCAAGTCATCTCGATACTGTGTTCGCTCGAAGTTATTTGGCTCTTCGACAGAGGACTCATTTACTTCCCTGAAATACTCCAAGTCCAGTACCGCATTATTTTTTTTTATGCGGACCACGTCGCTACGAGACCATCGTTGCCCATTTGAATTAACATTGACTTCACTCAAAAATATTCCAAGTAATCTCGATACTGTGTTCGCTCGAAGTTATTCTCTTTTTTTTTCAAACGGAAATCTTGTTCACGAACTCGATTACCTGCCTGAAATACTCCAAGTCCAGTACCGCATTATTTTTTATGCGGACCACGTCGCTACGAGACCATCGTTGCCCATTTGAATTAACATGGACTTCACTCAAAAATATTCCAAGTCATCTCGATACTGTGTTCGCTCGAAGTTATTCTCTTATTTTTTTCAAACGGAAATCTTGTTCACGAACTCGATTACCTGCCTGAAATACTCCAAGTCCAGTACCGCATTATTTTTTATGCGGACTTTGTCGCTACGAGACCATCGTTGCCCATTTGAATTAACATGGACTTCACTCAAAAATATTCCAAGTCATCTCGATACTGTGTTCGCTCTAAGTTTCGAAGTTATTCTCTTTTTTTTTTCAAACGGAAATCTTGTTCACGAACTCGATTACCTGCCTGAAATACTCCAAGTCCAGTACCGCATTATTTTTTAAGCGGACTTTGTCGCTACGAGACCATCGTTGCCCATTTGAATTAACATGGACTTCACTCAAAAATATTCCAAGTCATCTCAATACTGTGTTCGCTCGAAGTTATTTGGCTCTTCGACAGAGGAATCGTTTACTTCCCTGAAATACTCCAAGTCCAGTACCGCATTATTTTTTTTTATGCGGACCACGTCGCTACGAGACCATCGTTGCCCATTTGAATTAACATGGACTTCACTCAAAAATATTCCAAGTCATCTCGATACTGTGTTCGCTCGAAGTTATTCTCTTTTTTTTTTCAAACGGAAATCTTGTTCACGAACTCGATTATCTGCCTGAAATACTCCAAGTCCAGTACCGCATTATTTTTTATGCGGACCACGTCGCTACGAGACCATCGTTGTCCATTTAAATTAACATGGACTTCACTCAAAAATATTCCAAGTCATCTCGATACTGTGTTCGCTCGAAGTTATTCTCTTTTTTTCAAACGGAAATCTTGTTCACGAACTCAATTAAATTTAAAAAATCATGAATTTTACTAAAAAATGTTTGGTGATTTCCCAAAGGTCTTTCCACGCCATCTCTCACTCATGTCTATTTCAACTATTCAGTATTCAACTTTGTATGAATTCGCAAAAGCAATCAACAAGTGGCAATTATTACCGTGATGTTAGTTTAGCTTTTACCTAATAGGTGCTGCTGGATCATCCTCCAATCCAGGTATGACGTGATCAGAATCTAATTTCCAGAACATTCCGATAAAATCCAATGGTATAAAGTGAGGTGATATACAGACCTAGAATCGAGTGCTTTGGTCTCAAAATCCGATTGGTTTTGTTTATTCAGGTGTTCGATTGCATCATCATATGATCGAGAATTCTTTGGAACGCAAATATGGTAATAAACAAATTTCTGTACCAAATTTATTCACAAACACTCAAGAAATTCGCTACATATTTCAACTTCCGATTTTTGCAAACAAATTCTCGGAATACGAAATTCTCTTAAATATCATCGATAATGGCGTATTGAGGAAACAGCAATGACAAATATGTATGAACTCGAGCATTCAAAACGTCCAAGTCACTGGGATTATTAATTTGTTGTGTTAGCAATACCTACCTGCTTGAAATCGTTGACCATACATAGATATGAATATCGAGATGGTAAATAAACTCAAATCATATGTGAATAAATACTTGAAGTTTGTTTGATTCTTTGGCAAAAATTCACATAGTGTTTTGATAATAAAATATATATACCGTGGTACCTATATGAATGAAATGTCTGAAAGTTCGATTATTATCTACCGAGCTCTCATAAAGCGATTTGAGACTATTTATACAGGGTGTACTCACGAAAACTGACGGATTTCAATATATCAATTATTCGAATATGCTAATATAAACAACTGACAGTCGAAATAAACACTCGTGAGAAACATGCATTCTCTCAAACACTTGGGCTTGGATTTTAGATTTTTCGCACCCGCCAAAAAATTCCCGGTAATTTCGCTAAATAATCGTATCGCATGGGTGCGGTGGAGGTAGGACGACCAAACGTTGCTTTTTACGACTTAACAAACATGTCCCCACCACCCGCTGAGGAAAGTCTTTCGCAACGAAACTTGCCAAGAAACTGACTGGTTTTTGCTGCAACCGTCAGCATCTCAGGTGGTGGAGGAGGTGACCCCTCGCACGATGCCTGCAGTGCCCTGAGTAACGACGACGTCAAGATGCCCTACAGACGCCTACGATGGATTTATGTTTTTGTATCTTTATAATCATCGTACAAGCTGTTGCAATCAATTCGACAAAGATACATATTCAACAATTCGAACAAAGATGGTGAATATTACCATGGCACTGAAGTATAATTTTTTATTTGAAAAAATAAACGTATTTTTCTCGAACTGACGTTATTCATTTCAATAAATGCGAACAAACAAAGACAGATATACAATGTCATGGGTTAGAGTGAGACACTTAAAATGCCTTGAATCGATCAATTTGGCTTCAAACTAAACTCTCTTATCTCTGCTGACTCATCATTTTCCTGGAAAACAACATCTGAGACAGTAAACAAGTCCAAGGCCAAATCGTATTTCTTAGAATTTCATTGGAGAGAGAGTAAACACCAGATGTGGCTCTTATCGCTGTTTACGACTACAGCGCGAGGAGACGTATTTTTTTTCTTTTGGAATTTCATTCGAGAGCGAGTGAATTAATAATAAGTCGTCCATCATAATTTTCTGTTGTGTGTGTTCTAAGACAGTAGACATTTTTCATATTTAATTTTTTCTTTTTGTCAATTAAGGTGGCGGCGGCGGAGGCCATGTTTTTTTCTCTTCCAGCCAATTGCTCTCAGCGAATCACGTGAGGGAAAGAAGTTTTTTCATAACTTCCGCCATCGCGCCATGTTTTTTTGCCTTCTGCTCCATCGCCGCCATGTTTTTTGCGTTCCGCTCCATCGCGCAATGTATTTTTGCCTTCCGCTCCATCGCCACCATGTTTATTTGCGTTCCGCTCCATCGCGCCATGTTTTTTTGCCTTCCGCTGCATTGCCGCCAGGTTTTTTGCGTTTCGCTTCATCGCCGCCATGTTTTTTGCCTTCCGCTTCATCGCCGCCATGTTATTTTGCCTTCCGCTGCATCGCCGCCATGTTTTTTTGGAGAAAAGACGCGCGCCACTTAGGGTGAAACGTTTTGAAGCCCCCCACCCCGAAACTCTTCGGCGAACACGTCATCTTCTTCAGCACCAACCCTCCACCAACGGCAAGAACTCGATGGACGCGGCCATCGAGAGATTCACCGTGTGGAGCAATGCCGATTCTGCCTCATGCAAGTGAGGCAGCTTCGGCATTGTCCATCTACTATTGCTAATTAGCGTTTTATGCGAATTTGCCTAATTTCCGGTCCGCGGGATTTTTTGCAAAATTTTTTATTGAGTCTTTACTGGATACCTTTACATAAGATGGTGCTAAAGAAATGTTTGTAATTATTGTGAATTGCCGCCGGTCTATTTTGACTGGCCTATATCTGGTAAAAACTTAAATTCCAAACACCAGTTCTGTTCCTTTTGAGGTTCCATAAAAACACTTCAGTTATTGACCCGAATAGGAAGAGATTTCGAAGTATACGGGGGTGCTGTGATAGTTCCTCTATGATATTTCACTTAGAATAAATTTATTACCTTTTCACAATGGCAACTGTTAACTCTTCTGTCAAAATAGTGCACGCCAGAGCCTTACGTCAGGCGATACTAAATAAATTGACAATTCTGGAAGAGTCAACAAATCAAGCTAAGGGGAATGTAATGTCCATACTAGTAAGGTTAATTACAAAAAATTGCCGGACATTATTAAAGGTTTTGAAAAACATCATGATGCATTACTTTCCCTCATTGCCGAAACTGATGCATTGATTGAAAATGAAAATCAGGTTCAAAAGGGATTTTTAGATAGGTGTGCGAAAAATTTAATCTCTATATTATGACCTATTCGAAGCAGATGTTTTTAATTCAACTATGAATCAAACCAGTGTTAATAATCATTCGGCAGTGGTTTCGGAGCATGAAACGCTTCTGCCAAAAATTTGCATTCCAACTTTCAAAGGAGATATTCATGAGTTTCCTACGTTCATTGAGCTTTATAATGCAATCGTTTATAAGCGAAAAAATATTGCTGATATCGAGAATTTCAAATTTTTGCTTACAAGTTAGAGTGGTCCTCCATTAACTTTGATAAAAAATATTAAGTTTGTGGGGGATAGCTACCAAGTTGCGTATGATTCATTAGTTTCAAGATACGAGAATAAACGTTTGCGTGCTGTTTATTATCGGAAATCCATAAAAATTGCTCCCCACCTCTCTAGCGACGACTTTAGTGTATTACGAAATTAACTTGATTCTTTCGAAGATAATTTGTCTTGTTTGAAAAATATGGGCTATAAACCTGAACCATGGTGTTTAATCATATCCAACATGCTGTTGGATCGTTTGGATCCTGCTACTCGACAAGGATATCTGAAGCTAGAAATTCATCAAAAGAAAGTTGGAATATAGTTAATAATTTCAGGGGAAAAAACAGCAGAAAGCATATAGAGTCATCATTGAGTCCAAATACTTTGAACGATTTTTATTGTTCCATTGCTGAGAAGTTGACCAGTTCTATTGTTTCTATGAATGATCCCTTGAGTTATCTACATGATGTTAGTATCAAGGAAAATCTAATCCTACGTGATACGGATATTTATGAGATAATTGATGTCATTAACAGTATCAAGAACAAAAGAACAAGTGGTCTAGATGAAATTTCTATCAAAATTTTTCAAAATCTTCCTGATAGAGCTTAGTGTTCTTACTGTTTTAATCAATGATTCATTTCAACATGGCAGTTTTCCATCTTTTCTGAAAACGTCCCTGGTTATGCCAATATATAAAGGTGGTGATTTTGATGATCCATCTAAATTTCGTCCTATTTCACTTATACCTATCCTAGCCAAAATTATAGAAAAACTGATTTATTTGAGAATTACGGAATTTTTGAGATCTCATAATTTGATCAACAATCTTCAATTCGGATTTCAGAAAAACAAAAATACAGCAGATGCAATATTGTCTCTTTTACACGAAGTATATTTTCGAATTAATGATTGGGAGGTAGCGGCTGCAGTTTTTTGTGATTTTTCCAAAGCTTTTGATTGTGTAAATCATGAGATACTTTTGCTTAAACTCCATATGGCTTCAGGAATATGACTCTCAAATGGTTTGAATCTTATTTATCCGAACGAAATCAGATTGTGAGATATTCAGGATATTCAAAATCAAAGAATATCAATTGTGGAGTACCTCAAGGTTCTATACTTGGACCAATTCTATTTTTATTATTTATGTAAATGACCTATTTACTATCCAGATTTCAGGTTCTTTCACTGTCTTTGCTGATGACAGTACTATACTTTGGCATCACAAAAACAAGCAGGATCTTGAGCAATTAATATGTTATGATCTTAAAAAAGTGAAGGATTGGTGTGATTCAAATTTACTATCATTCAACATAAGAAAAACTAACATGATATCTTTCAGATGTCATCTTGAAGACATTCCGTTAGACAATATCATCATTGAAAATAAAACGACTTTGAAATATCTTAGAGTTTATCTGAATAATTCGTTGAAATTTGAAGAGCATGTTGAAATATTATGTAAAAAACTCTCTTCGGGTTGCTACGCATTGAGAGTTGTCTCAAATGAATTAGGATTTTCAGTTTCTATGCCAGTATATCATTGTCTTATTGAATCTCATCTACGATATGGTATTGCATTTTGGGGAGTTTGCTGTAGTCATCATTTACAAACAGTCCTAATTTTACAAAAACGTGCTCTGCGATATTTATGCAAAGCGAGGTATCGGGATTCATGTCGACCTCTCTTTCTTAAACATAAAATTCTTACAGTTATTGCAATTTTCATACTTGAAACTATTTGTTTGATACAAAAACATAAATCAAAGTTCACTATTGGCAGTTCTTCCCATCATAATACCAGACAGAGTAATGATTTCAAACTTCCACTTCCTAAAAGTACACTCATCAAAAACTCGATATTTTATAATGGATGTAAGATGTTTAATCACCTTCCAATAAATATGAAAAGTATCACATCACTTTATCGTTTCAGAAAAGATGTAAAAAATTTATTATCAGAAAAAGCTTATTATAGTCTACAAGAGTTATATGATGATAATATCTAAAAATCATAATTTTTCTATCATGAATCGAGCATAGTAAGTAAGCGTACAATATTTTATTATTTTTTATTATTTTTTTGTTCCTATTTGCTATTGATTGTTTCTTTATCATCCACAATTTGATTAATATTTTTTTCTGCTTTCATGTACATACTCTCCATTTGTTCATAAACTGGAAATCCCGAGCTGGAGTTGCAGAGAGATGCAGAGATGAAGAAGTCCTTGTGTAATGATGTATTATGTTTTGTTTCATTCCCCCATTCGCTAAGGACCAAATGGTGGTACTGTAGGTTTTTCCGGGTTTTTCCTGCAGTTGAAAGCAAATGCGCCATCAAATTTTCAAGTCGCCCCGGAGCGCATATAGTGGTGGTGTTCCTTCATCTGGGATGATATGCAGATAGTGGGGAGTATCACCATTATACTTTATCATTAATTAATTGAATTCAATTTTAATATTAATCCAAAACCAAAAAGCTTTGTCTATAAGTTGTTATAACTTCCGACAATAAAGTATATTTTGACTTTGACTTTGACTATTCGAACAAAAACACGGTTCAAATTAGGTACCCACCTACAAATCGGTAAAAGATTTCGTTTCCCGACAATATACCGCTCTCGAATCAGTTGTCTTACACGTTGCACAAAAACCTAAATTTACGATTTCGAAAACCCCTCCCCGAGAAGCCGAAGGTCAATAATTTTTTGCCAATAGCCAGTCGTCACAAAAATCGAATTTGTGTTATTTTTGTAAAGGCCCGCATATTATCTACATATGCCAGACCTTTTTAACCAAATCCGTACAGGAAATAATTTCATAAAATCAATTAAAGCCTGTCTCAATTGTTTAGCTAACGTACATACAGTATCTCAATGCAACTCGGAGAAAAGATGTAGAACATGTGGCCAAATCATCATACACTTCATTTAAATTTCACAAACCCTCAATCGGCTCAAAATGTGCAAACAAATACGTCGAGTTTCCAAAATGTCCTGCAACCGGGTCAAAATGATGCGTCTACTTCGAAAAATGTCACGGTAGGCATGCTACTAAACGATCATGACGTTTTGTTATCCACAATTTTTTTACAGATTCAAGATAGTTTTGGAAACTGGCAGATAGTTCGCGCTATTTTGGATTCCGGCTCTCAAAGTACGTTTATGACAAAAAAATGCGCAAATATGCGAGGATTGAATACATTCAATATTTCTTTGAATGTTCAAGGATTAGAAATGATGACGACCTCTGCACGATCGGCGGTACACTGTACTATTGCCCCCATTGAGAATAAAACGCGAAATTTACAATTTCATGCTATACTGGTAGATAAAATTTGCGATACCATGCCAAATACTTCTTTTAATCCAGATTCAATAACTATACTTCAAAATTTGAAAATGGCTGATTCCAACTGGCATTCACCAGGCGAGGTACAATTACTTTTAGGAGCCGATATTTACGGAGTTATCATTCAAGATGGTCGAATTCCCTCTGGTCCCGACAATCCAACATGTATAAATACTATTTTCGGTTGGACGCTAATCGGTAAAATGTCCTTGATTAATTCTACTGTTGCAAACAAAAAATATCGCCTCCTATTTTACTACGTGTTCGAATACTGATTTGAATCATACTTTGCTAAAATTCTGGGAAACCGAGGAGGTTCCCACTGTTGTTCAAAAAGCGACTTCGGATATTTTTTGTGAGAGGTAGTTTACAGATACCATTACTCGCGACTCCGAAGGACGATATATTGTTTCTCTACCCATTAGAATAAAATCTATAGATTTTGGCGACACCAGAGCCCTGGCACTTCGCAGGTTCTATTCTCTTGAAAAACGTTTATTGGGTTCGGAAAAATTGTACACTACTTATTCAAATGTTATACGTTAATACATGGATATGGGCCATTTGTGGGTTGTATCACTCCCCGATACGTACGAAATACATAATTATTTTCATCTTGGTCACCATGCCGTGATGTAACAAGATTCCAATACTACTCCTCTGCGCGTTTGACGCGAGTAGTCACGCCCAAAACAAGCCTAGTCACAATGAAGTCCTATAGCCCGGTCCTAAGTTACAAAGAGACTTGGTTACAATTTTACTTACTTTCCGTTTGCATAAATATACAATGGTTTGCGATATTTCGAAATGCTACAGAATGATCAAAGTGACAGAAGATCATAGAAAATTTCAACGTTTAGTATGGCGGTTTTCTCCAAAAGATCCCGTACAGGAGGATTTCGAGCTAACTGTTTTGACTTTCGGTGTCTATTGCTCTCCATATATTTTTATCCGTACGCTCCTGCAATTAGCTGATGATTATCATGACCTTCCCCTAGCCTCTACTATTTTGAAAGAATCGGTATATTGATGACTGCGCAGTATCCTGTGCAGATTTTGATCAACTTTTGCTCATGAAGAAACAGCTAATCGAGTTGTTAGGACGCGGAGGTTTTGAACTTCGGAAATGGATGTCAAATGAGCCCAAACTGTTGGCCGATCTACCGGTGAGTCACATTCAAACTACAGATTTTTCTCTGGATCTAGAAAACGATACAACATTGAAAATCCTGGGTCTCAGATGGAATCCTAAAACTGACGATTTCTTCTATTCTTTTATTTTTCCTAACCAGACTTGCATAAAAAGAAATCTTCTGAGTACTTTGGCACAGATTTATGACCCCTTTAGGTCTCATTTCTCCAATTACATTTTTTGCTGAAACCCTCATCCAATATTTATGGATGCTTAAATTGGATTGGGATGAACTCGCTCCTCCGGAAATAATTGTCAAATGGAAAAGGTTCAAAAATGAACTTCGCTTGTTTGCTGATTTCCGCAATCCTCGAATTATTGATTACATGAATACCGTCTTTTGTCAAATACCGGGTGGCTACGGAAGTATTGCCTACGGAATATCTCAGTTATTGTATGAAGTAGGTTTGGGAAATTTAGAGCGTCGATATAATAACATAAGGGCTAGAATTTGTGCATATTGACATGTCGAAGTTAACTTCCGGTCTGACCGGAAGTAACATCAACTTTCTTATTTTAAATGAAAACCCTATTTTTTTTTCTTTTCGCTTTATTCAGCATTCAATTCCCTTTCTAATGACATATCACAAGTTGGTATCTAACCAGAAACTAGATCAGAAAAAAATTATTATTGAAATTCACCGAGTAGGCCGTGGAAGCAAAATGAAAGCCAAAAATTGAAAAGTTTCTATGGAAACCATACGTCACTTGATAACAGTTGCTCTTGCTCTATTATCGCCATACGCAAAAATAACATTAAAAATAATGTGGAATGATAAATTATATCCTGTAGGTTCTAGGTTAAATAGGAACATAAACGTACTTGGTCTGTGCCATCATCCATAGATATTCTAATATCTACCTATGGACGATGTTTGTGCTATTCAGAATAATCATTCCATTGCAATAATCATTCGAACCAAAATATTAACAAGTAGGCTGATTAAGATGTATTTTGGAATGAAACAAAAAAGAAACGAGAGCTCTCACGAACGCTGCTATCCATATTATTTTGACGTTCGAAGTAGTGTTTTTGATTCTGCCATTTTAAAAGGGTTTGGAAATCGAAATCAGTGGAATATTCAAAAAATGCCCCGTTATTCACGAACCGAACAAATTGACATGCTTCTCATTTATGGTGAATGTTTAAAAAATTCTTATGCCGCTGAACGATTGTATTTAGAGCGATATCCAGGGAGGCAGCAACCGTCAAGAAGGTATTTCCAGTGGCTTGAAGAAAAATTAAGAACTGAGCCTGATGTTCACGAAGACCAAGAAGCATTTGTTGTTAATGAGGAAACTGAAATTAATGTATTAGCTTTAGTACAATATGATAGCACAATTTCCTCAAGGCAGATTGGCGCCGAATTAGCTATTATTAAAGACTCTGCTAGGAAAATTTTGAAAAAACATCGATTCAAATCCTTCAAGTATCAGTTGCATCAACATTTGTATGAAAATGACGGTGAAAGGCGCCTGGAATATTGTAATTGGTTTCTTCGACAAAATGCTGAGAATCACCTATTTAACTATTATATCTTGTTTACGGACGAGTCAAGATTTACCAACAATGGATTATTTAACAGGAATAATACAAGGTAGGTACTGTACTTTATTTGGATTATTGTCGATAGTCGAAGTGTAAAGTGCTAAAAGTGTGAACGGTCTTTTGTTTCAGGTACTGGCCGATAGAAAACGAGCACCGGTTTCGACAAGGTGGCTTCCAGGAAAGATTTGGTTTGAATGTTTGGGCAGGAATAGTTGGAACTCATATTGTTGGCCCCATTCTTTTTCAAGGCCAACTAACCGGAGGAAGATACTTCAATTTTTTAACGAATGAAATTTCGGAATTCATTAACAACCTACCAGCTGAAATAACTGAGAGAATGTACTTCCAGCAAGATGGCGCCCCTCCGCATAATTCAAGAATAGCGAGAAATTATCTTCAAAATCGTTTTCAAGAGAGACTTATAACAACCCATGGTCCAGTCAGGTGGCCACCAAGGTCACCTGATCTTACTCCGTGCGATTTTTGCTATGGGGGCATCTTAAAAATAGGGTGTATTCCACACAGCCTACAACTCTACATGAGCTAGAAGTAAAAATTCGTAGAGCTTTCCAAGATATCATGCCCCAAATGTTGAGAAACGTTTTACATGAAAATATCACCAGAGTCAATAAATGTATTGACGCTGAGGGAATGCATTTCGAACATTTGTTTTGAATTTATTTTATCTTTAATCCTATCAATTTGAATTATTTTTTTTTTTTCGATAAATCTATTTTTTTGTTATTTGAATAATAATAATTGGATTTTTTGGTATTTCATTTCAAAAAATTACTTTCTATTATATCATTAGAAAGGAATGGTTATGCTGAATAGTACAGGCAAGAAAAAGTTGTATGTTCCTATTTAAGTTATGGATCTACAGAGTATTGTTTTTTTCCCAATTTTTCCAATATTTTTTTTTGGCGGCTTCTTATAACGCCGACGAATGAAAATAAAATATCACAGTAGTAGCAACTGTTATCAAGTGACGTATGGTTTCCATAGCCAACTTTTCAATTTTTGGCTTTCATTTTGCTTCCACGGCCTACTCGGTGAATTTCAATAATAATTTTTTTCTGATCTAGTTTCTGGTTAGATACCAACTTGTGATATGTCATTAGAAAGGGAATTGAATGCTGAATAAAGCGAAAAGAAAAAAAAATTGGGTTTCCATTTAAAATAAGAAAGTTGATGTTACTTCCGGTCAGACCGGAAGTTAACTTCGACATGTCAATATGCTCAAATTCTAGCTCTTATGTCATTATATCGACGCTCCAAATTTCACAAACCTACTTCATACAATTACTGAGATATTCCGTAGGCAATACTTCCGTAGCCACCCGGTATGTGGGTTTTGTGATGCATCAGAACGGGGTACTTGTGCCGTTGTTTATTTTAGGGTAGGATATTCGAATAGTAAGATTAAAACTTTCTTAATTTGTGCTAAATCGAAAGTTGCTCCCGTTGAAAGGATAAGCCTGCCTAGGATCGAGCTTTGCGCAGCCGTATTGCTGACAAAATTAGTAAACTTCGTACAAAATGTTTTTGCCACTAAAATTCATTTCCAAAATACTTACTCGTTCACAGATAGCACTGTTGCTCTGTCCTGGATTCAAAGTTCGCCTTTTTGTTGGAAAACTTTTGTGTCAAATAGAGTGACGTATATTCAAGAAAAAATTGCCCCAAATAATTGGCACCACGTACCCTCCGCTGAAAACGCAGCGTATCCAGGATCACGTGGTCTGTTTACCTCAGATTTGCTAAATTCTCGTATTTGGTGGCAAGATCCCGATTTTTTATGTAGACCTCAGGAAACTTGGGAGTTTATTCAAATCAAGGTGCAACATCCTCCAGAAGCCCTTGAGGAGGAACGATGCATAACTCTCTGTAATTTCGTAGAAACTTCTTTTTAAAATAATATGCTCAATAAATTTTCTAATTGTAAAAAAATAAAAAGAGTTCTAGCTTATATCTTACGATTTATACATAATCTCAAAGCACGAAAATTGAATACAAAAAAAATATCAACACCATTGGTGTTTCCCGAACTCGAAAAGGCTCAAACGATTTTAGTGAAATATGTTCAAACTAAATATTTTGAAAAGGAAATCTCTGCTTTGCAAGATAAAAAACAAATGCCTAAGGGTTTCCGAAAACTCAATCCGTTCATTGATAAAAATAATGTTTTACGAGTTGGAGGTAGGTTATGTCATTCGGATCTTGATTACGACAAAAAATATCCGATCCTTTTGCCCAGTCATTGCAATTTTAATGAGTTATTGATTCATGAAATAAACGTGAAAAATCTACATTCGGAAATAAATATGACTGTTTTTGCTTATCGGTCGGTGGCTCAGTGGCTAAGGTCTCTAGCAGTGGAACTTCTAGCTCGCATCAGACAGACGTTCTCGAGGCTCGGGTACGGACTCTTTTTTTTCAAGTACACGGGTCTCTTTAGGTGGCCAAAATGTCTTTTAGTGAATCAAGTGTGATGTGGGTTGCCTAGATGCCAATCCCGACGTCTGGTGCTAACTTGAAGTGCGCACCGACCAACCGGGGTGGTGCTGTAGGTTTTCCGGGTTTTCCTACAGCTGAAAAGTGAATACACCACCGACAATATCAGTAAGTCGCACCGGAGCGCCACGGCAAATAATAATAATAGCCGTCATCTGCCCGCATAGGCTATGCCTTTGGGTAAACTCTACTCTGTAAAAAATTACTGAAATCAAACCATACAGAAAATATGAACATTATATCACAAATGATGAAATATACGGCATAAGATATGAAATTTTAAAAGGAAACACAGTTTACGTTTTTGTTCTGGTACGTTTACAAGGTAAGTTTAGAACGAATTTGTAATATTCCCTGAAACATCAGGTTTTGTATTTTGCTACATATTGAGTTTTGTAATACTACATTTTTTTTTCCATGCAATGGAACTCATATTGTGTTTCAACAGTAATAAATATGTATTTTATTATAAACATAATAAATACTGTATTCAGTCCCCACCATAAAATACCTTCCTCCATTATAACTTATGTGTTTATGTAATTTTCCATCATAAATCATGTTAGTGAATTGGAAAAAGATAAATACATTTCAAAATAACATTCTTTATTCGGTAAGCGCCTTGCATACAGTATATATGAAGTGAAATTACGTTATTTGTGTAAAATTAAAGTATAACGTCTGTAGTCTGTCCCATTACAAAGACACCATGCTCGCCATGCGCTATTATTTTCGTGTTTGTTCTTGTTGGTGCGTGCTGCGTTTGTTGCTCTTGTTATTTAGTAGTGAGTTAGTTTGGCTGTTTTTCGCATATTTCTTTGTCAGTAAGTAAATTTTATGAACAATAAACTTGTTAAGGGTGTATTTGTGCAAAGTATGGTCTTTTAAAAGCATTACAATTCGTAAATATGAACTACACCAATACCTACATCGTAACCTGCCAGGTATTTCTAATTATTGCTTGCACCTGAATTGTAATTTAACCAATGGTCCTAAATATTTATTCAAGCATTATTATTCCCATTTCAAATACATGCCACCAAATGCAGTCGCAATTGTATGTCCTCTGAACAGCGATTGCAGAAATACTAGTAGTTTTAAAAATGTTGGTAGTTTCCGTTCTCATGTTTACCGCAAACATCTTTCAAAGGCCGCAGTTATAAAAATGGATAATTCGGACCAAGAAAGTTTCAAGACTGACAATTGTGATGTTGTCAGACCTGAGAATAATAATGAGAATAATAATGATAATAATAACATCGATACCTCCGAGCGTCTATGTGAACAATAAGACTTTTCTGATATAATACAAATTGGTATTACTTATTTAGCCAACATGTATATTAATTACTCTTCAGTCTAAGTTTTTTTTAAGCAACAAAACTCTTCAAACAATGATTGATGGTATCTCTGATGTAAATGACATCAACGTCAGATTTTTTGAGAAAAATTACTTGATTTGAATATTAAAGTGGACAAGGGCTTTTTTCAAGAAAATATCTTTGACATTGCACACAATGAAAAAAAATGGGGTTCTGCGTACTAACTATTTAAGAAATACGTATTACACAGAAAAGTTCAACTTTGTACAGCCAATTCGAGTTGATTTGAAATCAGATAACGCAACTGAAACTACCAGAACCACAGATGCTGGATTTTTTTATTATGTGCTCATACTACAGACACTCAAAGTTTTGTTTGAAAGTGATTCTGTTTATAAATGAAGTTTTTTGACTAATGAATGTCAGCATAAAATCGGTATCTTTTGTGATATATCTGATGGAGATGTCTTTAAAAGTAAAGCATTTTTTAAAGAAAATCCAAACGCACTGAAGCTAATTTTATTTCAAGATGCATTTGAAATATGCAATCCTTTGGGGTCAGCAAAAACTAAGTATTAAGTTATCTATTTCAACTCATTCTAACGAACGAACGTGCTATTCTCTCTCTCCGTAAATTCGGTGATTTTGTATGGATAAACATCAGCAACAAATTGAAATTTTACACCAATGTGGAGAGGAAAGAATGGTTTATCATTCAGTGCTATAAGTGATTTCTCAACAACATTGAATCATTAAGTTTTTCTCGATAGAATATTAATTGGTGATATTCAGAGATCTAACCCAGTGTTTTTGTCGACCTGGTACAAAAACTAAATGTGTAAACAAGTGTAGATAAGGTGATCGGAACATTTATTCTTATAACCAGTGGCGTACTCGAAAAATTTTTATTGTGGACGGATCATGCTATAATTGCAAGACTACCTGTGTTTTGAAAGAAATGATTATGCCCAGCTATGCGGACTAGGTAGATTATAATCTCAATAATAAGTGCATACTGGGAAATTTTCATCCTGGCAGTAACCTGATGCTGTAAATTCAATACAAAGCCTGGAGGTGAAAATAGTAATATTAAAAAAAAATGGATTCAAGATTTAGATGCTGCAAAAAGGAGTTCAAGAATTATTTCTGCGTAATCTGTTTCAACACTTTTCATCCGGCATGCATGGAAAGAGACTTCAAAAATATTATTAGGTTAAAAGGAAATATGATCTACTGTTCCCAAGAGTGCCAAGAGCAGAAGGAAACAGAAGAGGAAAGAGGACATCAAACAGAAATAATAATAGCGAACTTACAAAAAAAAATTCAAGATAAGGAGAAAGAAGTTGACGATAAGGAAAATTTCATCAATAGACTAAAGCGTACCTCACAAAATTTTGAGTAGTCGGCATTAGAAGCTGAAGCATCGTTTGTTGAAAAATTAGACAGACAAGAGAAAATTATACAAAATTTAAAAACTGATAACAGCATGTTGGATGATGTTACGGGACGATTTTATCTCCGCAAAATGATACCAAAAATTCAATAAGATTCGAACAATTTGTATGCTAACCTTCGAAACACTCGAATACAACTTTTAATTCTGGTATGTGACTGCTCGAGTACTAGACAGATTGCCATTTCTATACTTTCGTACCAGGCCTGGCCCGCACATAACGTCGCTTATAGTTAGATCCTAAGGAATGAGCGACCTGCTGAAATTCTCAATTATACCTGGAAGGACGGACACTGACATTTGTGATATATCAAAACAGCTGATAATACTAACCACTTGTTGAAATCCGATTGAAATATGGTGCATAAGCCCTAATGTTCGAAACTCATTGTTTGTTTGTCTAATCTAACCCTTTTAGGGACCCATATTTCGAAATGTCAACAAGGTTAAATGGGATTCTTCTTCTTGTCGTGGGTCGGACCGATCGACAGATGGTGTGTTCGGTCGTTACAAATCTACTTGCTTATTTAACACTGAAAACTTCGTGTAGTCAGCTCCGTGTTCATGGCAGTGAGGGCTAAGAAGATACGATCTACTCTGAACGCACACTTCGTCGACGGGTGACCTCGGTAGTGTTGCAAACCTTGACATCTGAAACTATGATTATTGGTCACACGCGTTTTAGTCAGGGGTTATGATTTAATTGAGTGTAGAACCGGTAGAATTTCTGTTAGGTGTAATCAAGTTAGTTGGGACGTTATTATCATCAGCGTGTAGTTTTATCGTTGGGAGAAATTATTGAATTTGTTCGGAAGTATTCGTGAGTCGTCGGAAAACCCCTCATTTACATTAAGTGCTGTTGTGGTTTGGCAACGGAGGATATGAGCGAGTTGACAATGTCTGACGCAGGCGCATGATGCCTCCTTCTTGATGATGCACATCCGTCGAGCTGAATAATGGCTTCTCTGCGATTTAATCCAATTTGCGAGTTAATACAATTGCTGACTATTTTTGGTAATGGGTAAGGGCGAAAATCAGTTCCCGGGGATTTGTCGGACTTCGTTGTTTCCGGTTGATGACAGAGGAGGGGGTACAAAGAAAAAAAAGGGGTCCTAGAGACACCTGGCCTGGCCTGGCAGTCGGCATGATACGTGAGTTCCAATCGGCCATATTGTTCATTTGAGATTATAGTTATTTCTCTCTCCACTAGGAAAGGTGGGATTATTGGAAGAATTATTGCCATTGGTATTGAGTTGGATTCGTCCAAAACCCTTTGAGGGGATTATTACTCACGTCGATCTCATTCACTTCCAGTCCATCCAACATCAGTAGGTAGGCAAACCCCTCGTGCTGGCACATCTCAGATTCACACCGATCTGGCGGCATATGCTTATATAGTAATTTCTTTGTAGGACTTCTTTGGAGGGGCTATTGTCCAGAGAGGATATTTAGGGATACCACTGTTAATACAAGATTTTGAGACAGGGTGCTTCGCCCACTGTCAAGGACCGCATTGTAAACACCGACAAGTAATCAGAACAGCGGTTCCTTCCTTCTGGGTGTATACAGGATAGGCTACTCCCTTGAAAAGAACTAACACAGCCATCGAAGGGGCATCCCGAGAATCCGTTTCACTACGAGTCGTTCTGGACGACACTGCCAAGTATAGTATATGCACAGTGTGGAACAAGCAACTATTATACCTTTTTCCGATCAACCTATCTTACTGCACATATAGTTGAGCCCTTCAGGCACCTGTACTTCGAGCCCTTAGACATATAGTTAAGCCCTTCAGGCACTTGTACTTTGAGCCCTTAGGTCTATAGTTTAGCCCTTCAGGCACCTGTCTTCTGAGCCCTCAAACATATAATTTAGCCCTTCAGGCATCCAGATCAAAAACCTCCTGGCTGCGCTTTAGGAAGTCTCAAAGCACACATTTAAGATCCTTGAGCATACCAACCCCTTTTGTGAACTGCGGTGATCACCTCGGTAGGGTATAACTCATTGATATATTTAAGGTGACGTTACAGGTGGTAATTAACACCTGAACATTTAAGTATTGGAAGCATTTCATTTGTTTTATAAGGGTATCTTCCGAACCTGACGAAGGTCAACCGAGTGTTTTCTCCTATATAAGGAATACTTGAAATTATATTTTTTTTGAATGAATAATCCACTTCTCATTTAGTGACCAACCTTACCCACCCCACCGCCCACTGAGCTAGCCAAGTGTCTGGCCTTAATAGGTTAGGTAAGGCACTATAAATCTTTTGTTACTCACCAAAGATCACTTTTAACATCTTTCCTCCTCAAGGAATCGATCACCGTAACAAAATGGCGCCCAACGTGGGGGCCAATTATCGAATTAGAAATCTATAAGAGATTAGTTTGAGATTTGGTTGAACAGTTAAAAATTTAATGTCAATACATTTTTTTGTAGTGGTTCGTTTATGTTATTGATATTGGTAATTTGATGTCAACATGTGCATTTCTATTCTTTGACAGCAATCTGAACTGTTCTCATAGACATGACTATATCGCACATAGAGTTGGTATGTTCTGAAGGAGTATTTTAAACCATATTATTCACAAAATTGTGATTTAAAATACAACTATTTGAATTATTTTGATAGAGATATGAATATTTTCCTCATGTTATATTTCTATAAAAAAAAATATCGTGAAATTCGAGACACCCATTTAAAAGCATCACAAATCCTGTGGCGTTTTTGACTTTGAAAAAAATTCGAAATAGGCCTTGAAATTTTTATTCTTATTTCGAATTCATAGCATTCAACTAAAACTATTGATGCTCTATCTACACAAAAAAAAATCTGAATCGAATAATAAGTAGCAGTTTTGTAGGGGTGGCCCGCTTTCAAATGGGTCATTCTGTATGTATTTTATAATATATGAAGTAGTCAATAAAACTAATTTTGCTCTGTCTGCCTACTCTGCAATGCATTTATTTAAACAATAGGATTTCTTTGCTTATTTTTTCCATAGTATTGAGAGATATAGCTGACACTTGATGAAAATTCATATGTTTTTATAAACATATGAATTATTATTAACGCTTTGATGATTTTTACTGATTTATTCACTAAACCAGGACTAGTGTTTTACTGTATAGTGGCTTGTGCATGTGGAAGTATAATCTGGTTAATTATGATGTTACTCTTCATCAAATAGGGTTTTATAGTGCATGACCTCACCCGTCACAAGTCTTTCGAATACTTCTGAGGGTTGTGCTCGTAAAAGTGCAGCCGGTTGACGGAAATGACGATTTTAACAACAAAAAAAAGAAGTAAAATCTTTGAAACGAAAATACCAGCATTTTTCTGAACAGTAAAACAAATTCAACTTTTGCTTCTCATTTATTGACTCAAAACCATGCTTTCGACCATGATTTCAAAATCCTACATGTCGAAAACAAACTTACTCAACCGAATCTTTTAGTTAGTTGTTGATTAATGTATGGAAAAAGTCGATGAAAGACCAAACTATTGAATAACTCACCATTGTAGAATTTGTACTTGGAAAAAGAAACAGGCAAATATAGAATACTTATAAATAAATAATGAATTGGCGTAGGTTGATTGTGAGTCATTATACAAACGGAACTTTGATCAACGAACGGTTAACTTAGAGTAACAACAAAACGTAACTTGATATTATACTTCTACTTGCAGGGGCAATTGTAAGGCGAAACTTGTAAACCCATAATTTGTGAAAATGGTTGATATTTCTCCATCCATTATTTTAAATGATCAGCAAGTATAAACCGAATAAGTTCGATGGCAGATGTAAATGAATCAGTAGCCATCGAGGTGTTATCCCAAATACTAGTACTACTAGGTAGTATTAGAAATTCCTATTGTCTAGGAATTAACAAAAGTTTTTTTACATAAAACTTAAATAAATAAATAAGATCATTTGTTTTTTTGTCTCAGGCAAGAGTAGCGAGGAGCAATAATACTTAATACAGACCGACATAAAAATATACAAATTTCCAAAAAAGAAAATTGAACATGTTTGAAAGAATCTGGAAAAAGTATAATATATGCATTCCCTTTCAACCTCCGGACCTTTTGTGAGGGAAGTCATTCTTTATTTTCCCTACTAATATTATGTGATTTAAATATATTTATCGTTGATTAGTTGTTATAGAAATCAGATGAATCTTATGAGGTATGTGAGTCATTTGGCTTTGCTTAAAGTTTTAAAAACTAGGTTAGTGCAGTTATGGTTGTGACTTGAACTCCAGAATCTTGTGTTTTTCTTCATTCTGTATATGTAACAGGCTGAGGTATATCGAGAATTATCAAGTGATCTAAACGACGCCCAATTAATTTTTTTTATTTTTCTATTTCAGTTGGTTACAGGGTGAATAGGGTTGAGTTACTGTGTGACTTTATAGTAATTGAATTTTTCTTAACAACTTCAAATATGTTGTGGCTATAATTTTACAGTCAAGTTAAGAAATAACCCGTATTTTTCATTACACAGTACAGATATATAGTGCTGACTGAGAGTAGCATTGCTTGTCATACAGGGTGATTTTTTTTTAAGCTGCCGCAGTGCATACGATTACTTGGTAGTCCTATAATATATAGGTATCTATGTTTCTAGTTTTCCTTACTTTTTTTTCTTCTGTTTAGGGTAGAAAGCATCACATTGTGGTTCTGTCGGTACAGGGCGAGTCACAACAATTTTTCTTTAACTTGTTTACAAAATAAATTTATGAATTATTCGCAGTTATTATATCAGGTGAAATAACATTTATCATTTTGATGAGAACAAAAACATAACTGCTCAGAAGTTTGGAAGATTGGCATATAGATTATTATAGATACATATAATTTTATTGTCCTACTAGTGCAATTTATTTTTTTTATTTTTTTTGGTTCACTAGAACAAAATACCACTTAACAAATTTTCAATTGATAGTTGCTCTGGTGATGGAGAAGAAAATATATTGAATTTTGCGGTATCTTTGTCGACTAAAAATTATACAGGGTGGTGTTGATCATTTGCGGTTCTTATTTATACAACCAAATATACTATACAGGGCGTGCGGAAAGATAACTACTCTGGTATTTCCTTGTCTACATGTTTTGCATTTGGTTTGGATGTTAAGCAGACAGGGTAGATCGTTGTAGATTCGATTTTTTTTTTTGTTTCGAGGAAGGGGGGAGATTTTCGTGAGACTTTAACGAAGTTTTAAAGAAAAAAAAAATCGAATACTGTTTTCTTGGTCATTTCTTCTGAAAATTTCAGTTGGTGAGTATACAGGGTGGTTTAATTTCGTAAATTCGTTAGCTACTATATATATTTTTTTTGTTTCTTTCTAATTTTTCGGGCTAAAATGGATGTCAACAGACTACTGGGAGATGAACTCACTTACGAATTGTTGATTCGTGGTGCAAGTTTAGGAAGCGGGACGGTACAAGAAAAGCGCTCCTTATTGAGACAGGCTCTGATACGTGAGCATGAGGGTTATGTTAGCCCCGATACTATGAGTTGCGATCCAACCAATGAGATTACAGTTTGTAGTTTCAAATTGGAAGAATTAATAGGCAGTATTCAAGATATTAATCCTGAAAACCTAGCAAACGATTACAAACGTATCGGGACTCGACTCCGTCACATTCAGGGTCGTTTGACCAGAATTAAACCGCCCACAGCTGAGATCGAAACGGAAAAATATAGGCTATTGGCAGCAGTCGAGGAGGCACGACTCGCCTTGGAAGAGGTGTATGCTAGAACTCGTAATGTGAAAGTAGGGAACCAAAATGTTTCCGAACTGTTGGATCAACCAGTCCACTTGGATAATGTTTCGATATTGGATGAACCCATTCTGTTGGTACCTGAGTCTTCGTCAACACGTAGTGGGGCGGAACAGGTCACACCAGCTAACACTGAACCGGTGGTTGTCGATAAGGATCTGATAGAATTCTGTCAACAGACAAGTTCAAAGGTTAACCCCGATGACACTAGCAAATCAAATCTCGAACCAAAACCTAGAACCGTCACTATGGCTTCTGATTTGGTGGAAAAGGTGAAAAATATCACTCTTCGTCAGTACGTTCCCCCTCACTTTACAGTGAATAACTCTCAGACGGGCTTACCAAAAATGAATACATTTTCTCAAGTGGTTGGTTCAGGTACTACTGCTAGTCCATTCAATACTCAATGTGCTACATTCAACACATTGCCACAGAACTCGACTGCAGTTAACCACATTCCTGGGTTCAACCCCATGGGGTTGGCACACAATTCTAACCAACAATTTGGTATGGGGCCACTTGCTACTTACTGCCCACCTAATTCAGACCGTTTTGGTCTTTCATCAACAAAGTTTGTTGACGTTAGCCGTTGGGGTTTAAAATTTAATGGCACTTCTAGTGTTACGGATTTCATCGAGAAGCTGGAAGAAATGAGAATTTCCCGGAATGTCTCCAAGAAGCAGATGTTTGATTCGGTATCTGAACTATTAGATGGCGATGCATCGGTGTGGTTTCGGTTTGCAAGAAGTAAAATTCACGATTACGATCAGTTTTTGCATGAAGCACGTGTAAGTTTCTTACCAAGAAATTACGAAGAACGAATTTGGGATACCCTCAAGCGTAGAACCCAAGGTTCTACGGAGTCTGTAGTCGTCTATGTGGCGTACATGGAAAAACCTGTTTGGTAAACTGGCACGAAAACCTAGGGAAGAGTCTCGAGTGAACTTTATTCGTGGAAAAATGTTACCACACATACAAATGGCGTTTGCTGGGAGGGGAATCACGGACTTGAGTTCTCTGATCTCGGTAGGTCGGGAAATTGAGGAAGTGAGTCTGAGTGCGCAGGAATATAAGGCACCGATGACCATGCCTCGATATTCCGTGGAACCTGGTCTGGAATACCAACGAGTAAGCCACTCGAGGGTGTCCGCGATTGAGTCACGTCCGGAGCAACCAGTTGTTCGGAATGAGGACTACGTTACCGCTGCCGGTGGTCCGCAGGGTGATAAGTCTGGGCAGCCAAATTCTACGTCAGTACGGTGTTGGAATTGCGGCCAAGTCGGACATTTACGCGCCGCGTGTAGACAGGCATCACGGAAGCATTGCTTCCAATGTGGAGCCCAAGGAGTGACAATCAGGACCTGTGCGAATTGTTCGGGAAACGGACAGAGGAGCCACTAATTGGTCGCCTTGTGTGCTCTAATCGCCCAACTTCAGCGACCACTTTTGCCGACAATCTCCATCCTATTTTGAACTACATCATGTCCCATTGTGAGGGAGACAATCGACCGTATCTTGAAGTCGATGTACTGGGGTTGAAATTTAAAGCACTGTTGGATAGTGGCTGTAATAAATCCGTAATTGGTGGACTTGGTTGGTATACTTTACAAAACATGGGACTCAAACTCATGGACACTAATGTTAAGTCGTGTGCGGTAGCGAACGATCAACGTTGCAACGTGATAGGCGTCACAAGCGTTCCCTTTAGTTTGGAAGGAAGGGTTCGAACACTGGAGGTATTGGTAATACCAGAAATTTCCCATACCATAATTCTCGGTGTAGATTTTTGGTTGGCAATGAGCATCATTCCTGACTTGCGACGTGGATGCTGGGAATTTGATGAGTCGACTCCCCAAGTAGGTTCGGTAAGCAGTGTGGTCTCAAAGGAGATTCTGACTGCCGAACAGCAGACTTGCTTAGATAAGACCATTAGAGAATATTTCATCTTACAGGGTGACAAGCTAGGTTGCACTAGTACAGTTCACCATAAAATAGTTACTTCATCGGAGCCAATTAAGCAAAGAGCATACCGCGTCTCACCCGCGATGCAGCTTCACATTGACAACGCTGTGAAAGACATGTTGGAAAACGATGTGATTGAACCTTCGGAATCCGCATGGTCTAGCCCGGTTTTGTTAGTCCCGAAAAAGAATGGGGAATATCGTTTCTGCGTTGATTATCGACAGTTGAACCGTGTAACGAAAAAGGACGCGTATCCGCTACCATTTATATCTACTATTCTGGACAAGTTGAGAAATGCCAAATACCTCAGTTCCATTGACATCAAATCCGCCTATTGGCAAGTTCCGATTTCACCCGAATCTCGGGAATATACGGCATTTACGATTCCAGGACGTGGGTTGTATCATTTCAAGCGTATGCCATTCGGTTTATGCAATGCGCCCGCTACGTTCCAGCGTATGATCGATAAAATATTAGGAGTCGATCTCGAACCTAATGTGTTCGTGTATTTGGACGATGTCATCTTGGTTACGCAAGATTTTGAAACTCATATGAATTTGATTCGCGAAGTTTTCAAGCGATTTCGAAAAGCTGGATTAACCGTGTCTAAGGAGAAATGCTTCTTCTGTAGGCCCGAGTTGCATTACCTGGGATATGTGGTCGACCGTCAAGGCCTTCACGTAGATCCTGGCAAAGTGTCTGCCATTCTCGATATTCCTCCACCTAAGAACATGACCGAGATTCGACGTCTCGTAGGTGTTGCATCGTGGTATCGCCGGTTCATACCGAATTTTTCAACTTTGATAGCGCCTATGACGGCTTTGTTGTCGAAGAACAGGAAATGGCTCTGGACGGATGAATGTCAGAAATCATTCATGGGAGTTAAGGACGCCTTAGTCTCGGCTCCAATATTGACATGTCCGGACTTTAGTATTCCTTTTATTGTCCAAGCGGACGCTTCCGCGTACGGTATAGGCGGCGTTTTATCTCAGAAGCTGGATGATGGTGAACATGTGATATGTTATGTCAGTAGATCCCTTACTCGCCAAGAGCGAAATTACAGCACAACGGAGCGTGAATGTCTGGCGGCTCTGTACACTATTGAGAAGCTTCGTGCCTACCTCGAAGGCTACAAATTCACGTTACTAACCGACCACCACAGTTTGGTATGGCTTCACAACTTACGCGAACCAACAGGCCGGTTGGCGCGTTGGGCGGTAAGATTACAACAGTTCGATTTCGACATAGTGCATCGAAAAGGAAAGGACCATGTTGTCCCGGACGCCTTATCGCGAGCAGTTCCTGAGGTATCTTCGATAGAGACTACCCCAACGACTATTCAAGATCCTTGGTATAACCGTATGACTTCACGAGTGCGTGAAAATCCATTGAAGTTCTCGCAATGGCGATTAGTAGCTGACAAGTTGTACAAGTACGTTAATTGTAAGTATCCGACCTTAAGGGATACTAGTGACTTTTGGAAATTGGTGGTACCGAAAGAAAACCGCAAGGAAATAATCAGTCAACATCATGATAGTACTGTTGCCTGTCATTCCGGTGTCTTTAAAACGTTTGAGCGTCTTAAAAATCGATTCTATTGGCCAAAGATGCGAATTGATGTCGCGACATATGTTAGGAAATGTCCGGTATGTCTCACCCGAAAACCTGTTTTGAAAGCACCTCCTGGAGTCATGGGTAAACCTCCAGATGTACAAGTTCCTTGGCAGATGATTAGTGTAGACCTATTTGGCCCACTTCCACGTTCCTCTCAAGGCTACAAATTTATTTACGTCGTTACCGACACCTTCAGTAAATTTTCATTATTTTTCCCGCTGCGCACGGCCACAGCAGCTGCGGTAACACGTATAACGGAAGAGCAAATCTTTCTGGTTTTTGGATGCCCGCAATTTTTACTTTGCGATAATGGGGTTCAGTTTCGCTCGAATCTGTTTCAGAATTTGTGTAAGACGTATAATGTCACGATCAGATTCACCCCTCTTTATCATGCTCAAGCCAATCCGGTCGAAAGGGTCAATCAGGTTCTCAAGACTATGTTGTCCTGCTATATTGAGGATAACCACAAGAAATGGGACACACTGCTTCCTAAAGTGGGATGCGCAATTAGAACGGCTGTACATGAGACGACTGGTCTCACACCTTTCTTCGCGAATTTTGGTCGTGAACATGTACCTACCGGCGACGGATATCGGAAACCCGAAATTGATTCGGAAGACACACCTCCCCCTAGTAGAGCTGCCATTGTCGAGGAATACTCAAACATCTTTCGGGACATAAGTCGACGGTTGAAATTGGCCCATTCTCGTTCTGCGGTGCGGTACAACTTACGTCGACGGCCAGAATCTTTTCCAGTAGGCGCGCGCGTATTTCGAAAGAACTATGTCCTATCGGATGCGGCCCAAAATTTCACGTCCAAGTTTGCACAGAAATTTGTTGGTCCGTTCATTATAAAACGTAAGATTTCACCAATCACGTATGAGTTAGTTGACATGAATGGCAAGTCTAAGGGTACTTGGCATGTGAAGGACTTGAAAGCCCATCCACCAGATGTGGCACCTGAGAGTTCAGGAATGGATTCTGACGAATAATCGACCACTCATAGGGACTTGGATACCGAAAAATTTTGTCTGTGATGTCTTGTTAGAGGTTGGCGGGTTCTCCAGCTAGCTTGGAGCCTTGTTCGAAGTCGTTTCGAAAGTGGTAGTTATGCAATTTTGGAGTTCTCGTTGTTTCGGTTTCAAGTATATTGGGGCATTCCCTTATGGGGGATTAGAACTATCACTTTCGTTTCTTTTCCGTAGGGAAATACCACCGACGTGGATTATAGATTGGCTACTCGAACAGAGGTTGCCCTTGTTGGTGAAGCCGGCATTATGTCGTTCTTGTGTAATTGGGGTGAAGGATGGTCATCCCTGGCGTATGCCTAAAGCGACTTGGACTTGGTACGGTCCCCATCCAGTGGCTGGAAATGCATTTGGTGTCCTTATGTGTGAGTGTATTTTCAGGTCCATGACAGTAACATCACTGTTCGGTTGGTAGTTGTTATTACAGGAAGAGCATTGGTTTCAACTATCTTTGATGCATCCTGTAGTGACTACTCCATAATAGTATCACAACATTGTGTTCTGTTGTACGCGGCCGAAAGTACCATTGGTTTTATTATTGAGAATGTGTATTTTCCGGCCCATGACAGTAACCTATTTGATCTGTTTGAGGTAGTAGTTCGAGAAGAACATTGGGTTTCATTATCTTCGATGTCTTCTTGTTAGTGCCCTCGGTATGAGTGTGCGATGTTGAGTTGGAATCTCGACTAGTTTGATTGAGGTTCGTAATAGCTGAGTCAGTTGGTGTTGTCGATCGGTACGGGTCGTGGTTTTTTTTTTTGTTTTTTTTTTATCTATCCTTCTATTTTCCTTAGCATTCTGATCAGAGATGGGAATGTTGGTTAGTCATATTTTGGATGGTTCTTTATGGTTGACCTATGGTAGTAGATAACCTCCCACCCTATTTCTTTTTTTTTATTTTTGTTGAGAGGGCGATTGCCCCGATACGTTTTATAGGTTGTGGAATAACCCCTGCAGTTCTCAGTCTGATCCCTCGGGTACGTTGGTTCTGTAGAGAACACTATCGGAGAAATCGTTCTTTCGTTCCTGTTAACGTTATCCAACCATAAAGCTTCCATTGTATTGGAGGAACTGCATTCCTGTTAAAGTCTGTACAACGTCAATGGACACTTCATACACTAAATCTAGGTTCACATACCTACGCGATTATCTGGTTAATTCCTTTCTTACTATTATAAGATTCGTAAATGGTATCGTGTCCTAACTGATGTCATGCGGACTATATCTGTCATGATGTGGGTGGCAAATAAGTCCTGAGCCATCTTGATGTAAAATCAGGTTTCAGTCTTTCGTTTTGTTTTATTTTTTTTTAGTTATGGGATGTTTCCACTCAGTACCTCTTCCAGGACTGGGTGAGTATTGTGAAAACTTAAAACAAAATTTTTGCGCTGACAATATGCAATATTATTGTTGGGATGGCAGCTCCCGGATGCTGGACAATTGGAGTGTGGGATCTCGTTTGGGGGTCGTTTTGGTCGTTAGGTTGTACTTCTGGGATGTCTGGAGCAACAACGTGACCCAAAACACGAGACTTCTCCTGCGGAAATTGAGTTGTGCAATTTTGGGTATGTGGAGTTCTTTCCACCACAACTCCACCACGTTGGGTGTTCTGGAGGTTTCGGTTGTGCGACTGGACGGCAGGGACGGTTCATGGGCGGGATCCATACACAACAATTTTACGTGGGCGAGGACAACAAACTTGAGGCGATTTGTTGTCATGCGTTTCAAGCCTTGTGAATTTTATTTTGCTTGCGAGTAAAACAAACTTGAGGCGATTTGTTGTCATGCGTTTCAAGCCTTGTGAATTTTCTTTGCTTGCGAGTACAACAAACTTGAGGCGATTTGTTGTCATGCGTTTCAAGCCTTACTTGCGAATAAGGGTGTTAAAATATTTCGGGGTTCAGTAATTTGATATTTTTTTTGTAATTGTAAGCCACAGGTATACCATTACTCAGAAGAGATTTACGGGTAAATCTCTTGGGAGTTGAGGGGGAGTTGTTACGGGACGATTTTATCTCCGCAAAATGATACCAAAAATTCAATAAGATTCGAACAATTTGTATGCTAACCTTCGAAACACTCGAATACAACTTTTAATTCTGGTATGTGACTGCTCGAGTACTAGACAGATTGCCATTTCTATACTTTCGTACCAGGCCTGGCCCGCACATAACGTCCCTTATAGTTAGATCCTAAGGAATGAGCGACCTGCTGAAATTCTCAATTATACCTGGAAGGACGGACACTGACATTTGTGATATATCAAAACAGCTGATAATACTAACCACTTGTTGAAATCCGATTGAAATATGGTGCATAAGCCCTAATGTTCGAAACTCATTGTTTGTTTGTCTAATCTAACCCTTTTAGGGACCCATATTTCGAAATGTCAACAAGGTTAAATGGGATTCTTCTTCTTGTCGTGGGTCGGACCGATCGACAGATGGTGTGTTCGGTCGTTACAAATCTACTTGCTTATTTAACACTGAAAACTTCGTGTAGTCAGCTCCGTGTTCATGGCAGTGAGGGCTAAGAAGATACGATCTACTCTGAACGCACACTTCGTCGACGGGTGACCTCGGTAGTGTTGCAAACCTTGACATCTGAAACTATGATTATTGGTCACACGCGTTTTAGTCAGGGGTTATGATTTAATTGAGTGTAGAACCGGTAGAATTTCTGTTAGGTGTAATCAAGTTAGTTGGGACGTTATTATCATCAGCGTGTAGTTTTATCGTTGGGAGAAATTATTGAATTTGTTCGGAAGTATTCGTGAGTCGTCGGAAAACCCCTCATTTACATTAAGTGCTGTTGTGGTTTGGCAACGGAGGATATGAGCGAGTTGACAATGTCTGACGCAGGCGCATGATGCCTCCTTCTTGATGATGCACATCCGTCGAGCTGAATAATGGCTTCTCTGCGATTTAATCCAATTTGCGAGTTAATACAATTGCTGACTATTTTTGGTAATGGGTAAGGGCGAAAATCAGTTCCCGGGGATTTGTCGGACTTCGTTGTTTCCGGTTGATGACAGAGGAGGGGGTACAAAGAAAAAAAAGGGGTCCTAGAGACACCTGGCCTGGCCTGGCAGTCGGCATGATACGTGAGTTCCAATCGGCCATATTGTTCATTTGAGATTATAGTTATTTCTCTCTCCACTAGGAAAGGTGGGATTATTGGAAGAATTATTGCCATTGGTATTGAGTTGGATTCGTCCAAAACCCTTTGAGGGGATTATTACTCACGTCGATCTCATTCACTTCCAGTCCATCCAACATCAGTAGGTAGGCAAACCCCTCGTGCTGGCACATCTCAGATTCACACCGATCTGGCGGCATATGCTTATATAGTAATTTCTTTGTAGGACTTCTTTGGAGGGGCTATTGTCCGGAGAGGATATTTCGGGATACCACTGTTAATACAAGATTTTGAGACAGGGTGCTTCGCCCACTGTCAAGGACCGCATTGTAAACACCGACAAGTAATCAGAACAGCGGTTCCTTCCTTCTGGGTGTATACAGGATAGGCTACTCCCTTGAAAAGAACTAACACAGCCATCGAAGGGGCATCCCGAGAATCCGTTTCACTACGAGTCGTTCTGGACGACACTGCCAAGTATAGTATATGCACAGTGTGGAACAAGCAACTATTATACCTTTTTCCGATCAACCTATCTTACTGCACATATAGTTGAGCCCTTCAGGCACCTGTACTTCGAGCCCTTAGACATATAGTTAAGCCCTTCAGGCACTTGTACTTTGAGCCCTTAGGTCTATAGTTTAGCCCTTCAGGCACCTGTCTTCTGAGCCCTCAAACATATAATTTAGCCCTTCAGGCATCCAGATCAAAAACCTCCTGGCTGCGCTTTAGGAAGTCTCAAAGCACACATTTAAGATCCTTGAGCATACCAACCCCTTTTGTGAACTGCGGTGATCACCTCGGTAGGGTATAACTCATTGATATATTTAAGGTGACGTTACAGGTGGTAATTAACACCTGAACATTTAAGTATTGGAAGCATTTCATTTGTTTTATAAGGGTATCTTCCGAACCTGACGAAGGTCAACCGAGTGTTTTCTCCTATATAAGGAATACTTGAAATTATATTTTTTTTGAATGAATAATCCACTTCTCATTTAGTGACCAACCTTACCCACCCCACCGCCCACTGAGCTAGCCAAGTGTCTGGCCTTAATAGGTTAGGTAAGGCACTATAAATCTTTTGTTACTCACCAAAGATCACTTTTAACATCTTTCCTCCTCAAGGAATCGATCACCGTAACAATGAAGCTAAGAGCAAGTTGGAAGAAACCAAGGACAAGTTGGAGGAAGACAAAAGGAAACTGGAGGAAGCCATCCAAATAACCAGAGAAGAAAATATTGAAAAAGCCGAATCCATAAAACAATTGATCGATGAGATTGATGAACTGAAGAGAATCAGTGAAAACATGGTAACAACAATTAGGATACTAGAGGGTGAGAATGAAAGATGGAAATAACTTGGGAATACAAATGAGCAAAAACTTATTAGAAAATTGAAAGTCGATTCAACGAACCAAAACGCAACTAGAAAGGAACATATTAAAAGAAGTAAGCAACATAGTCCGAACCTGAGAACCAACAAGAAAGAATTCCCATTGTTTTCTGTGGATGTTGCTGATAAAAATATCACTCCAAGCATTTCGTCTCTTACTAGGGCTGAAAAACTAATCAATCTGGATTCTTGTGATACCAGTAATGAAGCTGAAGGACCAATGAAGGACTGCAGAAACCACATCAACTTAGAAAGTGAGTTATATTACAGTTCTACTGAAAATGGTTCAAGTGATACCGGAACTGAACACTCCACCAACACATTGCAAAGAATCACTCAAGGCCATCATAGTTTTAATCCTAAAAAGAAAAAGAAAAAAATTCTTATCTATGGAGATCAATATGCTCTAGGTTTTACTAAAGCCTTGAAGACTATAAATAATATAGACAGTTTTGACATATACGCGGTTATTAAACCTAACATTGAACTTTCAGAACTAACTAAAAATATTTTTAATGAAACATTAAGTTATAACAAAGATGATGTAGTGATTGTTCTTTTCAATACTAACAACATAAGCAATACGAATATGTTAAGTTTAGCAATGAAAAATACTTTGGGTCTAAGCATATCTACTAATCTCGTGTTACTGCCCGAAATCAATTCATTTGAAGATAATATTCTGAAGAAAATGATATATAACAGGATAAGGTCTTTTCAAAAAAATATTAGGAACTCTTCATTGACTATTTACCTAGGCACAAAATATTCACGTGACAAATCTGATGTATACCAAAACCTGGTTAATTACTTTTCCACAAATTCACTCAATAATGTAGTTCTTAAAACGATTCCGCTAAGTGATACAATTAATTTTGCCAATAATGCCAATGACTCCGTGGTGTCGACTGATTAGATCTTGTTCAGATTTTTTTGAAGACAAAACAAATGAAATCATGGTCTATTTCTGTAATCGGATCCAGAGATGGCGTCTCGTCCTCATGTCAATATTCCAGGGACATAGTGATTATGATTGTTGTTGATTGAATTTGACGGAATGTCAATAAACTTTTGAAAAATCATTCCAAAGCAATATAGTTTCCATACTCGAAGAGGAAGATCAAATTTTTGGAAAAATAACACCACACAAAATGTGTTATTTTTTTAAAATAATGTAAATACCGTTTGAAAGTCAAAATAGTTGTGGCAGAATCAAAAATTTCGTAGTGCAATATTATTGACTATTAATGATGTTCGTTTCTTTATTTTTCTGTATTTTATATTATTTTCCTAAATAGTTGACCATAATCCGTTTTTGTGTGTGTTTTCAGAGAGATGAACACAATAATTCATTAGGTCTAGTACCGAAAGTGAGTACCTACTACTTGAAATCTGTAAAATATACTTTGGAACCAATATGGAACTTAAATTTTATTTCTCAACTCGCCATGCTCTAATAAACATGGCAAATATTTTTTCAAATCGATTCAATCAACTGGGTGCGTGTTGTTATACCCTACTGTTTCTTCAAATATTCCATAAGTTCAAATTGCGAAAGTTCGTGACAAAGTAAAAAAAATCACCACTTCTACTGAAATCTATCAATTTTGCATATAATAGTAATAATAATAATACTCCCTCATAAACACTCGCGTTGAGTGTACCCAAAGGCATAGCCTGTGCGGGTAGAGGACGCCCAGTAAACATAAAAACATAACTTAAACATAACTATTATATCACATTGTGACTTGATGATGTTATTCAGAGATATGCTTGATGTTACAGATACGTTGCGTCCATATGCCTTTGTGCCTCTTTTAAATATTACAATGTAATGTTAATTACTTGACATTACATAAATGTATCATATTTTGCACAACTTTAATGTGACTTTATTACATACATATAATGTTACTCAAAACATCTATGCAACATTTGTAAAATGTAACATTGTAACATCAGGGTGGAGCATATACTCATGGTTTACCAACACTTTTTTCTATATTTATAGGTATATTTCTGGAATTTCAGTAGTCACTTTTCAGTAGATGAATAACAACAATAGCAATTAACAAAGTTATTCATTTACCAAAGAGTGGCGATTGAAATTCCAGAAATACAACTTTAAGTGTAGAAAAATAAGTGTTGGTAAACAATGAGTATAAGCTCCACATATATGTATACTAAGAAATAAAATATGTATATAAGGGGGTAATGATGTGAAACATACCAATCAATCAAAAAACTTTATTGTCAATTATTAAAATCTCATGGATGAAGCGTTATAAAACAAGACAGTTACATCCTTAACAATTAAATTGAAATTAGCAGTATAAAAAATATAATCTTGAATCACTAGTATGAACAGACCAAAGTACCTAATAATATGACTTACCACCTGAATCAGATGAAAAATTTATTGATAAATCTACCAAAGTTAAGTGTTATTAGAAGAATAATATTGAATGAAAACAACCTATTTCTTTTGAAAAATAAAAACAGATATCACTCACTCAATAATTATATGGTTGTTGTCTCGGTCACTTCTCCTTTCTTTTTAGTTTCTGCTCTGCTAATGTCATCCAATCCATCACTATGAGTCAAACTCTTCATCTGTGATTGAACTGCAGACATATTTTACATATTCTGAAAATATATACCGGGTGTCCCACATTTTATGTGACAGGCAATATCTGATTTGTCGGAGAAGATATACAAAAATGTTTCATACAAAAGTTTTATGAGTTCATGATAGCTATATTTTGATATAATTTTCAAATATGCAGGGTGTTTGGTGTAGGTGCTACAGAACAAAATGCCATTTTTTAAAATAGAACGCACTGTAGTAGGTGAGCTATGAGCGTTTGAATCCACCTTGAACTTTGGACTCTCGGTTCGTCGCTGGTCTGCGTTCATCGTGTGACGTAGTCGAGAGAGATCCCTTAGATTGATAACAATTGTCCAGTACCGCGCGCTGTTAAATTTCGGTGAGTCGTTGTGTTTGGCGTCGTTCATCGAGTCGCGATAGATCCCTTAGATTGATAACAATTCTCCACTACCGCGCGCTTATAATATATTTAATGAGAATAATAATTGTGGATGACATATTCAGACTCAAAATACAGGATTTAAGAGAAAAAAAAAAACATGGTGGCTGTCAAATGTTATACCAGGTGGCTCGAAATACAGTATTTAATAGAAAAAAAATGGCGGCTGTCAAATGATATACCAGGTGTCTCAAATAACAATATTTAAGAGAAATAACATGTCAGCTTAACGGAGGTCGTCACCTTCAATGTGCGATACCCATTGGAGTATTCAGAGACACAGTTATGTTTACTAAGTACACAATTTAATGTGCTATACCCATTTACGTTATTGTTTTCGTTTTTCATCACTATCATCAGGTGGGAGGGGGGAAGATAACATTATTTTTGGAAAGTATGTGTGTGTCATTGGGTAGTTGAAATAATCAGTAATAAAATGGCATCTAAAGAATACAGATGGAAGGTGGAGCAGTTTTGTAGACGTATTCAAGAACTAAAGTCAGATATTCAATTTTTCGAAGAAAAGGAGAACGTTTGGAAGCAGTTGAATAATTTGGACATTCAAGACAAAGTGTTCAATCGAAAATTGCCGCAAACGAGATATCCGTTAAGAAGAATCCAGCCTCACGCATTGTAGAATATGTCTCTGCGATTGAAAACAAATTTTATACTTTTGACAGCAATATTGAATAATGTTTTATACGTCAACGTACCAAAAAGAGTGAAATACATGGCAATATGCGTGAAGCAAGAAGATTTCGATCGGGGTTGCAATAGAACTCAATGGAAAACAATGCATTTAACATCAGTCAATGGAGGGCAATTAGCAGTATTTGTTAGCCATGTTCCGAAGAATATAGCGTTCAAGTACAAGCTGAAACTGATATTTGAAGATCTTCGAGAAATCGACACAAAAACTGAGGAATTTGTTCCAGCAGGGCGTGAGAAAAACAAATCCAAAATGGAATTTCATCTTTACAGAATCCTCATCATAGTATCTACGATATTAGCATGTATATTGATCAGAATTGTGAAGGAAATAATTGTAGTGGTTAATAGAAATGGCATTACTTTTTTTAAATAAAAAATGTAAATTTGAATTCCAAATTGTATTTATCGAAGAGTTGAAATTATAGATATAAATACCACATTCAAAGGAAATAGTTGAAACTGATAAAGAGTTTCTGAACCACATTCGAAGGAAATCGTTAGAACTGATAATGATTATCTCGATGCCACAATACCAACTACACCGGAAATTCACACTCGTTATCAAATCCACAATTAAAATGTTTTTCCATTACTTGAATTATATCGGATTATTCTATGAAACATACGTCATTATCTCGCATGTTATAAAACCGAAGTGCACACAAATTAGCGTATCATTTTGTTCGTCGAAAGCACCAGTTAACGTTGTACCTGTGTCGTGCATCAAATAAGTGAAAAGTAAGTACTTTTTTATTTGCTTTTCGGTTTGATTGTGATATCTGAAATTTTTGAAAGTCATTTAGCGTTTTTCATAAGATTTTTTGGAAAAGTCGTTTAGCGTTTTTTGTAAGATTTTTCTGCTTCACAAACGTTTTGAAAATTTTAGTTGAAAATAGTTTTTTTCACGTGTGATTCCACAATTCTGTTTTTTCTTACGCTCTAATATTTTTTTGGAAAAGTCATTTTGTTTTTTTCATAAGATTTTTCTGCTCCGCAAACGTTTTGATAATTCTGTTGAAACGAGTACTTTTTTAACTCTTTTTACAATGGAGAATATTTTTTTTATTTTAGATGGATCTATCGAAAGTTAATTCAGTGTGTCTTCTCAACAGAAAACCAATAAAGAAGTTAGCTGATCTCCCAAGAAACACTCCTTAAGAAATATCATCAGCTAGAGTAACCAAGAGCAAATTTGGTGAGGCTGTGCTCCTAGAGTTGGCCGATTGTATCATTTTTCTACCAACCCGTGTTACCGAAGTAATCAAGCCTAACATTCAATATTTCTGCGAGGGAAAATATTCCATCATTTGCAGAGAGTCCCAAGATTTAGGGAAGCCAAACCTCGCTCAGCAGTTCGAATTCATAGAAAATTTGCGCCCACGGAAAAAAAGACCTATTGTAAGTTATACTGTTGTATTATATTATATTACAATGGTTGATTTCTCGAAAACTATGTTGAAAATTAACGAATACATCAAAATTATCAGAGATAACTACGCTAGTGCTCTTGCCAAACAAGTTTCGAATTTCATTAATCAATATATTAGGAAGTGTAACTCAGCGATGAAAAAAATTAAATTTTCTGTGGGGGAAAAAATGAAAATTATTTCAAAAATTGGGGAATTAAAACGATTCAGATCACTTATCAAAATTATGGGGTGTTCAAAAAAAATAGGTTCAGGATTGAAGCGAAGCAGTAGAGTGAAATGGCAAAATGTTGAGGCTATTTTCGATTGTAGAGTTGAAACAGGAGTAATTATCAATTTATCGCATAAAGACGAGAACAATTTTTTGGAAGATGCTTTTTTCCACTCCGATCAAAAATATCTTAAACTTTGAAGCGAATGAAATGCCTGAAAGTAAATACAACATTATTGGGGGATTTTGTAAAAAAATCGAATGATGGCGAAATAGTTGATAGGAAATATTTTAATACTCCCAATGCCGTCATAGACCAAGGTACTAACTTAGCTGTTTGGTATAATAAAAATGTTGTAGCTATTATCTTAAATAAATTGAGCGAGTTTGAAGAAAAAGAAAGCGGATGGGCTTTAAGTGAAGTTGTATTGTTGGAAGTAGCAATAAATAAATTCGAAATTGGAAACAACGGCACATCCTTCATTAGTCTACCTAATCAAATTGTTAAGAAACGAGCTTGCGTTAACGTTCAGAATAATGATGAAATGTGCTTCTATTGGAGTGTTGTTAGCGCATTATATCCTGTAGCAAAACATACAGAAAGGCTGTCAAAATATCCACATTATTCTACAGTTTTGAATACTGTAGGGCTAGACACTCCAATGAAGTTACAACAAATTTCAAAATTTGAAAAACTGAACAATATTTCAGTAAACGTTTATGCTTTAGAATTGAATAAAATTAACGAAAAATCATTTTATGTAGTAGTGCCAGCAAGACTGACGAACAACAAATTACAAAGACATGTTAATTTATTACTCATTCAGGATAAATATTTTCCAAAATTAAACGACTATGACGCCCCACCTGTTGACAATGAAAATATTGATATAAAGTACCATTATGTTTGGAAAGAGATATGTCTAGACTGATAGGAACTCAAGTAAGCAAGTCTCATCGTAAAAAATTTTTGTGCGATCGGTGTCTCAATTATTTCAATTGCCAGCAAAAATTGAAAGACCATGAAGCACTTTGCAAAAATTCAAATAATTGTAAAATTTCTTTTCCATCATACGATTACGTTGAATTCCGTAATCATGTTTATAAACAACAATGTCATTTCATCATTTACGCGGATTTTGAATCAGTTTTGGAAAAATGTAACAAGAAAATTTCTCAAAAGACGAAAAAATATCAAAAACATAAAACATTTAGTGCGGGCTACTACCTCAAATGTTCTTTCAATGAAAGCTTTTCACAGTTCAAAAGCTGTCGAGGTGAGGATTGCATACAATGGTTCACAGATGAAATGGCTAACATTGCCAAATTTGTAGAATCAAAAATCAAAAATATTGTGCCAATGACATGCAATCCTGATATTGTTAATGCTAGAGTGTGCAATATTTGCGAAAAACCCTTCAGTAAAGAAGATATCATTGTACGTGATCATGACCATTTTACAGGTAAATTCAGAAACTTCGCTCACCAAGCCTGTAACTTGAATTTCAGAAAATTGTTTATTGTAACAATTGCTTTCCACAATCTCTCAGGCTATGACAGTCACTTCATTATCAAAGATATTGCTAAAAAGGGAAACGTTAGCATACTTCCTCCAAATAAAGAAAGGTACATTTCTTTTACTCAATTCGATTCCGATACCTCAATCAAATTCAGTTTCATAGATTCTTTTCGTTTTTTGGATGCCAGCTTAGATGAGCTAGTTTCCACGTTGAAAGTTGATGATTTAAAAATATCGAAGAAAGAATTTCAACAATATGACGATGAGAAGTTCACCCTTCTCACTAAGAAGGGTGTATTTCCCTACGATTATGTCGATAATGTGAGAAAACTAGAGGAAACTGTGCTTCCATCACAGGAACATTTCTATAATAAATTGAATGAGAAAAATATTTCTGAAGAGAACTATGCTCACGCTTTACATATTTGGGAAACTTTCGAAATTCAAAATTTGGGGTCGTACTCAGACTTATACCTCAAGACCGATATTCTGTTGTTGGCCGATGTATTTGAAAACTTTCGAAAAAACTGTATATCAACTTACGACTTGGATCCAGCATGGTTCTACACTATGCCCGGATTCACGTGGAATGCTATGTTGAAATATACTAAATGCAAATTACAAATTTTGAAAGATATCGATATGATAATGTTCATAGAAAGGGGTATAAGAGGTGGAATTTCAGTTTGTTCAAACAGATTTAGTGAAGCCAATAACAGGTATATGGATGTCTACGATCCCAATAAACCTTCGAAATATATTTTATATTTGGACGTCAACAACCTTTATGGCTGGGCGATGTCAGAGTTTTTACCTTACGACGGCTTTCAGTGGGTAGATAATTTCAATTTGGATATAACTGATATCCCAGACGACGCATCAGAAGGGTATATCTTAGAGGTAGACTTGGAATATCCTGAGAGATTGCACGATTCCCATAAAGATTTCCCTTTTTGTCCTGAACACCACGCTCCCCCAAATGCTGAACAAAAGAAATTAATGGGTGCTCTATACAACAAATCCAAATATATTTTGCACTATCGGAATTTGAAACAGGCATTGCGAAACGGTTTGATTCTAACAAGAATTCACAGGGTGTTGAAATTTCAACAGTCTGCGTGGCTGCGACCATACATCGAGTTGAATACTCGTCTAAGGGCTGCAGCTACCAGTACCTTTGAAAAAAATCTCTTCAAATTAGCAAACAATGCAGTTTTTGGTAAAACGATGGAGAACATCCGGTTGCACAGGGTAGTTAAACTTGTCAAATCTTGGAACGGGCGTTATGGTGCCAAAAATTTGATTTCAAGCCCTAGGTTTCAGAGTAGAACCGTCTTTGATGCAGACTTGATGGCTATTGAACTGAAAAAGGCTGAACTAACATTCAATAAAACTATGTATGTTGGAATGGCTATCCTAGATATTTCAAAAACGTGTATGTTTGATTTTCATTATGATTTTATGGTACCCATCATGGGAGATGGATGTAAGCTGCTGTATACTGATACAGACAGCTTCATTTATGAATTAACTTGTGATAACGTCTATTCCGAAATAATAAAAAATCATCCTTCAAAATTCGATACCTCTGATTACTCTCAAAATAATGAATATAACATCTCCCTTCTAAACAAAAAAGTACCAGGTCTAATGAAGGACGAAGCTAATGGTAAAATAATAACACATTTTGTAGGTTTAAGATCCAAAATGTATACATACAAAGTCCAGGGTGGGAAAGTAACAAAAAAATCAAAGGGGGTGAAATACGGTATGGTAAAAAATAAAATTCAATTCGAAGATTATGTCAATTGTCTTGAAAATTTTAAAGAAAAAATCGGCACTCAAAACACCATTCGCTCATTTGCTCACAACGTTTTCAGTATCGAGCAGACTAAAGTCGCCCTGAGTCCTTATGATGATAAGCGTCAACTGATTCCTCAGTAATTCGATACTCTACCATGGGGGTATCGAGCATAGTTTTCGAGAATTCAACCATTGGATTATATATTTACAACTGTATAACAGGTCTATAATTTCCTAAAGAGGTTACAGAGTCAACATGACTAATAGGTGCGTTACACTAGGAATTGAAGGAACACTATCCACTCCGCCAAGTCTACAAGAATTGTCTGCAAACGCAATTTATTGGACTCCCAAAAATCGTGCTTCGTTTGATGAGAAACTTCATATTGAAATTTGGTATTCCAAAAATTTGCCAAGTACTTGTTATTTCATTATTCCAAAAGAATTTAAAGAATTAATTAATATAAATTGTATTAGAGAACTGAAAAAACAAATGAGGAAAAATTACTATTTTACTGATTCAGATTGGCATAAATTTTTGAAATTTACATTTGTAGCTCGCACAAGGTATAGATGAAAATTTGAGTATTTATATGTAATAAAAAATATATTTCAAAAGTTTAATCCAATTATATATAAATCCGTAAACATTTTCCTGTTGACGCACTGCCATTTTTTATGTAATAAAAAATATATTTTGACATTTGCTTTCATTGATGAACGATAACTACTGCTTTCAACGAACAAAATGATGATGTAATTATATATTCTATGTAATAAAAAAAGAAAAAAAATGCTTTTATTTAAACATCATTCATAAAAAGAAATCATTCTAGAAAGAAAGGTTTTCAATCAAAATCTCCAAATTCCACTCTGAAATTATTTATATTTGAAGTAGGTATTTCCAGCATTTGTTGTAAATACCTACTTCAAGTATGGAGAATTTCAGAGTGGAAGTTGGAAATTCTGATTGGAATACCTGTAATAAAAAATATAATTTGAAATTTGTTTCCATTTATGAACGATAACTACTGCTTTCAACGAACAAAATGATCATGTAATTATATATTCTATGTAATAAAAAAAGAAATAAAAATGCTTTTATTTAAACATCATTCATAAAAAGAAATCATTCTAGAAAGGAAGGTTTTTGATCAAAATCTCCAAATTCCACTCTGAAATTATTTATATTTGAAGTAGGTATTTCCAGCATTTGCTGTAAATACCTACCTCAAGTATGGAGAATTTCAGAGTGGAAGTTGGAAATTCTGATTGGAATACCTACAACTTCTAAAATAAATGACTTTTTCCAACACATGCTGGAAATACTTACTTACGCTTCGTTTTCGTGAAAGCGCAGCGTTTAAAATATTACAATGAATTATTTTAGATATCCATGTACCTGCAACATCTGAAATAAGTATCTTTTCCCAGCATATGCTTGAAATTCATATATTTGAAGTAGGTATTTCCAGAATATGTTGGAAAAAGCTGCTACATACATATCTGAATAAAATATGCATTGTATATTTTTCAAAATTATTTCATTAATCGTTAAACAAAAAGATTCATTTTATATAGAGAATTGAAAAAGTGTCTCAAAATTTGTTTTTTTGAAAGATTAGAATATGAAGTATTTTCTATGGAGGGCAGTGAACCCAGGCTTTGTATAGTGTTGAGCAAAAAAAGGTAAGTTGAAATTGTTTTTATGTTTGAGTGTCTGCAAAGTAATAAAAATTTAAACTTGAAATTAAACACACAGAATTCATTATTCTCATTTATAACATAAATCATTTACAAATTTTTGTTTATAATAAAATAAATATTCACGTAAAGCATTAGCCAACATACTATCTAAACATGCTTACCTTAGATTTCACCAATACACCCAAACCTTGAAATAAACTCGTTATACTCGTTCGGGTTGATGAATTGTAGGTTAGAAAATTGAGGAAAATATTTGGATTTCACTATGAGTGTAGGCTTTGGGCTGTCGCCCGGTTTAGCGAAGATAGCGAGCAAACTCACACTTGCCCCAAATTCACATTTACTCGAGCTTACCTTACTTGAAGTAGGTATTTCCAGAATATGCTGGAAAAAGTCATTTATTTCAGATGTTGCTGCTACATGCATATCTGAATAAAATGAGCTTGAATAAAATATGCATTGTATATTTTTCAATTTTTTTTTTTATTAAAATATGTAGTGTATGTTAGTACAACTCTCTGAGAGACATCTGCAAGGCTCTGTCGTCGTCCTCCTCCGATGACGTAGATGACGAAAATCGACGTCGTCGTCTTGGCGGCGGCTGCTCGAGTCGTCGTCTTGGCGGCGGCGGCTGCTCGATGTCCGTCAGCACCATCTTCGTTGCAATTCCTGCCGGTATCCAAAAGTGTCCGGAGGTGACGGCCACACCCATGTTATTGTGACATGGGATATCATCTCTGACCATAATGGCACATATGTTGCAATGGCACACTTTCCGGCAAGTCTTGCAACTTACCAAATTATTTTCATTGTTACACGTAGTAACTCTCTTGATATTCATTGTTGTGTTGCAGCTAAAATTGACTGACTGACTGACTGACATACACAAATGGTGCACCTATCAAAACCACGAAATCTTTTTCGAAGGAAATTGTTGAAACTGATAACGAGAACGAATTTTCGGTGTAGTTGGTATTGTGGTCTCAAGAAAAACAGAAATGATTGGAAATCTAAGCAAATCTTCAAATAAATAAAACAAATTACCATTTAATTTTTATTGCATAAATCATACACAATATTTTGTTTATAATAAAATAAATATTCACGTAAAGCAATAGCCAACATACTATCTAAAGTTGAAGCTTGACAAAAACCTTCTTTAATTTCTTCCAAACTCAAATTGGTTTTATTTTCACGTAACCAAGATTGAATAATATCAAAAACACCTCGATAATAGTCACAAAAGTTCATAGCATCCAGCATAGCGATACGGTCAGACAGCACCCCCCAAGTGTGTATTGAGAATGTCGTTCACATCTTGTTCAGACAACTCCATGTTCGTGATTTCCTTGGAAATGGAAATTTGTTTGGTATTACTTTCGATGTACTGTGCGATGTAAATGTAATCCCCGCAACGTGTTGTGATTGGATCATACTTATCTACATACTCATCGATTTGTGATTCAAAGAAATTTTCCTTTATTTCTTGCAGGATGTCAATGAGGGTTGCCCATTCAAAAGAAGCAAAATTGATAGATCGAATGGAGAACTGCTGCTTCAAAACGATGCATGAGCTGAAATCCCTGGAGGGACTTATGCCACATCGAATTTCGTAGGATGGCATAGGGAAGACCATCAACATCAACTGATGTTTGTTCCGAGCTGCCATTTCATATTGCCCCAATGCTCTGTCGATGACATTTAGAGTTTCTTTATAATCTTCTCCATCACTATCGCACATTACTTCAACTTCACTGATGTAACCACTATCTTGAGACATTTTCGTTTTCAAACTGAATATTCGTCTGTGCTTGCATATGCTTTTATAGCTTCAGATCACGTGGTCAATTTTAAAATTGTTGTTGCATGTTTGTTGACTGTGAAAAAAAATATTTGAAAGACCCCTCGGAATTATATGATTTGTGTTTGTTTCCCATGAGATTCTATACAAAATCAACGTTTTCGATCCAACTGTTATGTTTGTTATCCAAACCGAGCCATTTAACGTACATTTTTTTGTCTTTCTTCCTCAGAACTTTTTCCACGAGATATATATCTGGATTTGCAGTTTTCTGTAATTCCTCTGCATAAAAAGCACCCTTGATAGGAGCACCCTGCATATCTTCCAGCATGAAGGTGGCAGGGTTGGTGATATTGACTTTGATGATTTTGAATAATTCCGTAGTCCAATTGGGTGTGTAACCTTTTTCGAAAACGTGCTTTGCGTTACTAATTCGCACAACATCGCCGACTTTGAATTTTCTCGGTCCAGCTATTTTCAAGTGGCTGTATGTTGATTTGAGAATTTCTTTTTCGTTGGTTTAATCAATTTCCGATGGTTTCATACCCGTCTTTGAATGGCGCGTATCATTGTAAGATTTTGTGATTCCAGGTAATATATTTAGCCATTTGTAGGAGCCATTCAAACTGAAATACTTGTACAATCTTTCCTTCAAAGTTCTTATAATCCGTTCGGCCATAGAGGCTTTGAGGATGCTGTACGTATTGTAGTGATTTATCTCATGTTTTTTCATCAAATTCTGGAATTTACTGTTGTAAAATTCCGTTCCCTGATCGGTTTGTAGATTTTTTGGGCATCGTTTCGTGTGTGTTAAAATATCTGCAAACGTTTTGGTAATTTCCTCCCCCGTTTTCGTTTTCAGCGGACGAGTCCACACGAATTTCGAAAAACAATCTATAACGACTAGAATGAGTTTGAAATTACGATTTTAATGGGCGTAAGGTCTCATTTCGGCCAAGTCCATTTGCCATAAATCATCTAAGCCTTTAATGATGGTGCGACGTCGAGAATAATTTTTTCTAATAGGTTTGTGCAGTTCACGGACAAGTTGAATCTTGTCTCTGGAAGCCAACACCAACATATGTGATGGCGAAACTGTGAAACCTGCTATTTTATTATGGTGATGTATACACTACATTTTGTCTTTTAGTAATTTCCTCGACATCAGATTTTACACTCGCTATATCTGAATTTATTTTGGTGATTTGCTGTAAAATATCAATTCGAAACTGGTTTAACTCATTCTTGGTTAGCAGCATTTCCTTGTGCTTAATATCCCATTTTAAATTGTGTGCATGAATCGAATCGGTTATTTCAGAAATTTTTTTCAACAAATCTCCACGAATATTTTCAATATCAGTTATGTATTGTAGGTTGAATTATTCAAAAAATGACCTTGTTTCATTATAGCGTACCTCACTTAGTTGCGTTATTTCAATAAAATTATTTGCAAGTGTTCGTGTTTTCTTTTCCAGATAATTTTTTGTTGCAATCAATTCATTTTCAATTCCATGTTGCATCTTTGCCATTTTGTCACTCAGTTGAACTATTTCCGAATGGTGTTGTTCACCTTGATGTTGTATAGTTGCAGCAATTTTTCTATCGATTTCATCCACATATTGTTTATTGGCAGCATCAGTATTTTTAGTGGGCCCCTTTACATTACTCAATTTCAAATTATCAAAATCGATGTTACCATCTGGAGTGTGCAGCAAGCCGCCGCCTCCAGAGGGCGTAGGTAATTTTCGCTTTCTATCACTGGTGTTACTGTCGCTACGTCCGAACTTATCTATAACCATTTTGAAAATGTGAATGTATGCATAGATGTATGTCATCTTATAGAATTATATTTGCCTCTTTGAGTTCACTCAAAATGGCAATAATCTCATTGTCATGCGAAGTATTTCCGGCATCCCGAGAGGCTATCAATAATTTGAGGCGTTCGCATAGTTCGTTTGGGTCATCCCAATAAACAAACTCCATAGGTTTGGTATTGAATGTCATTGCAATAGGTATATTTTTAGGTAAACCGCTACCTTTTGCTGCAGGGTTGGATGTTTTAGGTAAACCGGTACGTGTCGATATTTTACGTTGATTTCGTATAGGAAACATCGGTTTAATTATTTCGGTATATTTGTATCTTTTACTACCTTTCGGATAGCCTAGGGAGTTTTTGTGAATGTTCGACAAATCTACAATTGATTTGTATGCCTGCATATCTTCATTATTATAGTTTTCAGGTGTGTTTAAAAATATGAGTTCATATATACCGGGTGTTGCTCTCCACTGATATCCACCCATTTTAATGTATCCGCTGCGTTTGTCGAAATCTATTTCTTTGTTACCTAGGAAACATTTTGAAGATACACCATCATATACAGGACCGTATACTTTATCTATTTCTTTGTCAATACTCCAATGTTTTATAATGTACGGTTGAGCCATTATAGGATATTGATCGATATATTCCTGTAAAACTTGTTCATTCATGTCTGACACAAAGCTCTTATCTTGTTCCTCTTGTGTGCCTACGCTAAAGATATCCTCATCATCACCATCATTATCATCTGTACTTGCAACATGATCGAGGGATTGGAATGGAGTCATCGTTTCGATGGATTCGAATGGAGAAGTTTTACGCTCTTCCACTTTCTCTTGTTTGAGTTCAGATTTTACCTCACTTTTCATTGGGGTAGTAGGAGATTGCGACGTCGGCGGCGGCATTGCTGCTATTTTCCTCAATGGGACAGATACAGGTTTAAAGAATTTTTGCAATGACTCATCTTCTTCGGATCTACCCAATTTCAAAGCCAAATATTTTTTTCGAATAGCTTTTGCAATTTCATTGATTTTAGTCTTTCGAATAACATCAACTTCTTTGCTCAACGGTTTCATGATGATAACTGTGGGATACATCAATCTCTCTGTATACTTATATATTTATCGAATCCTTGACGATAACGTCCAGCATTTATATCAAAATCTTTCATAATCACAACGGTTCTATATCGATGCTGTCGCCAATATTCTGCACACATTGCCTTGAATTCTTCGAACGTCATGTCTGGGGAAACGTGTTCATCGAATACATGTTTCAAATTCATTTCATCCTGCTTGAAAAGCACAATCATATTACAATTGTCTCGTATCAATTGTTTTGGAATTTTTGAATATGTCTGACAAAGATATGCAGCGTCAATATTTCGGTGTCTGCAAAAGGAGTAGTATTCTCGAATTTTCTGTTGACCATCGCATGCAACATCATCGAAAATGAATATGGAATTTGATTTGGCCTCGTGAGGGCTTATGATTTCCTCATTTTCCCTGAACGGATAATATCCCAATCCCTTGACTTTCCCCAAAATTTCTTGAACCACCTGATATTTGGGTTGGTACAAAGATTTTGAATATACGTAGATGTTTTCGAATCTTGCTCCATTCGGGTGGAATAACAGTGTTAAGATGGCATTTGTCTTTCCACAACCACTTGGCCCGCAAATAATTGCACGAAACGAATTCGGTAATAATTTACCATGCTTCCCAACCATACTGCTATCGAGGTCTCCATTCAAAAAATCTAAATTTTCAATAGGCAGTGTCTTGTCTTGTTGAACATGATGTGATGAAAAAACATGAGTGCGCCACGGTTATAAATAAACGCATTGAAAATATCTTTCATCATTATCAATGTTGACTTACTCTGGTGCAGGTGTTGTCAATTCAATCATCAATAAGCTCCCGTTCGAATTGCATCTACCAGGTTATTCGTTTTGCGGGCCTGGCACCAAATTGAGGCAGAGATTACAACGCGGAGAAACTGGCGTGAATCCTTTGGACGAAAGCTGCAGAGAGCACGATATTGCATACTCTCAATCCGACTCTCTAGAAGACCGTCATAAAGCAGATCAAGTATTGGAAAATAGAGCTTGGGAACGAGTTAAATCTAAAGACGCTAAATTTGGGGAACGGGCTGCAGCTTGGCTTGTTACTTCCACCATGAAAGCCAAACGTAAGCTAAGTATGGGCGTGTCCTTTCGCCGTACCTTGCTTCAAAAAATTATTAAAAATTGGAAACACAATCCTGCTAATATTAAGAAATCTAGTGCTTCGGCTTTGCGAGCTGCAAAAATGGCATTGAGTCGAGCTGGAGGACGTAAGAAAATACGAGTGCCTAGAATAATTCCATTCGATGCAAAGTCTGGAGGAATTTTACCACTTATACCTATATTTGCTGCACTTTCGGCTTTGGGTGCGTTGGAAGGTGGAGCGAGCTCCATAGCAAAAACCGAAATAGACGCAAAAAATGCTAAAAAGAAACTTGAAGAAGATCAACGTCACAATAAACCCATGGAGCATTTGGGTTCGGGTTTGTACCTGCGGAAAACCCCTCGAGGATTTGGACTGTTCCTAAAAAAACAACATCAACGCAAAGGACGTGGTCTTTACCTGAAAAAGAGAAAAAAACTGCTAGATAAGCTACCCCATAGAGCATTATACGATTCGGAAATTCAGAAGTGTGCTCGTCAGATGAAAATACCACATTTTCGTGGAGTCTTTATGCGTGATACGTTGCCAACTTGTGGTCCTTGGCTGCGAGAATGCGCTATATTGAACTTGGATTCCCACTTGAATGCGGGCACTCATTGGGTAGCTTACAATAAAAACGGCAATGTCGCACAATATTTCGATAGTTTTGGCAATCTCAAACCTCCATTGGAATTGGCAAGATATTTTGGGAGGGGCGTAAGAATTACATATAATAATAGTCAATATCAAAATTACAATCAGAGTAATTGCGGACATCTCTGCCTAAAGTTTCTACTTCATAATGTCCACCGCTGAGATGTATCAATCGTTGGCTGAAATGCATAAATATAAATCATTGCGAGATTTCACAGATACTCAACTGCGAGCTTTGTCAATCGAATATTTGATTGGGAACGCAGGACCTTGGGAGTTGCTAGATGTATGGCATAGGTTACCAAAGGACTACAAAAATCGATTCGCTTTGCAGATTCGTCTACCATGTTTCATTCATTATCAAAATGAGTTTGGACTGTCAACGGCATCACTAAAAGAAGCAGAGTATCATGGACCAGTTAGTGCACAATTTCAATGTTATTATTGTAATAATAAATGATTTTTCATCCAAGTTGTTGTTCATTATTTAAGGCGGGTCGCTTCCGACACTATATCAGTCATGTCTATGATATTGACGTTAACGAGTCGTTCTTCAACGCTTTCCATCGATTTCAATCCGCCCATTCAATTGGATTCTGATTCAGAATACAGTTTGGCTTTGCTCAGCTTCCATTCGTACAACAGTATACCCAACATTGAAGAAGGTACAAAATTTTACTACTTTGAAAACGTCGGCAAAACTAAACTGAGTATCGATATCCCTACTGGCTCTTACGAAATTGGTGATATTGAGGCTTTGATCAGCAAACACATCACACCCAAAACGTACAAGGAAAACCCCCAGGAATTTTTCACGGTCCGTGAAGTTGGAATTGTTAGTACTGTCAGAGGCTTTAACACTGACGAAGATATCAAGCACTTGGCCAATTCAAGTTGGACTTTTCCCAGCAACGCTGGGTTTATCAGCACCACTGATCTAACATTCAACATGCTCATACCCATCAAGCATTTTTTGAATATTTTCAACGATTATCAATGTGTTTCCTATGGCAAACATACCATCCGATTAGTACGAGCTGCAGATGATAGCAACTGCTTCAAAATAGAGGAGACCGCTGGATCGCCGGCTGGTACGACAGCAGTCAAGTTGGAAATTGAAAATATTGAACTCAAAGTTAAGAGAATCTTTCCACATGATCAAATTAAATTGCAACTCTTGGAGGCCATCCAAGCTGATACTCCTATTCTCATGCCGTTCAGAAAATGGGAACTTCATATGTTGCCTGCTCTCACACAAGGTGCAAAAAGTGAAATATGGGCCGTCAAGACTTCCTCGTTTCTCGAAAGTCCTCGCTATGTGATTGTATGTTTCCAAAAAGGCCGTGATTACACCAAATTCAACAATGATCCAACAATATTCGCTCATTCGAATATCACCAATATAACGCTCACTCTGAACGGTGAAAATTACCCGAAAGAAAATATGCATCTGAATTTTGCAAAGGGGAATTTCTCGCAAGCCTATTTCAACTATGCACAATTCGGTCTCAGCTACAAAATTACTAATCAACATAATCCTCTGCTGAGCTCCACCAAATTTGTTGGCAAGACTCTCTTTGTCATCGATTGTTCCAGAAGGGATGAGAGCATAAAAAGTTCCACTGTTGATGTGAAACTCGAAATCGAGGCATCTGAAGGATTTCCCCAAAATACTAGAGCCTATTGCATCATTGTGCACGACACTGTTATTGAGCACCTCCCACTCAGCGAAATCATTAACAAATTAAACTGAACATATGCTTGTCACTTCAGTATCAATCACAGAGTCAACATGAGAATAGCTGTTGTAGATATTCAAGGCTTTACCATCGAGCAACAATTCCATCCTAAGGAGATTGCCATTAGGATTCCACCGCTTCTTCCTCGGGCAGTCCGCCCGAGAAGAAGGTAAAAGGGAGAGAACCTTCGCCGGACCACAAGGAGGAAAGAAATATTGAAAAGGGTGAGTCCTCAGTGGTATGTGGGGTCGTGAATGTCCATATCCCCTCACATACACACTCCCTCGATGACGTCACTTCCAAAATGGAAAGTGTGGTGAACGTCGACTTAGTCCAGGTCGGACGGAGAAGATCCTCCAGGATCGTGGCCTGCGACGCCGCACCACAGGATAGTGACGTCGGGGGACTCACCCCGGACAAGGAGGCAGCGTCGACGCCGGACGTCACCGCTCCCACGCCGGAGATAGCTGCCGCCAGCACGCCAAATATTTCTATGTCCACAAAAATTGATAACAACTCGGCTAGCCCGATATTCCTCGTAGTAGATGATGTTGAAGTCACACCTCCGGAACATAACACGACGGCCAGCAACCCCCAGGTCCCCTCTGAAGAGACCACGTCGTCAGAGGGCGAAGAAGTCGGCACTCAAGAGGATACTGAGGCGGAAAATCATCCCTCCCCCCACCCAATTGGCACGGGCGAACGCGCACCCTGCCCCCACCACGTAAATCGGGAGCCACCCTCCCCCCACCAACAACAAACAACCTCGAGCGACTTAGGAGATTCCAAAGTTATTACAGATGCCTCGCAATTTGCAGAGGAAGAACTGGACAGGGCCATCCAGGCATTCCAGACCAGGATCAAATTGATAACAGATACAGAGGGAATAACAAGTAACACCACAATTACGCACGCATTCCAAGAATCCTGGAAGGATTGGCAGGTGAGCTACCCTCAATTCAACTTCCGCTCTCAGTACGAGGCAGAGCAGGCGAGGGACGAGCTGCTGAGCGGCGGAGAGCGCGACGGGGCTGGATCGAGTAGGTTCCAATGCGCTTCCCGTCTGCAAGGCAGTGAAGCCCCCGCACAACGCTCGGAGACAACGCCCACACCGGCCGGAGCCATCGGCGGTGTCCCGGAAACTACACCGACTTCAAGAGCGGAAGTTGAAAATAATGCAAGTATTTCACGCACTCCCCTATACAGTAGGGAATCGGTTTCGGACCCGTTTCCGACCGCATCCTGGAACGAGCAGGTTGAACAGGAGATGGCTCGGAACGGGTGCAGCCGCGAGGAGTCCCCGGTGGCTCCAACAGGAGCGCTTCTGGAGCCATCGAAAATAATAGAAAGTGTGGTGAAAAACCGAAAAATTTCCAACAACCATCTGGATACACAGGAAACCACCCAAAACGGATGCAGCCACGAGGACTCCTCGATAGCTCCTACAGGAACGCTTCAGGAGCGAACCGAAATTCTGGAAAGTGTGGTGAAGGAGCCAATTACAAAGAATCTCCTAAGTCAAACGGAAAGTGTGGTGAACGCCGAAAAATCAATCATGAATATGGAAATCGACGGGAATGTGCCAAATAGATCCCCAACACCGGAAACCATCCCGAACAAGCCTACAGGAATAGCTATTAACACCAAGGTGGGAAAATCTTCGAAAATCGATGAAGTGAATCAATTGGTGGGCGGGGCTAATGCCACGTCGGGCAACGCCCCCAAATCAGATCCGAAACCTCAACCGCCGCAACTTGTCGGTTTTCAGCGAGCTGTGCTTCGCATGAAATCCAGAAAACAGGAAGATCTGGAGAAACAGAAGATCGAACGCGAGGCACAGCTCCAGAGGAAAAAGGCGCTAGAGGCTGAGAAGCGAGCCGAAGACGACAAGAAAGATGCCGAGATGGCAAAGAAAGCAGCCGACAACAAACGTTTACTTGAAGCTAGAGCTAGAGAGTCACCAAGAAAGGTGCAATTCTCTAGCTCTAGCTCGGATTCTGATTCCTCAACATCAGGGGGGAGGACAAAGAAACTGAAAAGAAGAAAATCAAAGGACGATACACCTTTGAATACGCACGATGCTATAGATAAGCGAATAAAGCAATTACAGGAAATTATAGAAGACGGGGTTAAAACCAAGATTGAGGCCTACTTAAAATCAACCCTAGATAAACCGGCCGAGCTCCAAGAACTACCAGACGAGGCAATAAGGAGCGCTATGACGCGTCAATTAAAGGACTTCTACACAAAGAAGTATACCGCAGTATACCATGCTGAGATTGAGAAGCTCCGGCAGACGAGGCGGCTGATACGGTCGCCAAACCGGTACCGTGTTCATGACGAGTTTCCCCCTCTCCCCGAGAAGGCGATGGCTGATGAAGACGGGTTCATAAAACCAAAATCGCCAGGTAAGGCTATTGCAACAACGAGCAAGGATCCCGTACCCCTTAGGAATGCGTTCGAGTCGCTGAGTGAGGACGAACCTCTCGCCAGCGAATCGGAACGCACTTCTAGGCGAAAGAATGTCAATTCGAAACAGCCTCCCCCAAAGGAGGCACAAAAGCCGAAGAAAGGCAAAATGCTGCCTCCTATTGTTATACAGGGGAGGTTGAATCTGGACCGCTCACTTACTGTCCAGTTAAAATCTGAGTTGAAAGGTGATTTCAACCTCAAACATACGGGTAAAGAAACTCAGGTTTTTACTGAGCAAGAAGTCGATCGGACCAAGATGATTGACATTCTCAAGCAAACGGGTACGGAATTCCATACCTACACTTTGCCGAAAGATAGGACGCACGCGTTCGTGCTAAGGGGTCTCGACAGTGATGTCGACCAACAAGAGCTGATCGATGAGATGCTCGAGAAGTTCGGCATCACTGTCGATAGAATGATGAGGATGAACACCCGCCATAGGCCGTTGTACCTCATCACGACCCCTAAGAACGTCACACTCTCCCAATTACAGAAATCTGTAAGAGTGTTACAGCACATCAGAGTAACTTGGGAGATGCGACGTAACGAACGTGCCATCGTGCAGTGCCATCGTTGCCAAAGATGGGGGCACGCGACCTCCAATTGCCAGAGGCAGGCGAGATGCCTCAAGTGCGCACAGGAACACCCTACGCGCGCTTGCAAGGTGTCTCGCGAGGTGCAGGCAACCTGTGTCAACTGCGGCGGCCCCCATACTGCATCCAGTGTGGAGTGCCCTATCTATCGGGAGAGGGTTCGCTTTCTCGAGGAGAGGGATGACAAAGCTAAGAAACCGGTACCGGTAAGGTACGTACCTGCCCCGCAGCCTACATCAAACCCGTGGCAGAAAAGGATTCAGGAGCAGAGCGCTCCCCCGGCAAAGCCTGAAGAGGCCGGGAGAAGAATTCAGCAAGTAGCAGGATCACCACCGATCCCCTTTACGCCTCCCACGCAGTCGCCGGTGCATAGGCACCCCGCGCCAGGGGGCGCTTCATCCAACATGGGTAATCCGGGCCAAATGGCGGGTCTGGTAAGTAAAATCCAACAGGTTGGGTCGATGCTGAACATAGCGGAACTTTGCCGTGCAATGGACGATCTGATCGTCCGCCTCGCACAAGCAAAGTCTCCGCTGGAGAAGGCTATGGCTGCCCTTGAAATCTTGGGGGACAGCCAAAGGTATAGTTTTTGAGCAAAGTTTGAAGGCATGCATGTTTAACGCCAGTTCAGTCAATAATAAGCTTCCGCTTATTATTGACTTTATTGGCAGGCACAAATTGGACCTTATGTTCATATCGGAGACGTGGCTTCGACAGGACCATAGATTCAAACTTAAGGGCTTCTCTACTGTCAGGGAGGACCGCCCTCAGGCAGTGAGGGGGGGGGGCGTGGCCATCCTTGTCAAGGATGGCATCGCGTTCACGCGGCTCCCGCCTCAGCAGAGCTCGATCGAGCACGTCGGCATTCAGCTTGCTGACGGGACTTGCGTGTTCGCGGTGTATAACCAGCCAAGAGATAGGTTTACACAGTCCGACTTGGACAATCTTTGTAACACTGGACACAAAGTGTTGCTGATTGGGGACTTGAACGCCAGGCGTCCTGAGTGGAGCGGCGGCTCCCAGCCCAACGCTAACGGCAAAACACTGTGGGAATACTCACTAAGCAGCGACGTGGTAGTAGTACACTCTGACGAGCCTACTCACTACCCCTGGAACGGGTCCACTCCGACCATAATCGATCTGATAGTCAACAAGAATGTGACGAATCTGAGCGAACTCAAGGCCGTCCACGAGATGACCTCCGATCACGACCCGGTCTTGTTCCGTATGAAGTATCGAGGGGAAGATATTCCCCCCGTAATCCGATACGATTACAGGAATGCAGACTGGGCCGAGTTTCGGAGACTCATGAATGCTCGGACCGTTATTCGGTCCGACATTCCTCGTGACGAAATTGAGGAGGTAACACTAGCTCTGATTCGTGACATTCAGATCGCTCGCGATCGGGCTGTCGGGAAGATTACGATCAGGAGCAACCGGAATGTGATTCCACCCGAAGTTCGGGCGTTGATCACTCTGAAAAATTCTCTACGGAAGAAGTGGCAGGCTACGAAAATCCCGGAGCATAAAAACGACATGCTCCGGTTAGGTAGAGAAATTTCAGAGCTGATCAACGACCACAACGATACGGTGTGGAAAAACAAACTGGAGAAGCTGGACGTGCGGGACAACTCTCTGTGGCGGATGACGAAGCGCATTTCGAAGCGCTTCGAGCCTATCCCAGCCATAGTGAGGGGTGACGCACGCGCAGTGACGGACCCTCAGAAGGCGGAACTGTTTGGTGAGCATTTCGCCAGTGTTCATAGAAAGGCGCCCGACGTTAGTGACGGGCAGAGACGAAAGTCTGAGATAACCGAAGACTTCAGACGGTCGATGCCCGCCCCTATCGGCCCTCATAGATTTGCCAAAATTATGACAAACTATGAGGAGCTGACGGAAGTCATAAAACGGCTTCCGACGAATAAGGCGCCTGGGCCGGATGGGCTGGACGCAATTCTTCTCAAGAACCTGCCGAGAAAGTCCCTGGTCCAGATGATACATCTGATAAATGCAATGCTTGAGTGGCAGTGTTACCCAGATTGCCTAAAGAAGGCACTGGTAATACCTATCTTGAAGCCAGGCAAGGATGGCCACCAGCTTGATAGCTATCGACCCATATCACTTCTGAGCGTTGTCGCCAAGGTGGTAGAGAAGATTTTCCTTAAACGTTTGCTCTCCCTCGAGGAGACACTCAAAATGATCCCCGCTGAGCAATTCGGCTTTCGTGCAGGTCACTCGACGACCTCGCAGATTGTCCGGGTTGTTCACGAGGTGAAAGAGGCTGCTCACCGAGGGATGAACACGGTCATGGTCCTGTTGGACATGCAGAAAGCCTTCGACTCCGTATGGATCGAGGGTCTAATTTGCAAAATGCTTGAGGCACGCATGCCTTCCTACTTGGTAAGGATCACGGATTCATTCCTCACAAATCGCTCTTTTGTTGTTAGGGTTAACAGCACGAGATCGGCAGAGTATCCAGTCGAAGCAGGTGTCCCGCAGGGGTCTAGCCTCTCCCCGCACTTGTACTCTCTACATACGCATGATTTCCCTATGTGCGAGAGAACGAGGACGGCTATATATGCGGATGATACCGCTATATACGCCCAATCGTTCTCCAGCGCCGCAGCTGCTAGGCAGGTCCAGTTCCGTCTGGACAGGGAGATCATTCCGTATTTGGAGAGCAACAAGATTGTGGTGAATCCGGCCAAGTCCGAGGCCATCAATTTCTCGAGGAAATTTAGGTTCTCTAAAATTCCACAGAAATTGAAGGTCAAGGACAAAGCCCTGGAGACAAAGACCAATGTGCGATACCTGGGGGTACAGCTCGACAAGCGCACAACGTGGCAGAAGCACATAAACCTGGCTATACAGAGGGCCGCTGCGGCGGTAAAACGCACTTACCCTCTTATAGCCAGAGGATCACACATGTCACTCGAGGCAAAGATGGCCATCTACAAACAGATTATTCGGCCGGCCATGTTGTACGCTTGCCCAGCGTTCTGCAGCCTGCCCAAAACCCCATTTATGAGGTTGGACAGGATGCAGAACAAGGTACTTCGTATAATCACCAAGAGTGATAGGTACATTCGTCTGGATGCGCTGCGCGCCCTCGCTGGCGTCGACTCCATCCCGACACATGTTAGAAGCCTGTCGGAGAAATTCTACAGGTTTCACCTGCCCAAAAGCGTGATCACGAGAGACCTTACCAGGCTCAGACTACATGATAATCAGCCCCGCAAACACGGTGGGCTGATCTATCAATCTTTGGCCATCTTCCAGGAAAGATGGGAAGAACCGGTTCCCTAGGGAACCAAGCCGCATCTAGGTTATGCGCGAAGTACCGTGACCCGGTTTTTTTGCAACAGCCTTTTCCGGGACATCATCGAAACAACCACCTCTGACCAAACCTTAGACAAAGCATTTTCTGCATAGAAGGCAAACTGAACGACATGCATAAGCTTTGCAGGAGGCATGGATTATACGAACCACACCCGCATAAATTTGGAATATTCGACCCACCGCCACCATCAGCGGGGGCGGATGCAAGCGTCCCTCCGCCGGGATCCTATGCACCCCTTGGCACAGGCGCTCCCTCATCCCTCGTCCAGAAATGGTCGGAGGATGAGGGAGGCGGCCTTCAGTGCGTCCTCCCGAACCTCTTCCTCTCCTGAACCCTTTTGGGCGACGGCAAGATGAGTCTCCGGAGTGATGAATATGCTAAATTTTGTGTAGAAGTCAATTTAACTATGGAAAATAAACCTTTATTTATTTATTTATTTATTTTATTAGGATTGGAATTCAATGTAGTAATTTTCTTCTGCTGCCAACTATACCATTTTCCTCTTTGAGTAGAGCAGATAAACGTACTGCCTGTTTCTTGGAGCGAAACGTTCATGGATTGAGGTATTCCTCTGGCTTTGTGGAATATCATCAATTAGATTCCATCCTCAAGAAAAATTTACAGAATGTTGATATCATTTATGTACGGGGACTCCAAAAACGTGACTATCTTACAGAGAAATTTCATCAATTGAACCTACCTACACGTGTTGTGAATTTGGAGGACTATGATAATACGTCATGGATGGTTCCCACATTCGGCGACAATGATGGTATATCACCCTGTATGCATCACATTGATAAGCAACCCCACTATAATTGCAGTCTCCGAAACGTAGATATTCTATACAAATGGTTATGTGATATGTTACCAAAATAAAAATACTCAATAAATTTGTATTCAAACTGTTTTCTTTTATTTTTACTTTATAACCTAAGTTGGTCTGCCTCCCCTCAAAAATCCAATCAAAATAGACGTTTTTCGCGTTCGAAAAAACAGCTAAAATTCATATCGCTAAAACACGCAAAAATGTGACTACAATAAGCGTTTTTCGCGTTCTAAAATACAACTAAAATTTTAAACGCTAAAACACGTAAAAATGCAACCGCAAAAAAACGTTTTTTATAAGGTTAGTTCATTCTGGTTCAATCAAACTGAATATCTGTCACTCTCTGCCTGTCTGTCTGTCAAGAATCGAAAAAATCAAACGTTGATCGTGTCGCAGGGCAGGCTCGCCGCGCTCCTACGATGATTTTTTTTGTGTATGGTCACCTTTAGTGAGCCATTTTTACACTTAATAACTCTCAATTTTCACCTAGAAGCCAGCCGAATAATATTAGATTTTTGCATTATATTCAGGTCACTAGTCTAGTCTCACCCCGTATGATGTAAAGTCCCAATCTCCACCCAGTGGAACTCCACTGTACGTAGTTTTACCGATTTACCGGAAATTCCTGACTAGTTTTCAATTTTATTAATTTGTGGCCCCAAACAGTCGAGCACCCGGTATACAGAACACTTAGAGCAAGGTTTCGACACGCTAGTCTCTTGTTGGGTGGAAAGATTCCGTGGCTCCATTTGTTTTCACAAATTATTTTATTTCAATTCGATTTCTCATCAGGTTGGCCAAATCGGAAAACGGGTATAGATTCCTCGGCGAAGGAATACGTGTATTTCTTCGGCGTTCAAGAATCACGTTGGTTTATGGTTTTTCTCGGGGCTCTCCGAATATCGGACCGCCCTAGGAATCGAGATATCTGAAATTCTGACTTTCAATATCTCCCTAGATCTGGGGAGTATTTAGTGACTTTTGTCAAATACTCCCTAGAAAACGCAGGTAACGGGTGTTATACTCGGCCTAAAAACAGGCAGAGTATTTCATTCGAAACAATCCAGAAATTGAAATTATAAAGTGCGAAATGCAGAGAAATATCGAGATTTCTCTGCATCGGAGTTTTGTTCACAAGCCACGCCCCGCGCGGCCGGTGATTGGCCTAGACGGCGTTTTAAGGAGGTGACCCGCAAAGCGGACACTATAAATATACGCGTTATTGAGCCGATTCAGTTCAGTCTGAAAGCTACTTGCTACGTTAATAGCTCAGTCTGAGAGTGATACTCTATGTGAGAAGTTAGTCTGAAAGTTAGTCTCAGAGACATTCAAAGTTATTTAGATTATTCTAAAAACGAATAATCCCAGTCAATATAAGTTGATACTACGAATATTAGAGCCAGCAAAAGTGCTTTTACTGGCCTCTATCAAATTAAAACCTGCATTCAGCGAATTGAATGCTAAGAAACTCCAGATTAATCGACGCCAAATCGATTAATCGTTCCTGCACAATAGTCAGAGGCTGTTTAGCCAACAGATTGTTTCGAAACTTAACCTGGAGGAATCTTCGGCCGTCAAAGTCGAACATTTTGGGTACAATTGGAGTTGTGAAACCTCAACTCACGACTTTTATTTGGAGAAGAGAATCACCCTTATCTGTAGCTGGAAGCTGGCAGCTGGTTCCTGATTCAGAAGAAGAAAGAGGCCACAGGGTAAGCTGAAATCTTTGACATCAGATCAGTTCCACGAGTGGGAGTCAGCATAATCCTGTTTATGCTATCTGCAGTGTTATAGTGAAAAGTAGAACAAATAATATTTTTTTTACTAACTTTACTTTCAAACGAGAAGAACTTTTTCTTGAAACACAGTTCAACAGGATAACTTTAAGAACTCTCATTTCATAAAAACACTTTGAACTTTCATATTAGCTAGAACAAGATTTGAAAGCAGTGATTTTTTTTTTTTGAACACTTTTAGTGAACTTAATTATTTCTATCAGTCATATTATTGTCCACTCTGATCTATGATAGATCCTCAGACCGAGTGGAAACACTTTACATAATTTTGTTCCGCATTGTGGATTCCGATTGTGTAATTCTAAGGAGATTTACTTCTTCACCTTGTCATATATTTGCGAAGGTTAATATATTTAGGTGCAGCCACGTATACTACGTATATTGCAGGGTATAAGGGAATTTCAGATATAATAATTTTTTTCGAGATTCCGAAATGGACGACAACCACCCTACTACCTCCGAACTTGAAAATCCTACTCGATTTTCACATCCGGAGCAGGAGCGTATCGGCGGAGAGTTTACCGGACCCAGAGCTAGCCGGAGTCTAACAGGAGAAATTTTCCAAAATTTTTCCTATAACTATATACCGCCTTTACGACATGGCGCTGGCCACCGTGGGGCCAACGTTAGGGCCGGTTCACACACGGCGCGCAGACCGCTCCGATTTCAAGGAGATCGCGCGGTTGCTAGCGTTTCATTTGGCGAAGACGAGAGCCCTAACACTGTTCCTCTGAATGAGGAAAGAATTTCTCGGCAGTCCGCGAGAAATATTAGGAGTGAATTGTCGTTCACAAATTCATCACCTGTAAGGCATGTAGGACTTTGCAGCCTAGACGAGGCGAGGACTCCACTGTTGCTCGATGGCACCTTGGGGAACTCTCTCCAGAAAACGGATCAATCGAGTCCGGTGTATCACAGTGCCCTCCTAGAGGGAGAGGCACGGATTCAGGACATTATGGGAGACGATAATTGGAGGACGATTTCCTCACTGGACAATCGGACTACTGAAACCCTTCAGAGTCAGAATGGTCTTGGAGGCTCCCCCAATAACCCCTTTAAGCTTCTTATGTCCCCTCTCATTCAGGACACTAAAAATATGAATGAGTGGCGCCCAGAACCGACAAAGGCTTCGAAGGTGACCTTCGAAGCAGACCTAGGAAACCAGCAAGGCACTGCTGGAACAAATAACTCCCAGCAGGGGGATTCGATGTTGCAGCTGGCAACAATCATGAGAGAGATTGTAAACCAGCTGCAAGGAGGAAAGAAGTTGGACAGGTCCCGCCTCCCAACCTTTTCAGGAGGAGAAGAGGATCCTAAGGCTTTTATTGCTCGGATGATAACCGAGTTCAATCGTGCCAAGGTTGAGGCCCAGGATTGGGTAGTAATTACAAAGGGACAGCTGAAGGGCGATGCCCAAGGCTGGATCAATAGTTACTCAGGGATAGAGATGTCTTGGACATCCTTCCTGCATAAATTTTTCGGTAAATTTGATAGTCCAGAGCTGGTCTCACGATTGATGTCCAGCCTCTATGGACAACACCAAGCTAAGGAGAAGGTCGACATTTTTATAGAAAAGAAGAAGGCCTTAGCCCAACGCTTGATTCCTACAATCACGGAGACAGAAGTGATCCGATTGATCACTCAGTTAATCACTCCGAGAATCAGGGCATATTTGCGAGGCAAAGCCTTTCATGACATAGAAGAGTTTAAGGCACTATGCAACAGCCTAGAAGAGGACCTTGGGGTGGCAGGAGCAAGTGCGCCCCCAGTGAACAGCTACAACAAGCTGGTTCAGAAGGCAAATGCTTCCGGGCCAGCACCCAGCCAGGCATTGCAGCCGAGGGCAGTTGAAAACAGCAACCGCCTGAGTCAAAGCCAGCCCTCAAACAATTCCTCTTGGAGGAACAACCAACCAAGCGACACGTACTACCAAAGAGGAAGCTACTCCGCAGCCAGAGGCCGAGGTGGCGGCCGAGGCGGCGGAAGCCCAATACGCCGAAACCCTACAAATCCCCAGTACTCCTCGAACGATGCTCGCAACTTGAATCAAGTAACGAGCGTCGACGAAGACGACGACTACTCGGGAAACTACTTGGAGGGGGCGGCATCAGCGGCGGCGGCCCCTCCGAGCCAGCGATAAGCCGCCAGTGGCATTCAGGCCCCTTTTCTCCGCGTGTACATAAATACCCTTTAGCCACTAGTGACGAAACCCTGGCGGTGTTGCCGCCTCTTCAAAAATTTCCAGCATACAAGGAAAACTCCTTTGATGCTCAAGCCCTTATAAGCCTTGATGATGGCCGACGGCCAAGCCGAAATCTTCCCCGGATCCCTGTGGTAATCAACAACCAGCAGGTGACCGCACTGATCGACACCGGAGCCAGCAGTAATTTCATACGTGCTGAAATGCTTCCGCAGTCGAATTTCTTTGATGCAGAGGACTCCATACCCATTCAGCTCGGCTGTAGGGAAAGCATAACCAACAGCCTGGGCCAAACAGATGTTTCGATTGAAATAGACGGCAGCCGCTACGACATCCCAGTAGTAGTGCTGGCCGACTTGAACGAGCCCCTTATCCTGGGAGTACCTTTCTTGATGAGTCAAGAAGCCATACTTGACATCAAGAGAAAGTGCATATATGTGGGTATTAGTCCCAGACAAACCCTATTTTGGAACGGAGTGGCAGAGCGACGGCTGTGTGACATCACGATGCCGGAGTTCTCTGAAGAACAATTTTGTCCCGATACACGGGAAATGATTATGACTGTAATTATGGATTTTCCCGATGTATTCGAGGAATCCATAAGACAACCCATTACCAAGGCGGCTGTTCATGAAATCCGGGTGCATCAGGAAAGGCCGTTTCGCCGTTCGCGTTACGGCCGGATGTCGGAAGAACGGAAGGCCCTGGTACACGAAGAAATTAGAAAACTATCAGAGGCAGGAGTAATTACTCAAAGCAACTCCCCTTATTGTTCACCCGTGGTCCTCGTCCCTAAAAAGGACGGGAAGCTTAGGTTCTGCGTGGACTACAGGGAAATGAACAAACTCATTATATCAGAAGCCCCTAACCTCCCACCCATTCAGGAGACGGTGCGAGAGGTGGGAGCAGCCAGTGTATTCACCACTCTCGATTTAAGGAATGGCTTTTGGCAGGCCCCTCTTACGCCTGAGTCGCAAAAGTATACGGCTTTTGGAGCACCCGACGGGCAGGTCTACCAGTTCAAAGTGCTGAGCTTTGGACTGAAGAATGGACCTGCCGTGTTTCAGAAACTAATGTCCTCTGTGCTTGTGGGGTACACGGACGTCTTTTGTAAAGTGTACCTCGACGATATAATCGTGTACTCCCACAGTATAGAAGAACATTGCGACCACCTAAGGAGGATCTTAGAGAGGCTACGGTCACACGGGCTATGGCTGTCCCCCGGAAAGTGCCGTTTCGGCTCTAACGAGCTGAAATACTTGGGCAGGGTTGTTTCAGAGAAAGGCAATCGACCTCAGGAAACCCACATATTGAATGTGAGTAATTTCCCCACTCCCAAAACTATTAGACAAGTGCGCGCCTTCCTTGGCACCGCAGGATGGCTTCGCGAATACATTCCTAGATTCGCGGAAGTAACGGCTCCTTTGTCTGACCTCATCGACAAGGAGAAAAGGTTTAAGTGGACCGATAAGACAGAGGAAGCGTTCCAGAAAGTGAAGGCATTAGTGTTAAATCCCCTTGAGCTGGCAAGGCCTGACTCTACTCGTCCCTACTGCCTCCAGACGGATGGCAGCACGGTAGGGATAGGAGCTGTATTGTTTCAGGAGAGAAGTGACGGCCAAAGGGATATCGTTGCTTATGCGAGCGCGAAGCTCAAGAAAGCAGAGCAACGATACCACGTAAATGAAATCGAATGTCTTGCCTCTGTCTGGGCCATCAAAAAGTACAAACACTTCCTACAAGATAGGAAATTCAAATTATATACAGATAGTTCCGCTCTGTTGTGGTTACATAAAACCAAGGACGAAAGAGCAAAGCTGACCCGTTGGTCGTTGCTCTTATCGGAATATGATTTTGAAGTCATTCATATTCCTGGCCGATTAAACCAATTGCCGGACTTCCTATTGCGAAACCCCGCGGAGGAGGAGACCGGCCACGACATCATGACAGATACGGAAAGAATATTTTTCCCTATTGCAGGACCTAAACCGATATCCCAAAAGGAGTGGGAGAGTCTACAGGTGTCCGAAGCCGACGTGACCCCTAAGGAAGCGCTAACGCAAATCGAAACCTTTTATGACAAAGTGCTACAAGCACAAGCGAATTGTCATGGGTTGCAAAGATTCGTGGAGCGCATAATCCGTGCCAAACAGGCTGCTGCTCCAAATGACTACGAGCAAAGAATAGCAGCGGAATTCCTCTTAGAGGAGGGGGTTTTATATTTCGTGGGCCCGGACCAGACAGAGAAACGCCTGGTAATACCTAAAAGCCATTTCCATGAAGTCATGGAAAGGTACCATGACAATATTGGGCACCCGGGAGTCGACGAGACTTACCGCCAGGTGTCCAAATACTATTACCTATCCCCTTTGAAGGACCGTGTCCGCGAGTACGTGACGAGGTGCTTAATATGTGCCACCACCAAGCGCTCGAAGCCTCAACCAGCCTCGAACCTGAGACCCAATACTCCTGAACGTCCATGGCAGATTGTTTCCGTAGACGTTATGGGAGCCTATCCCGCATCAGTGAACGGAAACAAATACTTAATAGTTGCCACCGACTGCTTCAGCAAGTGGGTGGAAACAAAAATCGTCCCAAGAATCGATGCCACCGTAGTGGCAAAGTTTTTGCAGGAAGATGTGTTTAATCGTTGGGGCTACCCGAGGTTACTCATCTCGGACAGCTCTGTCCAATTTAAAGGGCGGGTGTTTGAGTCTTTCGCTGCGAGGCATCAAATGGAATTGAGATGGTCCCCAATATACCACCAACAGGCGAACCCGGTGGAACGCCGCATTCAAGAAATAAAGAAAATGTTACGGGCCGCCCTTGTGAACAAGGAGGAAAACCTCTGGGAAGGGCAGATCCCGGACATAGTCTTTAACTTAAGGACACGCTTCAATGCTGCTATTGGCACCACCCCGAGTACCTTGCTACTAGGCTACGACCTTCCTCGGCCAGGAGAATGGGCTACTCCCGCCCAGGGCCGACGGAGACGACGCCGAAATAATGATAGGGACGCGCGAGTAGCCGCCGCGGCGGCAGCATCGAATACATACAGGAATAAACATTTCCCTAACCCAGATCACCAACCGATCACATTTCAGCCCGGCCAGTGGGTACTGTGCCGAAACGGCGAAAGATTTAGAAAGAATTTTGGACCTACTTGGGTAGGCCCTTACCAAGTAGAACGGGTAGCCGGGCCAAACTGTTTTGTGGTCAACAAAGCTGGTCTCGAGCAAAACATTCACACCGACGACTTAAGGCTAGCCCCAGACCCCAGGCGAGGTCAGGATAACCTAGACCCTCGACCTCCTCCTCCGGATGATGATGATGAGAATTAGTTCGCGAAACGCGGTGGCACCAAACGTGTCAAACAACTTCTTATTTTTCATTTTTTCCCCTATAGCCTGTCATAAATTCCTTTATCAAACCTTTATTGTCGCAAATATATGGCCATAAAGAAAGAGGAAGAACTCATATGTACATATTTAGGTGTAAGAGTGCCTTTAGGTTAGATAAGGAGTGTACAGGTGTATATATGTTTAAAGCCAAATAGTTGTCATTAGGATTAAGAGTATAGTTAAGTTCTTTTACATTGATGTTACACTGTGATGTTAAGTATCCTAGTTGTAAAACACCCAATTGTACAGGGTGAGACATGTTATGTTACTGTATGTAGTATTCTTGATTGAGTTCAAAATAAAGCAACAGATTGTTGGCTCCAGTCGTGCCCACAAGATGGTGCTCACTTTGACAGCGATTCCTTAAAGGGGGGGCGTGTTATACTCGGCCTAAAAACAGGCAGAGTATTTCATTCGAAACAATCCAGAAATTGAAATTATAAAGTGCGAAATGCAGAGAAATATCGAGATTTCTCTGCATCGGAGTTTTGTTCACAAGCCACGCCCCGCGCGGCCGGTGATTGGCCTAGACGGCGTTTTAAGGAGGTGACCCGCAAAGCGGACACTATAAATATACGCGTTATTCAGCCGATTCAGTTCAGTCTGAAAGCTACTTGCTACGTTAATAGCTCAGTCTGAGAGTGATACTCTATGTGAGAAGTTAGTCTGAAAGTTAGTCTCAGAGACATTCAAAGTTATTTAGATTATTCTAAAAACGAATAATCCCAGTCAATATAAGTTGATACTACGAATATTAGAGCCAGCAAAAGTGCTTTTACTGGCCTCTATCAAATTAAAACCTGCATTCAGCGAATTGAATGCTAAGAAACTCCAGATTAATCGACGCCAAATCGATTAATCGTTCCTGCACAATAGTCAGAGGCTGTTTAGCCAACAGATTGTTTCGAAACTTAACCTGGAGGAATCTTCGGCCGTCAAAGTCGAACATTTTGGGTACAATTGGAGTTGTGAAACCTCAACTCACGACTTTTATTTGGAGAAGAGAATCACCCTTATCTGTAGCTGGAAGCTGGCAGCTGGTTCCTGATTCAGAAGAAGAAAGAGGCCACAGGGTAAGCTGAAATCTTTGACATCAGATCAGTTCCACGAGTGGGAGTCAGCATAATCCTGTTTATGCTATTTGCAGTGTTATAGTGAAAAGTAGAACAAATAATATTTTTTTTACTAACTTTACTTTCAAACGAGAAGAACTTTTTCTTGAAACACAGTTCAACAGGATAACTTTAAGAACTCTCATTTCATAAAAACACTTTGAACTTTCATATTAGCTAGAACAAGATTTGAAAGCAGTGATTTTTTTTTTGAACACTTTTAGTGAACTTAATTATTTCTATCAGTCATATTATTGTCCACTCTGATCTATGAAAGATCCTCAGACCGAGTGGAAACACTTTACATAATTTTGTTCCGCATTGTGGATTCCGATTGTGTAATTCTAAGGAGATTTACTTCTTCACCTTGTCATATATTTGCGAAGGTTAATATATTTAGGTGCAGCCACGTATACTACGTATATTGCAGGGTATAAGGGAATTTCAGATATAATAATTTTTTTCGAGATTCCGAAATGGACGACAACCACCCTACTACCTCCGAACTTGAAAATCCTACTCGATTTTCACATCCGGAGCAGGAGCGTATCGGCGGAGAGTTTACCGGACCCAGAGCTAGCCGGAGTCTAACAGTAGAAATTTTCCAAAATTTTTCCTATAACTATATACCGCCTTTACGACACGGGACTTTAACGGTCATTTGCCCAAATCCCGCGCGTTTTCGCGAGCTAGGGTTTTGTTCAGCCAAGGGCGACGCCCACTTTGGCCCTCTAGGCCAATGGGTGTCGCGGATTCAGCAGTCAGGATTGCATAAATATGCAAGCAGCGAAGCAGCAGACAGCCACTCTTTCTTGTCGAATTGCAGTGTAATAATCAATTTCGTGTTTCCGTTAAATAACTTACGTTTGTTTGGCTTTGCCTTTTGTCTCTGCAATTCATCGTTTTGGCTAGCAGTTAGAGTCAGGTTCTCGGTAATAATAATTCAGTTCACAGTAGATTCATAACGTTTTGTTTCTATCTTAAAAGGGGTTAGACTCACTTGTACGGTTTACAGGTGTTTTATTCGCGCTACGAAAGTACGTTGATAGGTAGTTTAACTCTCGAGCAATAATCAGTGTAAAGTGATCTTTTGCAACGGACACTTAGGGATTTAACTTCATCAAAGTTATTTCCCGACTTAATACCTGTACGCGACGTTGACGAAAAATCCCCATCGTATGAAAAGGGGTCAGGCACCAAAACGAGATCTCACCTGATACAATCGGCTCGATCGTAGAGTTCCACGAAGATTGTATCGTTCGAGCTTAAATTCCTCGGCCTGTCAAGACATCATTAGCTGCGACTTTGTCGTTGGCGAGCCACATTTCCTGTGGTACCTAGGGGTTTCGCGTCCTTCCCATACCTATTTCCTGCGGCTGTTCTCGGCTTTTCCACCTGAGACAGTCTGGTTAGGCTCCGTGATCCTTTTACCCAAATCTTTGTCTTGGTTTTTGTCACATCCAGTTGTAAAATTTTGAAGTAAAAATTTTCAAGTTTAATTTTTCCTTTTTGGTGCTTCACACAATTTTGAAGTTAGGAAATTTTATTTAGATAGTTTTTCTAAACCGTGAATCCTTCCTCCCTCGTCCATTTCCCGGCGAGGTCTTGTTAGGTGTTAGGTTAGTTAGCTATAGGGTGACCCTTCTCATCGTCACACTTGAGTTGGGTCGACGCGAGGTCGATTTTAGTGCACTTCTCCTTTGCCACACACTTGCACACGCAAGTAGCCCGACAATACATTACAGCCGTAATTGTTTGTCCTTTAGAGCAATGACGAATATGAGATTGAGATCTCATATGCTCGCGGAGGAGAATACCCAAGCCGTGTTCGCCGGCGCTGGGCTTTCTCGGACACCTCCGCCGTCGGGTGACTTAGACGCCAGGCGTCTATTCCCCGAAGCGTCGCGACGCCTCGACGGAGACGTCCCCCAGGTACGTACTACCGGGGAAAATCGTGAGTTGACGATGTCAACTACCTTGTCCCCGAGAAGTGTGCTGGACCAAGGTACTGTAGAGTCGAGCTTAGACGGAGGGAGGCAGCCTTCCCCGTCGGCTCAGGTAGGGTTAGTTATCGATTCCGCGGGAGTTGTCACAACTCCACCTTTGGAAGCCCGTTTTGAGCAATTCCGTTTAACGAGAAATGTTTCTGTTTGTAGGTCGGAGGGCTACTCAGGAGTCCATGCTGGCGAAGCTCGCGAGGTACGCCCCCTCGGAATGCGCCGGAGCGCTCCGAGGTCATTGGGTGTGCCCCACGCACAACAGCTGAGGCCACAAGACATAGATGTAAGGGAACCGGGTGATGCTGAGGCCCTAGTGGATGAACTAGGGGGTGGTGGAAGGCTCTCGGAGGGAGTTGGGGATGCTAGCATTCCCATATCTCTCCAGGGGCGGGTTCAGCGTACCTCCCAAGGGAACACTCATGCACAGCCAGTATATGCAAATAGAGCTACGAAGGCAGATTTCGTAACGGGTGTCGGCAGGGACACGGAAGTTGCCACCCGAAATCCCTGGGTGACGACGTCCTTGCCCTCCAGGCGACATGGAGCAGAGCGGTGGGTGGCTGAGGATGGTTTCGGAGAAATCCGAAACTTTGCTAAGGCCGTCCACCCACACCGTGGAACGAGACAATCGACACGTGTCAACGAATACAGTCGGACGGAAGACTGAACGGTTCAATGGGTATCGCACATTGAAGGTGACGACCTCCGTTAAGCTGACATGTTTTTTCTCTTAAATATTGTTATTTGAGACACCCGGTATATCATTTGACAGCCGCCATTTTTTTTTCTATTAAATACTGTATTTTGAGCCACCTGGTATAACATTTGACAGCCACCATATTTATTTTTCTCTTAAATCCTGTATTTTGAGTCTGAATATGTCATCCACAATTATTATTCTTATTAAATATATTATAAGCGCGCGGTAGTGGAGAATTGTTATCAATCTAAGGGATCTATCGCGACTCGATGAACGACGCCAAACACAACGACGCACCGAAATTTAGGAGCGCGCGGTACTTGACAATTGTTATCAATCTAAGGGATCTCTCTCGACTACGTCAAACGATGAACGCAGACCAGCGACGAACCGAGAGTCCAAAGTTCAAGGTGGATTCAAACGCCCATAGCTCACCTACTCACTGTATATCATTACATATTCAGATTCTACGCTCAATTCTGATATCATTTCATGTCTAGTTTTTGAAATTCGGTTACGGCGTTGTTGAGTTATTGCACTTAAAATAAGGTTTAAAATAAGGTATCAAAAAAACTTTAACGCGTACACGAATCCCGTCTATATCTTTTATTAAATTTAACTAGAATCCCACTGAATAATAATATTAATTTAACGAGATTATTATGCAATTTATGATAATCAAGGACGTGCAACTTCCGAGATTTATTTAAATTGCCTAATAATCAAGTTACATTCACAGCTTTATCATATCATTGACAACGATGATGTGAAAATAAAAACAACAACTTTGGTTATTGTCACATTACCCCACATGTACGTACAATGGATGAACAATGGACGTTCAATATGGAAGTTCAAGACATCCAGTGGATGTCCAGAATTAGTACAATGGACATCCAATGAACGTTCAATGGACGTCCAGGACACCACTATGGACGTACAATTCCAAGTCCAGAAAACGTACAATGGATGTACATTGTACGTATTTTGGGCGTCCATTGTATGTCCATATTTGGTGAAATGGATGTACAGAATATATCCAAATAACAACCACTGTGGATATTTTTTGGACATCCAAGGTGTTCTGCAAATAATTAGCAGTACTTAGGTAGATATTATAAATGTAAAAATTATATAATTTTCCATATAAACATTATTTGTCATTGAATAAATAATTACAAAATCTTCTTACTAGAGTTATCACTAAAATACGGTGAAACAATAATTGAAAGGGAAGAAGCACTTGGTGTCAATTTTTTACCCATACCATTACCATTGTATATTAGCCTGAACTGAACTGAACTGAAACACAAAACACAACACTGCAGTCATATCTAACCTCACATATTCTTCTTCTGCTTCAGCTGATTATTCTTTTATCGTCACCAATCGGTATTTTGGTTCTGGGTCATCGATCATTATTTTATTACACCAAAGAATCTAGAATTACCAATATTCAAAATCCATAACTATTTAATGCATTTGCATGAATTGAACGTCCAATTGATGTTTACAATTGGACGTCCAATGGATGTTTAAGACTGGACTTTCAAGTAATGTCCACTTAATGTCCTCTCAATGTCCAGATATAGTCTGACAAAGTGCGTTTTATCTAAGTATTACATTTCCATTAGAGATGAAGACAAAATAGCATAAACAGGATAATTAATCATATGTATCAAAAATTAATTTTTTTTTTGTACATCATATGTACGTACAATGGATGTACATTTTCGAATATCCACTGTACGTCCGTTTCCTGTACGTACAATGGATGTCCATTAAACATCCATGGACGTTTGGACTAGAGCTGGACGTAAAACGGACATCCATTGGATGTCGTGTGCTGTGTGGGTATTGTCATTTTAGCGTGCCATTTGGTATGATTTGATCCAGTTGATGGAAGATATTCCCATAGAAGAACGACAAGGAATTTGGGGGCAACAAGATGGTGCTCCTCCTCACAATTCACAAGTTGTTACTTAATATCTGGATAGATCGTACCCAAATTGATGGATTGGTAATAAGCGTCCAATTCGGTGGCCGGCTCGTTCCCCAGATTTATCACCTCTTGAAATTTTCCTATGGGGTTATTTAAAAGAGATTATTTTCACCACTTCCCCTTTGAATGTGGATGATTTGAAAATGAAAATTCGACTACCGTGCAGTGATATTACGCCTGATATAAGAGCGACTTGTTCGAGAGAAGTGATTCGACGTTTCGAAGCCTGCATAATATCTAATGGGCCTCACTTTGAACATTTTTTATTACATATCTAGGTACTATTCTTATGAAATGATTCATCAAGATATATTACATTGTTATTGACGATTTGTTCCTGAATACACCTCTTTCAATTTCGCAATTGTTTCATATTCAAAATGATTCCTGACTGAATTCCACAACTCAAAATTGAAACCATAACTACGAACACCCATAATTTTTACTAATTTTCATGTGATCTGATGCAGAGAGAATAGTTATTGTATGGAATATTTTTAAAAATAATAGTCGTTCCCAAGACTTTATATTTTAAGCAATAACTCAACAACGCCGTTACCGAATTTCAAAAACTAAACATGAAATGATATCAGAATTGAGCGTAAATTCTGAATATGTAATGGTATACAGTGCGTTCTATTTAAAAAAATGGCATTTTGGTCTGTAGCACCTACACCAAACACCCTGTATATTTGAAAATTTTATCAAAATATAGCTCTCATGAACTCATAAAACTTTTATATGAAATATTTTTCTATATCTCCTCCGACAAACCAGATATTGCCTGTCACATAAAATGTGGGACACCCGGTATAGAGTACCAGAGTTCTCGTCTCGAAGACATGTAAGATATAAGAAAAAACAAAAATATAATGTGCTCAATTTCACAAATCACACTCACCGAAAAGCGTAAACATTGGACAGCTGTTTCAAACTTCTTGGTTATCATCGGCACTGTGCATACAAATTAACAATGAATAAAAATTATAAAATTGAGAGCATTTATATCCGAAAATTATCGCTAACACCAATTAGCTATCTGGGTTCAATCCTCACGACCTACAGTTTTTAAATCAGCGTTCTGAAAAGCAATTAAACTCAAAATAAGCTACAAAATTATTACTTTATATATACTTTATTATAGAGAACTTTAAAGTAAAACTCGGATACAATGGCGCAGATACTTGCGCATGCGCATGTTGGGCAGATGTCAGATAGGCACAAGCACAAGATTGACAGGTTCTAATGGTGAATTTCCATGCAGCTGAATTTCAATACTTTTATGTGAAATGTGTGATTATTATTTATTCCAGTAAATTGCATACCAGCAAAATAAAAATTATATAATAAGTCGAAAATATAACGAATAAAACTACTTGCGGACAGTGATTCTATAAATTTGAATGATTATGTTGTTTTCTTCATTTCATGATCGTGCGCAATGCTTGAAGCTTCTGTTCATGAAAATTCACCCTAACAAGTAAACCGACGGTGGCGGTTCACGAAGTATCGCGGGATTTTTGGAAAATAGACCGCGATTTTATTTGCTTTTTCATAATCAAGCAAGCGAATGTCCACCGTTTTATTCTACAGTTTTACAGGTATGAGTCCGCACACCAGGGTTTTTAGGCATCTTAACTATAACGAAGCTGATCCTTATGCATCACTGATTTTGAAAGGTACGTGTGTATAGTGATAATACATATTTCTCAAGAATACTAATTGTCGACTACATTTTATTGTATGAATGACATTATTTCATTTTAATTAGTATAGAACATGGGTATGTTTAGAGATTGTTTTAAATTGTTTCAAAATTGTTCTGATTTGATATTTTGAATATGAGGTTGACATCAGGTCAAAAATTCGTAATAATTTCCGAAAATCTCTCTTCATGTTCCTATATTAGCGGCACATAAATTAAGAACTTAGGTTTGCATTGGGGTGGAATTCACATGGAAAATAATTTTTAGCTTCTCTGAAATTTGGAATAATGGGATACTCATTAGCATTAGAAGGGAACGGTACACCTGTTGAAGCAGAAGTTCTACCGTTTCTAAAAAATGAAGTTTTAGTTATCTTAGAAAAGAATTAAATTTGGAGACCACGGGAGAGTACGGCTACGGCATATACGAGTCATTCTGTGGCTTCAGCTTCTACTGATGTGACTGTTTTCAGCAATGACAGTAGTTTCCAAACAGCATCAATCATAGACTCACCAATAGTTCTGTAACAGGCCCTCTTTGCAAGACGCCCTGTATGTTTTATATGCATAAACACTTTTGTTATAATGGAAAGGGCCACGTATGATGACGATGCCCTGTAAATATTTGGTTTCATATTATTTAAGCTAGGCTAGTGAAATGTCTTTCAAGAGGAAATAAAAATTAATTCTCTATAAACAAAAATGTCGAGACAAACGAAGTGGTTCGGATGAGTATATTTTTTTTACCATATATAAAACAATGAAGCGGTCATTTAGGTCGCCGTACATGGAGTAAATATTTATTTTACAAAGGGTAATATAGATGGGACTCACGCTGAGTATATACGAACTAAATGACCATTAACTGAATTGAACATTTTTTTTTGTGTCAACTAGACGCTTTCAATGTGCTAAGTCCGAGGGGTATTTGGGGGTAAGGGAAGAGATCTGAGAGACAGACAGCCGAGAGAATTCTCTATTCCGTGGCGGTAGAAATGGCGTAAATAGAACGCAACGCTGTTGAACGATTTTGGCCCTTAAAAATATAAACACCTCTGGAAGTCGACTTACGGGAGTAAGAAAGAAAAAAACGAAGAGATGGTCTCGAGAGGCGGTTGGTGCGGTTGATCGAAGACCTACTGCGTTAATTAGAGTTTACATCGGAGTTGAAATATAATTAGTGCGAGTTAGATTTTGGTTTGGTGGCGGTTTTGTCGTTGTGTGAACGAATTGTAAGAAACAATTTTTCTGGTATTCGTTTGGACGAAATTGTTCTATTTTCCTGAACGAAACACCGAGCGCAGCTAGAGATTTGGTAAGTGAATTTTTTGGGATTCTTTTTTGGGCAAACTAACCACAGCTATATTTTTTCAAATATCGTGAGTGAACCCTTTGTTTGTTTTATTTGTTGTATGATATCTGAACCATTTTTTTTTGTTGTCTCGATGAATTGTCACCGAACGGGTGAAGAACTTTAAATGTTGTTTTTTTTTTCTTATTTTCATTTACTCTTTGAAAGCCGATATTTTTATTTATCCTTAGGGAGAATTACATTTTTATACATTTTACACCGAATCATTCACGGGTGATTTTTTCTGTTATGGTGTAATTCTTTATCATTTAATGTTTATTTAATATACCGTTAAACAGTTTATGTCGTGTATCATTGTCGGTAACTATACTGACAGATTTTAACTCATCCCAACCTCAGTGACATTCTTATAAAATAAAAATAGAAAAAGAAAGGAAAAATCTCAGAATCAAAAAAGAAATCTAGCATATTATAAGCCTAGACGGTCCACGTCCCTAAGACGACTTAGGTGACTTTACCTTTCAAACCTAAAACAGTGCCTTGGTAAGAAAGAAGATACCAGAAAATTCGTCCAAGATAGTTTTTACGGTAAGTACTGATTTATCTAGGACCTTATCGAAAACATTCGAAGATGAAAAGGCTGCTCCTAATTTGTTTATTCTCTGGTGACTATTAGCGGTGGAATTTTCTCTGTTAGTGGTTGAAGAGTGAATTATTTTTTTTTGTTAAAAAAAAATAATAATATATTCGCTCAACCACCCTAGTTCGAGTATTACAGTTCTATCGTCAACTGAAGATGACATATTAGTTATTGGTCCTAAAAAAACTGTAACGATCGACTGTAACTATGAAAATTTCTGGAGAAATTTTGAAATTCCGTTGCAAAAGTTAACACAATAGCAACTATCTTTCCTAACAAAAGGAGTTACCTACCAATATTTGACGACCACTTTAGTTCAACTAATCGTAGCCGAAATGAGATGTTTCGAAAAAACAATCCCCTCCAGAGCTTTCCGAACAGTTGCAAAAAAAATGATTGATGCTTACCCAGAAGCCTTTATTGACAAAGATAGAGATGGGATTGTTCTAGGTGATAGCACTCACAAACTAGTGCATACATTGATCGATCATAATAACTACTTAAATAGGCCCAAAGGACAATCTCAGATAAGGAAGTCCACTGATGATAATCCAGTTTTGAACAAGAAACAGTATGTAAGTGCAATGGCAGGTTTTTCAAATTGGAATCCTCAAGTCATCTGTGAAGGAGGGTTAACACAAATTGAGAAGAAAACAAGATATTCTGATGAAAATTTCTTACAAATCTTAGAAAAAAATTACCCAGAAATGAGAGCTTACCTCAATCAAACGCCACCACCATCAGTCAATGAAATTCAAGAAGAATGGCCAATACTTTTCTCTCGAAAAAGCATCAAATGGCATTTTTTAAATTGACAACTAGCAACATTGATCTATTAGATAAACTAGAGGAAGACCAGAAAGTAATTTACAAGTTGTGCCAGGGGAAGGTGAAAGATGGAAATAACGAAAATGATGAACATGACCAGGATGATACAGCACCTCTAGCAGTGTTAAGAAAAATTGCTACTTATTTCAAAGAAGATATTGCCGACCTTATTTATACAGATAAGGTATGATATTTAAATCATATTACAGTAAGCTGTTTCGAAATCCAATCTTTTTTTTTTCAGATTAATGACACCTCAAACATCCCCGTTACACCACTGATTTGTGGTGTCACAAAAAAAGTTACTTCGAGTAAAAAAAAGTTATGAATTTGATGTAAAAATTTAATAAATACCTCACCATTTGATAATTGTAGGATTGAATGGATGTACACGTAATATTCGTTCAGAAAATATGTTCAAGTTCTGGATTTTTCTAGAAACCTTTGCTATTTTTATAGAGATAAGTTTGTAATATACTGTTATGATAGAACTTGAACTTCCAGAGGTGTGGAAGTATACATGTATAACGAGCAGGCTCGTCAAATATATCAGAAAACCATGTTTGATGTTGGATTATTTGGAAACATTATTAGTTTTTTTATCAACGTACTTGAATAATGTGATTTTTGGGAGTTTTCAAGATTTTACGGATCCTAAAAGAAGGCTGTTTGTTACAAGATAACTTACATTAATGTAGACAGTTCTAAATAAAAATATTTTCCAGATTTCTTTTATTTCATTATTAATTTTTTCAAGAAGTAGGTTAAGTGAGTTTTTTTTTTGGTACAGATGTTCAATGACCCTGACCTGAAGTTTCAGTAGTATGGTTTACATTAGGTGTGTTTCGTTATTCCGGGTAATAACACGGTTTAAGCTACATTTCAATTTTGTATTTTGGCAGCAAATATTTTCACATGTAAAACTAATGAAAATGTGATGTGCTAAAAGTAAAAGAAACTTTCAAGTTTGTCCAAACTTTCAGAAATTATTTTTTTTCCAACATCAGGGATAAACTTTGATGATATCAGATGGTATTGAATACACTGATGTTGAAGATAAATGGATGAAGGTGTTAGATGTTCATAACATCGCATAGAACTAACTATAATCTCCATCTTCGTATTACCAGTGAATTAATACACCGAAATATCACTTTTTGAAGTGATGGTATGTAAGAAAGTTAACGGTAAGTGCATGGATCATCTCATTGTAGTGTAATAGTACATAATGTTTGCATTACATTTTACCTTCTGTATTTTTTTCATGCAAAAATACGAAATTCAATTTGAAATTTTACATTGTGAAAATACATACATGTGGTACTTTCACATTTCAAAACCATAGTTCTCGAAATGGAAAATCACACTTTAAAAATACACCCTATTACTAGTAATTCTACACGGAAATATTCAACATGAAGGATATTTTCACATAACAAATTCGATAATATTCCATTGCTAAACTGAATTTATGACATAGTATATAATGGACAATTACAATATAATTTTTAAATTTTGTTATATTTCATGTAATATCACCATTACATTACACAACCAATAGGGTAATTTTGCACAGATTTCTAAAGTGCTTCAGGTACTTTTCCATACTTGATTGTGCACATTTTCCATATTTAATACAGAAAATAATATACATGATTGACAGTGTGATAAAATTTCAGTATACAGGCCGTTTCTTTTATCATGTGGTAACATTGCTATATTCTAAACCGTAATAGATACAAAGACGATTAAATGAGAAAAAAGTTAACTATTGTGCTGAGCAGTAAATTGGTTATAGAAAATTTACGGGGATTCTCGTCCTTCCCAACTTATACAGAGAAAACTGAAAATGCTGTTATCGTTTTTCTACGAATAGAATTGTTATTTCAGAGAATATTAAAAAATAAAAAAGAAAAGTTTTATTGTATTCAAAATACGTAACGATAAATTTTTAATCAAACGTTTCGTGTCAACACCGCCATCATCAACAATTTTTTTCAAATACGGACCTGTCTATTTCATCACAAATATTGATAGCGCAATAAAATCACAATTCAGTGGTATATCACACTCGACATGTTTATAACGTTTCATGTAAAATAACTAGTATCATCAGTGTCAACAATTTTTTATTATGGTCCTGTTGTTAGTTTGTTTATGAATTCCACAGAATCTAACGCTTCGATATAAAAATTATCAGTGACGTTTCGAATGAATGTATCTATGAAAATTGTATTTATACTATAAAAATTCATAAAAGATTTCTGCAGTTTCAGAAACGAACGATAGCAATATACCCCAGAAATAAACGTACTTAAGAGGAGAAGAAATCAAACAAACAGAAAAACAATTTATTTCATAATGAATATGTGGAAGAAAATAAAATCAATACAGAAAAAGAATTCTACACTAAATGCTCGAATTGACGACCTCTTGTTGAATGCACATAAGTTGTCTGTCCATACAATTTCTGTGGAAATTTTCTAGCATGATGGTTGTAATGCTATTACATGCATCTCTTATTTTCTGTTTGAGATGGTCGATATCGGTACTAGGTGTCGAAAAAACTCTATCCTTTATGTATCCCCAGAAAAAAGTCTGGAAATCGAGCTGGCCAGGCAATTGGTCCATTGTTTCCATTTCACTTTGTTGGGAATATTGCATCTAAATGTTCCCTTACTATTGCTGCATTATGGGGAGGGGCACCGTCTTGTTGAAAATATTGTATTTCACGGCGGGTGCTTAATGACAATTCATCTAAGTAGCCATCAAACTCATTGGATAAAAAATTTATATACATTTCACCATTCAAATGCTCATCGTAAAAGAAAGGACCTAGTATGTTTGTTCCCAAAATTCCCAACCAAACATTTATTCCGAACCTCTCCTGGAAATTGGTTTCTCTATGTAAATGTTCATTCGTATTATTCCACCTATAATGGATGTTTCTGTTAAACCAACCATTGTTGGTGAATTTTGATTAGTCCGTCCATATTATTTTTTTAGAAATATTTCGAAATTCCCTATTTCTACGTCTTAACCATTTCGCAAATCGTACTCTCCTTCCGTAATCTCTTTCATTAAGGTGATGAACTTTGCGTATCCTGTAGCATTTGTATTTGTTCTTTTTCAAAATATTTCTGGTAGATTGTACAGATATATTCTACAGTTCGTGGGCAATTTCTCGTAAGGAACAATCTTGATTAGAAATATTTTTGTAACTGACCAATCCTAGATTAAAAAAAGACGTTATTTTTCACTTTTTAGTCTTTATAAGGTAATATTTGCTTACCCAAAACATTTATTTGGTTCCTTATACTTCCAGTAACAACACATTTTCTAGTTTTATTTCTGTCAAATGCACCACAGTCTCTCAAATTTCTTTCTAATCGTCTAAACATTTGAATGTTTGGAATGCGACGATTCGGGTATAGCTCACCATACATATTTCTTGCCAAAAGAGGATTTCTATTTGATTTTGCATAAGTAAATAGCATATCAGTCCTTTCGTCATTCGAATACATCTTTAATATGTGACCGAGTGCTTAAATGTCTGACAGTTCTTAACAGATATCAACAACTCATTTATTTTTCCTGCCATAGAAATCAAGGAAAGCCTAAGTACGTGTTTCAATATTGTAAAAGAAGTGAGATGCTCTTTAATTGTACCAAATTAGACAACACTTGTATTTTGATCAAAAACTGACATTACTTCCAGGATTAAGAATTATGAAAATTATCCGTGTAAAAATTGATACAGGAGAAATCAGCCTTGAATCAAGGATTACTGTTATACAAAAATCCCCAAAAAGGAAAAATACGAATGTTCGTTGTGTTGGGGTATCTTCCTATCGAAAGTATTGGGTAATGACTGAAGTATCCTAATAGTTGAATGAGTTTTGAAGAAATCCAAACAATTTACAAAAGAACTAACGACAGGACCGTAATTAAAAATTGTTGTCACTGATGATGATGCAAGTTATTTTATATGAAACGCTATAAAAATGTCAAGTGTGATATACTTACCACTGAATTGTGATTTCATCGCTTTATCAATATTTGTGATGAAATAGACAGGTCCGTATTTGAAAAAAAAGTTGATGGTGACCATGTTGACACGAAACGTTTAATTAAAAATTTATCATTACGTAGTTCTAGTACAATTTGAAAACAATAAAACTTTCCCCTTCAATTTTTTTATATTTTCTGAAATAACCATTCTATTCGTAAAAAACTGGAAACAGCATTTTTAGTTTTCCCTGTATATGTCGGGAAGGGCGAGAGTCCCCGTAGACTTTCTCTGACCAATGTACTGCTCACCACAATAGTTACATTTTTTCCCATTTAATCCGTCTTTGTATCTATTACGGTTTAGAATATAGCAATGTTACCACATGATAAAAGAAATGGCCTGTATATTATGGTAAAAAAAAGCCAACGTTTGGTAATGGAATTTTACATTTTAATTTTTTATTGTGTACGAGTGTTTATGAGGGAGTATTATTATTATTATTATTATTATTATTTTCCAAAACTTCTGGGTTCTTGCGGGAAAACAACTTATCAGAAAAATCATTTCACGTTGTACTATTTGCTGGCTCACGCGTCCCACTACATTTCAACCCCCGATGGGATCTTTGCCCAAATTTCGCGTTTCTCAAGCTAAAGCCTTTCAAAATGTCGTCGTAGATCTCACAGGAAGCTTTGTCATAACGATGAATAGAGTTCGCGGAAGCAAACGGCTCAAAGCTTATGTATGCTTATTTATTTGCGGTTGTACCAAAGCAGTACATTTGGAACTCATCTCAGACTTATCGACTGACGCGTTTTTAGCAGCTTTTCGTCGTTTTATGGCTTGGCGCGGTAGAGTTCAAAATGTCTAATACTCAGACAATGGCACTAATTTTGTGGCGGCGGCAAAGTACCGTAATCAAATATTTTCTCAGGTAGCTTCCCGCGAATCCATCCGCTGGCATTTTAATCCACCTTCGGCACCCCATATGGGGAGATTGTGAGAAAGCAATATCAAAAGTGCAAAATCTCATTTACATCGCATCATAGGTGAATAAATACTCACCTTCGAGGACGGTTATTGTACAAGTGGAGGCGGTACAGAATTCGCGTCCGCTGTGTACTATTAGTATGGATCCCAATGATTTAAACGCCTTGAGGTCGCTTTCTTACACCTGACAGCTATCCCGAACTCAGATACTAGCGATATGAAACTGAACCTACTTTCTAGGTGGCAGTTTTTACAAAGATTGCATTCTGATTTCTGGCGTAGGTGGCGTAAAGATCTACACACACTGCAACAACGGGCGAAATGGAATCATAGAGATTCTGAAGTAGCGATAAATACGATGGTCTTGATCAAAGATGATCAGTCATCTCCCTTAAATTGGACGCATTGTTCGAGTCGTAACTGTTAAAACGACTAAAGGCTTGGTCAAACGTCCTTTGGTTAAGCTATGTCCTCTGCCTAATGCTTAATTCAGAAACTACCTCCTTATGTAGTTTCAGGGGGGCGGGAATGCTCCGTCCTCGCTTATTTAGTTGTTAAGTTAGTTCACATAATACATTATTTTACCATTCCCAACGATTTTGGGAAAAATAAATCTTTCACATTTCTAAGTATAAGGTTTGAGCCGGTACTCTGCTCCTTCGTTCACCTTCCCGCACCCCCCTGGCCAACAAAGTGGCTTGCGGGTACTTGCGGGTACTTGCAAGGGGGGTATGTGCGAGCATATGGTGCAATTACATTAGGCAGACATTGAGACAATGATCGTTTGACTTGTAGCTGTAACGAGACTTACATACGCGGTAATGACACATTGCAATTGGATTGATGATTGTCTCTGCTATGTATAAAGTTAATGAGAGAGTACCTACTCCTCAACAAACTTATTGTAATGGATTAATTATATGCGGTAATGGCACATTGCAATTGGATTCATGATTGTCTATGCCATGTACAAAGTTAATGAGAGAGTACCTACTCCTCAACAAACTTATTGTAATGAATAGTTTATATGCGGTAATGACACATTGCAATTGGATTCATGATTGTCTGTGCCATGTACAAAGTTAATGAGAGAGTACCTACTCCTCAACAAACTTATTGTAATGGATTATTTGTAAAGAGTACATCCAAACATTTCAGAGATCCATCGAGTTATGAGAACAAGCATCTCCGAACAATGCCTGTATAATATATAGTGGGAGGGGGACTTCCTCCACTCTCCGAAAATCAACATATAAAAGAAATAGCGAGAACCTATTCTCCTCAGTTTGTCTTTTGAGTTAGATATAAAAATTCTGAAAAGATGAATTTATGTGAATGTGGAAAATTGTTCACTCGACGTGCCAATTTACAGCGTCATCAACGTGAGAGTTGTCAGATGGGAGGTCCTTCCTCAACTAAACGAATGAAATTGAATAATGGTGTTGGTAATGATGCACTCCCTGTATCAATGTATACGTGTGAATGTTGTGAAGTAACAATTCCTCAATCCCAGTACAATTCGCATATTAGAACGCTTGCACATAGAACAAAATCATGTGTTCATTATGGATCCGGTGTACAGACGATGAAATCTGCATTCAAGTGTCGGATAGCTAGCTACAGAGTGAGTAGCACGAATAATTATTTTGAATATGCACCATTCTTCAATGAGATCAAGCAAAAAGTAGTTGAACTACTGGAAAAAGCTATAGAACTACACAATTCCACCAAAGTCAATATGGAAGTATTTGGAAGTTATATTATCCAAACACAGGAATTGACAGACATAAAATCATTTAATTCAATAAATCGAATTGCCGATCGATCCACTGATTTGAATGCATTATTCAACACATTCCGAGACAACATCATTGCCCAGACAACTGAATTTGAGGAGCGTGATTCAGGTTAGTAGTAAGAAGCAATTTTCAAATGTTGATAATCAAGTAATATACATAGATATGTATTTTGTTTTTCAGGTTGGAGTTGTGAGAAAGTCCTATTCCTCGAAGTGAATTTAAACAAATATAGTCCGTTCGGAGGGTCTTCTTACATCGCACTTCCAGCATTCATCGAGCGCAAGACGGCAATAGTCAACGTGAAGAATGAAGATCAACACTGTTTCGCGTGGGCTATTACATCAGCATTATTTCCAACGAATAATAATGTATCAATGCCGTCATCATACCCCCACTATGCAGGTGTTTTGAATGTGACAGGTATGAATTTTCCAATGAAATTACGGGATATAAAATTGTTTGAGAGTTTGAATGATATTTCAGTCAATGTTTATGGTTTAGAATCGAAAATAGAAAACAAAAAAATGAAATATGATGTGGTAGGGCCATTGCGATATTCTCAGAAAAAACTCACAAGACATATCAATTTACTGCTTCTTGCAGATAATGCGGGAAATACTCATTACTGTTGGATTCGGGATCTTTCAAGATTGGTATCGAGTCAAATTTCAGCCCACGAACATAAAAAGTTTTTTTGTGATGGGTGTTTATTGTATTTTTCAAATGAGCGACAACTATTACGTCATCAGACGCATGATTGTAATCATATTTGTACTACAGTACCTCGTAATGATTTGAAAGTAAATAAATATGGGGAGATGGTGGCTGGAAATAAATTAAAATTTGAAAATTTTGAAAGGCAGTTGGAGTTGCCATTTGTAGTCTATGTAGATTTTGAATCTGTATTGAAACCGATTCAAGGTAATGAACCAAACCCAGAATTCTCATACATGAATAGAACATTCAAGCATGAGGCATACTCTTTCGCATACATGATCAAATGTTCTTTTGATGATAAGTTATCAAAATTCGTTACATACAGAGGCGTTGACGCTTCTAAAGTATTTGTAATGCGAATAGAAGAAGATTTGAAAAATATATACAACACACATTTGAAATATATAAAGCCAATGGATAAGCAAACTGTGGAAGAGGAACAAGACTTTAATAATGCAACCACATGTGGTATATGTGAAAAACCATTCACGGATGGTGATGTTAAGGCCAGGGACCATTGTCATGCCACTGGAAAAAAAAGATTTCCAGCAACTCATTCTGTCTGCAATCTCAACTTTAAAATTCCAAAGTTCATTCCGATTGTATGTCATAACATGAGTGGATATGATTGTCATATGTTCATTAAAGAATTATATGCAGAAAAAGACAGGGTTGATGTTATCCCTCAAACAAAGGAAAAATACATTTCTTTTACGAAACACCTCTATACACATAGCTATCTCGATAAAAAGGGTAAAACAAAGAAAAATTATCTCAAAATGAGATTCATGGATAGTTTCAAATTCATGTCCAGTTCTCTGGAGAAATTAGCTGCCAATTTGTGTGACGAGCAGTGTGTACAGATGTCGAAACATTTTCCTGATTCGAATAAATTCAATTTAATGAGGCAGAAGGGTGTTTTTCCATATAGCTTTGTGGATGACATCAATAAGTTGAATGTTCCTACTATACCAACAAAAAATCAGTTTTATGATAACTTAAATGAGATGCACATATCCGACGAGGATTATCAGAGAGCTGAACTTGTTTGGAATCTGTTTGAATGTAAAAGTTTGGGGGAATATTCGGATTTATATCTGAAATCTGATGTATTACTGCTATGCGATGTATTCGAAAATTTCAGACGAATATGTTTAAATGCGTATAAGTTGGACCCCTTACACTATTATACTGCACCCGCTCTCAGTTGGGATGCAATGTTGAAATACACAGATATCGAGTTAGAGCTTCTTACCGATATCGATATGATCAATTTTTTCAAAAAAGGAATTCGTGGAGGGATAAGTCAATGCAGTGAGAGAAAACACGTGGCAAATAATAAATTTCTTCCCGATTACAATCCCAATGAACCCACGTCTTTCATCTCATATTTAGATGCAACAAATTTATATGGTCATAGTATGTCGCAAGCATTGCCTACTGGTGATTTCAAATGGTTAACCCGTGAGGAAATTTCAAATTTAGATATAATGAGTGTGACAGATAATGATTCATTCGGATATGTTCTTGAAGTCGATATACACTATCCTCAAGAATTGCACGACGTTCACAGCGATCTACCTTTTCTAGTGGAAAAAATTATCCCCCCAAATTCAAAATCTAAAGTCCCTAAATTGATACCAAATTTGAATGATAAACGTAGGTATATAGTACACGCCAAAAACCTGAAACAGGCCATGAATAATGGACTAATCGTTATGCATACCCATAGAATATTGAGATTCAGGCAGTCTTGTTGGATGAAGCCATATATCGATCTCAATACTCGAATGCGTAATAGATCGCGTAATAAGTCTGAGAAAGATTTCTACAAGCTGATGAACAACAGTTGCTATGGAAAGACAATGGAAAACGTGGATAATAGAGTGGATGTGAAACTGATAACACATTGGCAGAATATTCAGCGAAAATTGGGAGCCGGAATCTTAATTGCTCGTCCGAATTTCAAAAATTGTACAATTTTCTCTGAGAACTTCGTTGCGATTCAGATGGCTAAGGTAAAGATACATTATGATAAGCCGCTATACTTGGGATTCTGCGTTTTGGAATTATCCAAGGTTGTCATGTATGATTTTTACTATGGATGTATAAAAAGAGAATTTGGGCGCAATGCATCACTTCTATATACCGATACAGACTCTCTTATCCTGAAAGTGCAGACAGAAAATTTCTATGATTACATCAGAAATAATATAGACAAATTTGATACATCAAATTACATAGAACAAAATAAATTCAATTTACCAGTTACACCTTCAGTCTTGGGTAATTTCAAAGATGAATTCCCCAACGATCCAATAATTAGTTTTTATGGAACGGGTGCAAAAGCTTATTATGTACAATTGTTGGAAACTGAAATAAAAAGAGCCAAGGGAGTGAAAAAATCTGTAATAAAAACTCAGCTGACATCCGATGATTATAAAAAAATTATTGAGAATGGGGGATTTATATTACGTAAAATGAATTCGTTTAGGAGCATTTCACATGATATGTTCACCGAATTAAGAAATAAGGTAGCGCTATCTTTCAACGATGATAAACGTTTCATTATTCCTAATACAACTCAAACGCTCCCTTGGGGGCATAGTGATATTGAATTCTATCAAAATGATCCTATGGAAAATGTTCGTATATGTAATAGGTTGGTTGGATCTTTAACCCAAGAATATAATATGAATGAAGAGGATAGATTGAATCATCTTATTACATTACTAAACGCTGAAATATAGATAAACATGAATATCATTCAAACTATAATTCTTTATTATATTCCGTAATTGAAGCAATAACTGGAAAATTCTTATTTGATTCTGTTCCAATATAATGCAATTCATTTTTGATAGTGTATGATGTTTTTTTCAAACAAACTGAAGATTATTATTATTTATTGCATATATCTGATTTCTGTGAGTGGATGGAAGGAATTGATTTATAGAAAATAAAAAAAAAACTTTCAAGAATATGTTTTATTTATTGTATATATCTAGTACTAGCACTACTACACTTGAGAATAAGCTACTAAATATAAATGGATACAAACAAAAAATTACTTAATACATTTTCGTCAAAATGAATTACGAACAGATCCATCCAGTGCATTATATGTCAAAATTGCATCATGTAGAATCAGTGCGTATACTTTGGTGTTGTTTGGGAATTTCGCTTTTCGTGTTTCAAACTCCAATTTGATATCCACAGTAGACGATTTTGTAGCATTCGGTTGATGTGAACAATCAATGATGAATAATGGATTGTCTTTGAATTGTGCAATATCCATGAGTGGCTCACTCAGATCTCTGTCATAGTAACTACGCTGGAAGTTTTCATATGCATAGTATGCATGCGAGTACAATTTTCTATCAAAGTCTAGATTCCAACGCTCATATGGATACACTTCAGAATTCAAGTAAACTCGAATGTTATTCACATCAGCACTCAGAAATTTTGTGACATCCACTGCCTCATTTTCGGATGCGTTGGTGTTTTGAAATCCTATTATGATGAATCCGGGCGTTTCCAAAATATTTGTAGTTTTTATCGCCCAAACGTCGGAAGATGTTGCACGTAATGATGGTAATTCATAAAGATCCCACATACGATAAGCTAATTTTACTTTTGCATTCAGCCCACTCTTATTAATTCTATTGAATAATTTGAGTTTTTGTTTGTCCTCAGCCACAACGTGTCTTATCTTCCACTCAATCTTTGAGATTTCCAATGTAGCTTCTATCTCCCCAATGTATGAATTCTTGAATGAGCGGGCTATTATCAAAATGAGTTCTTGTTTAGCATTAAGAATGCATTTTTTATAATCTTCAGCAAAACCCATCAGATATTTAAGTGGGAGTTTTCCGCTGAATACATGACTAGTTTCATCGAGAATACATTGTTTCGTATCGGAAAGACCCCATCCACTAGTGAGAAGTGAATGAGAATGTGTCTGACCAAATGAAATCATATTCTTCATCGTGGAAGTTATACCTGGCTTTCGAACTACCGCAACATGTTCACCACCCATTTCATAACGAATTTCATCGAAGAGAAATGCCAAAGCATTATTGGACATATAACAGATTTTATTTACTTCTTTTGGTGTGAATTTTCCTTCTATGTAAATGAAACTATCAGCAATGTCAAGAATTGCATCTTGGTTATTGATCATGATGCGGATTTCATCAGAGTTCTTGAACAATGGTGATCCATAGGGTTTGTATGTATGCTCATGAAAACTTATAAGGCTGTGATCAACAACTGGCTCGTTGAAAATATCCAACTTCTCATTGTTAGCCTCCAACACCATTTTTATTCTCGTATTCTAAGCCCAATTGATTTCAGAAAATTTAGATCTCTCGTGGACAATTTACGTCTTTGCTGTTTCGCACTCACTTTAGTAATGATCTTTTCCATAGACGTTACTTTCTTTTTATTATCTGATGCTGGTGGACTTCTTCCACTGCTCTCGCGCACACGTTCATTGTTGTAGCAAAAACCCATAACACTCGCTCTTATAACTTTTTCAGTTCCAGAATAACAACTATGGATTCCTCACTTCCGAAATCGATTAGATTATTTTTTTGATCCAATATGCGCACAGTGATGTTGTCAATGAACTGACGTCCTTCTGGACTAATGGGCATATAAATGATGTTCCGGGGTTCCTTTGTGAGATTATAACCGCGTTCGACGTCTAAATCAAATGAAAATAGAATATGATTCTCTTCATTATTTATATATGATCCGGAAATTATATTACATTCCAAACGAATGAGTCTCACAGGTACAATATTAACAGGAAATGTAGATTGATGTGGTTTATTACTGTTGAGCATCTGTTTCTTGAATCCCAGCATTGGACCTATTGAGTTCTCGTATCGGAAATCCACATTATATTTTGATTGCAATATACATTTGAATATATTATTGTTCGCTTGAAGACTGAACATTTCATCCATTGACATGCTATCGAGTATTTCATTCGGAAATAAGCGAGATGCAAGTTTCTTTTGTAGATAATCATTTATTTCCTCAATCTCATATGCTCCGGATGGTATTTTCATAGTAAAATATCTTGGAACATCATATGAGTCATCTGCGGAGATCTCAAAACCGACTGTATTGTTTTTGTCAGTGATATTGTGAATAGTATTGCATCCATAGAATCCTGATAGCCCCAAGCCATAACGAGCATTCCTGTCCAATTCAATGGGCGGGTAAAAATCCGCGCTAAGGACACTTTTTCCCACAACTTGTAACTCAAACTTGCGTGACATGACTGATGCATTATCTCCGACATCACACCAATTTATTGTGGTATGCAACATAAATGATATAATTTGCGTTTCTTTGGAGTCGAAATATTGCAGACGTCCACGACATTGTTATTGGCTCCTATATTACAATCTTCAATGCTGCAATAACAACAATATATTTTTCTCGGTGTGGGTCCATCATTGACGTCGTTTGATGTGCTAGCACCGTCAGAATTATGTTCATAACAAAACTGATATTTTGAAATATCAACATCGTCTTGAAGATGTTTTGGGAGCTTTTCCCAAACATGGGCGATTTCATGAGCCGCACAAGAAATCATCACCTCCTTGGGCATATCAGCAAGTTGCCCTTTACTCATTTTCAACAAACTACGCAGCCTTGAATACGCTATCAAAGAATGGCCCATTCTCTTAATTGCCTCTCGATCTTTTTCCGGAGTATATTCCATTTTAAATATCTGTAGATGGTTGTGAGAGAAACTTCAGGTATAAATGCCCACACACAACTGTATTGTATTTTTGTTGGCGTTCATAGTTATATACAATTTTGATGGGTGTTCTCGATTTTTTTCGCAAGTAATGAACTAGCTCCGGGGGCGGCGATAAATCTCCAAAACTATCAAAATATGTAACATTTCGTCCATTTTTCTTGTATGCCACCCAATGTGTTCCCCGACCGATACTTCTATCCAAATTCATGATTGCTGTTTCATGGACATGCGGTCCTGATGTAGGTAAGTTATCTCGCATGAATACTCCCCGAAAGAATGGAATCTTCATCTGTGTGGCATAATAATTAAGTTCAATATCGGTGAGAGGCTTAAGAGGTAGGGCATCAATTAGTTTTTTGAACTTTGCGGTTTCAGATAGATACCGAGTCCTTTGCGATATGGTTTCAGATATATTCCACTACCTCTTTTTCCCAAAGCTATAGCTTCCATCTTTCTATTATGAGGTTGAACTTCTTTAAGACCCTCCCTACTTTCCCCCACCGAATTGATTGCTCTTGCGATACCTGCAGCTGCTCCGCTCAAACTACCCAATGCAGACAATCCAGCGAAAATTGGTATCAATGGCAATATTCCCCCCACTTTTGGTATGGGTATGATACGTGGTGTACGTATCTGTTTTTTTCCACCTGCTGCTTTCAAATACTTACGTGCTGCATGCAATGCTAGCACATTAGCTTTCTTAACGTCTTTTGCTATAAATCGGTCACCGCCAGCCTTTCGCAGTACATCTCGCACTTTTCTAACAACACCCGCCCCAAATGCAATCTTTCCGTTATTATTCGACTTCTGTTTTCTTTTTATTGTTCGTTTTTTCTTTTTTTTTGAGGTAATGTTCGCATCGCATCCCATTCCGAAACGTCTCTTGGTTTTCATAATATTGGTAATTAGAAGAGCTGCAGCCTTCTCAGCTACTGATGATTTATTCGATTTAAATATTTCCCAAGCTTCGTATTCGAGTTGTTTATCGGCTATATGCCTTGCTGTGAGATTGTCTGGATTTTTTGAATATTGCAAATCGTGTGAAAGACACGCAGAATCCAATGGATTGATTCCTCTCTGATTGGCAGCTAATCTTTTTTCCAATTTAGTGCCAGGTCCGCAAAATTGATAACCGGGTATATGAACTTCAAACGGTAATTTATTTATTAACGAATTCACAATTCCTCGACCCTTTCTACTCGAAACGTAGTTCTTACGTCTGTTCCGTACGACGGTAGACATTTAAATGGGATATATTCCATATATTTATCTTTATTACGAGTTTGGTCGTTCACGATGCGTGTTGTTCAACAGCAGGTAAACTTCAGAGTTGATAATTTAGACGAAAGAATCGCGGGAAGTGGATTGGACGGAAATAAGTCGAATCGACATGGTCCACTATTGCCTTCATCCCTTAGAGCATTATTAATTGGACCATCAAATTGTGGAAAAACAAATGCAATGATTGCCCTTCTAACGCATGCGCACGGATTACGTTTCGAAAATGTGTATCTGTATTCAAAGTCACTGAATCAACCGAAATATGAATATTTACACAATGTGCTGAAACCAATTAAAGGCTTGGGTTTTTACACTTTCAGTGATAATGAAAGTATAGTAGAACCCGCCCATGCCAAACCAAATTCTGTATTTATATTCGATGATATAATTTGTGAAAATCAGAGCATCGTTCGATCGTACTTTTCCAGAGGGAGACACTCTTCAGTGGACAGTTTTTATCTTGCACAGACGTATTCTCGAGTACCCAAACAATTGATACGTGATAACGCCAACTTCATAATAATGTTCAAGCAGGACGAAACGAATCTACATCATATATTCTCAGATCATGTATCACCTGATGTTACATTCAAAGAGTTTCAGATTATGTGTCTGAAATGTTGGAATAAACAATTTGGTTTTCTTGTTATAGACAAAGATAGAATGGTACACGATGGACGATATCGCATGGGATTCGATACTTTCATATATCCATGACAACTCAAAAAATGATTATTCGTTCGGTGAACTTTAGCGAGATCACATATACATCATTACTTCCTATAATGATGAATACAATGAGAAATGAATGTGCAAGAGCCGAAATCGATATGAAACGACAACTAGTTGAAGCGACAGAAGCTGTACGAAAAAAATTCAACAATATAAAGAGTGGGAATGTGGAAGAAAAAATTATGCTCGAGAAACTATATGATCCTATTACAAAACCACTAAATGCCCTTTCTTCTGGAACTAATGCGATGCCGTCTACAACTCCCACAATGACGAGAGTTATATCAACAAGTACGCCTATAAAGAAAAATAATTCCTTCAATTCGAGTGATTCTTCATTTTCTAATATTGCAAATGAAACAATAACAGATATGGATAATGATGAAATGGGGCCGTCCACTCTATTTGAAACACCTTCATCACTATCGAATACTTCAGAGTTGGAAACGAGCAATGTCACCAAACAAAATATAGAAATGGAATTGAAAAAACATTTAGAAAATCTCAAGAATGGCGACAGCGCATATGATTTAAAATATGGTATTCGCATAGATCCTTTAACATATTTGTTGAAAATGGGAAATTTGCAAGTACGTTTCAACAATGGAAATATAACATTTCATGATGGCATTGTACAAAAATATCAAGCTGTCGGTAGCAGGGATCTGTATAATCTAATATTCCTCAAGGAACCTCCGGTAGTTGCAGACTCGAGAATTCATCGTACTTATATTGAGATATTGACTTTGAAAAGGGTCATATAAAAAAAAAATCAAGTAAAAAATGGTATAAAGTTCAAAAAGTCCCATAAATATCAGAACATCATCAGACCTCTAATGAAAACACTCAAAAACCCTACTAGAACTTTGAATCTGACTGGCAAAGGACTCAATATAACAAAATTAAAGAAAGTGTTCACAACGAAGTCGAAGAACTATGTATATTGGAATAAGCCTAAAGAATTGGTGAGTCGCTTACGATTGTTAATTGGTTCTAAATTAAGCGGGAACACTATGCATCAAAACGAAATTGTATCTTTGTTAGAGGAACTACGCGAAGAAGGAATAATATATTAGATACAATCAGATATTACAGTTCAGAACCATACCATCACCCGAATAGCACACATTGCAAATACCGCTATGGCTAGTGATATCAAGAGACAGGTGGTTGATGAATTACATAAGCCGGCTAGACGCAACTTCCAGAGGAGATCTACAGTACTGAAAGGCGTCGGCGATCTATGGCAAATTGATCTTGCTGATTTTCAGGCGTATTCCAGATTTAACAAAAATTATCGATACGTTCTGGAAGTCATTGACTGTTATTCAAAATTTCTATGGACAAAGGCTGTTCGGAACAAGACTGGATCAGTCATAGCTGGAGCTATGAGAACAATTCTACAACAGGCCAATTACTCCCCAACACATATACAATCCGATTTCGGGAAAGAATTCCATAACTCACACTTTTTTTCGTTGATGGAGCAGTATGGAATAAACCATTACTCTACTTTTAGCGTTATGAAGGCCGCTATATGTGAACGAGTTATACGTACGATTAAATCATGGTTATACAAAGAGTTTTCGATAAATGGGAATTATAAATGGTTAGACATTCTCCCAATTATAACAAAGAGATATAATCATAGAGTGCACCAAACTATTGGAATGAAACCGAAAGATGTGAAGTCTACTACAAAATTGAACATTCCGAAAAGAGAGAAGAAAAAAATTTAAAAAAAAATCATACCCAAGTATCGCATTAATGACATCGTTCGAATATCTAAATACAAGCACGTTTTTGAGAAGGGATATACAGCAAATTTTACAACGGAATTATTTAGGATTACAAAAATCAATAGTACCTACTTCCCAACTTATATGCTTGAAGATATGGATAAAAATCCAATTAAAGGATGTTTTTATGAAGCAGAGATACAGAAAACTAAAAACCCAGACGTATACCTTGTCGAGAAGATATTGAAAAAGAGTGGTAGCAGAGTTCGTGTGAAATGGTTAGGATTCTCCAATAAGCATAATTCCTGGATTGACAAAAATGCAATTGTTTGATAGATTTCATTGAAAAATTATAAAAAAAAATAAAAAATATACTTTTTCATTACAACTTTATTGTTTGATTCTTTTACATATATTTAAAAAAAAACATATATTTAAAAACATATACTACTAATCAATCAATATTTATTTGAAAAGCCGCATCTAGCTCCTGACGCCATCTTTCGTAAACAGCAGAGACCGTTTCATGTAACTGTTTGGATTTTTGCAAATCTATTTCTGCCTGTTTCCGAAGATCTTGGTTATTGAGCCTCTCCCTACTAACTTCTGTCATCACCCCCTCTCTTTGCTTTCGCAATTTTACAATTTCGGCTTCCTTCACTGCAATTTGTTCTTCAATTTCATGATCTTTTGTCATTTTTTCATCTAATTGTCGATCAACCTCATCGCATTTTAGGAATGTGCTTTTAGCATTTGTGCTCGCTCGCCTAGTCTCGTTCAGCATTTCCGTATACATCTGTAATGGCAACAGAGATGCTAGTGGAATGCATTCAATTTTATTTGGTGTTTCTCTCACTGAAGATGAGGAACACATACCTTTCTTCGAAACACTACGTCCTTTCTTGTTCTTTGAAGACCTTGGCCCTGTTGAGGTTGATGCAGCAGTGTTGGGAACTTCGATTGTGACACAACGTTTGGGAGCGCGTTTACTTGGCTGATTATATGAAATATCAGGCATATGAAGAGCCTGTGTCTGAGGTTCTTGCACCTGAGCTTGATCCGGGATAGTGTTGCATCGTGATAGCTCGTTATCAGAAATATGTAGCACCGGCGGTTCTTCCGTCTGCTCCTGCACTATAATAAATTGGGATTGCACCCCCATCTTCAACAAATCATCAGCATCGAAATTCGATAGTTCTTCGACAATTAAATCAGCGGGATTTCTACTGCCCAATAAATTTTCCACATTTTCACTGTTCGGTAATAAACTCATTATAATTATTCTTACGAGTCTTACGAGAATTATTTCAAGTCAAAAACTGTTATAGCTTCTCCAATTTTGAAATATCATATTTATAGACGAACTACCACAACCCCACCACATATGCAACATGGAGTGGGAAATGTGACAAAGCATTTAAAGCTGAAAAACCTTATAGAATTCTTCATATCTCATACAATGGCACAAATCTGTCTGATACACCGATCGATGTGAACTTACCTTTACAAGTTGACATAATTACATCAACAAGTAATATAGTAATTCACTCGCATTTTATATGGAGTCCAACAATCAGAGAATGGAGTCGAGTTACTCAAGAACCTGCACCGGAGGAAATAGATTATGATTCTGACGCTACTGTAAATTTGAATCTATAAAGTATTCATGAGCCGATTAAATCCGCGCAACAAAACCAAAAGGTTCTTTTCAGAACCAACAAAAAAAAATAAAATAATCTGAGTACGCTACTGAATTCTGGAGCCCGTGTTTCAAAATTCATAAGTCAGGCACTGCATATGCCCCGAGAAAATCATTACTGATAATTACTGAGTTGAACTGTTATATATTATTGCTTGAATGAATAATTGAATTTTATCAACTAACATTATTCTTTATGTGAAATGTATGGAAAACGTATTTTTTTTTTTGGATTTTTATCTGTATGAAAAATGATTTCTTGAGAAAATAAAGAAAGAATAGTTATTATGATGGCTGATTCATTGGAATTTGTATTCACATGATAAAGAGAATTTTAATTAGATTATTTGAGTTGAACTTTTGGGGATTTTTTTTTCTTTCAATTAAAAAACCTACAAAAGTCCGATATAGGCCCCAAAACCCCGCCTATACCTGTGTATATCTCCGAAATAATATCATATACTCCATGGAGAACTTTCGTAGATTTTTTAGTTAGGTGAGCTGAAATGAAAAAACTGAAAAACATAAATTTCCTGTAGAGGCTGAAAAACATAAAAATGCTATGAAGTTCCATCAAGTTGGTCGATGTTCTAGTGTCCAAATCTTCAGAAACTTTTCCACCCCCAAATAAAGTTGTCTCTTGTATTTTTTTATTTTCTCGAACTCTTCCATTTTTCCAGAATATTTTTTTTCCAACGCCATACGTTCTTTCTGGATTTCATTCATTTCTTGACATAGTTCCCCCTCAAGTGTGTTCAAGTTCGTAATCATTGCGAGAAATCTATTGTCGAATCCTATATCTGTTCTCATAGCACATGAATCTTCAGAACTCATACTTGAGGGGGCTCTTCGAATTGGAGGAGACCTGATGGGCGAAACGATGTTGTTAGGCTGTGGGATATCTTCATCCATAATTGTAGAAATTGACGAGGATGATGTGGAATTTTTTTCTACTTCCTCCATACCTGTGGAATTCAGCGTGTCAATTATTGTGTTTTTTCCATGTGCTTCTTCTGAATCCGGTTCCACATTATTCTGATCAGACGTGGGGACGGCGGACGAAATATTTTTTTCAATTGTTTTGGTGAGTTCATTACTATTCGTAGAATTCTTCTTGCTCTTAGGCCAGGGAGCGGTGACCATCGGGTTGTATTTTTTCGCCGCCATCATTAGTTTTGCACAGTTGCGATTTTTTCTCTTCTTCTGTTTCCGTAACGCTTTGGGACTTTCTTGTTGTTGTTTTCTGCGCCTGTAAGAGGGTAGTCTCTGCGGCCTAGTTCTTTTTTTGTTGAATGGCGTGGTTTGTATAACGGTCGGTAATTTGGCGATTGTTCCTAATTCCCCGGTATTGTTCTCCATAACGCTCGGTAATTCGGCGATTGTTCCTAACTCCCTAGTATTGTTCTCCATCGAAATGTATTTTATAGCACGTTCTAATTCCGTTGATGTTACTTTGCGTCTTGATATATCCATAAAATCACAAAATGAATTATGAAAAAATTTAATTTGAACACAACCAAACTCGAGGAGCTCTGGTTTACAAATGAAATGTGTATGGTCTCCAAACCTTCGGAATATCGAAATGTACCTCAACGTATACCTGTTTTTATTGCGATAGGAGACCCTTTTTTATAGAGTATGATTTAACAAATACATTTTGACGGAAAGAAGTCGGAATATCAAAATCTATCCCAGCGGGATTATTTGATTTTATTGTTAGAAGAGACCCTTCCAAAGGAAATAAATTTTGAGACTCTGTATTTTCGTCACAAAGAATGATTTTTTTTCTCAGAACAATTATAAATGTATGCAGGAAAGGTTTTTTTTATTATTCATTTTATTTTGTTTTTTATGTTATTTCTTTTGAGTCTGAAAATCTATTCTTTATTTTTCCCAAGAGAGTTTCATCTAAGAACAATTACAAATCTTAATTTAAAATTTTCAAAATCTTATGTTAATAACAGAACAGAGGGGGCCCCAACACACGCCCCCTCCAGTATGCATCTCCATTTTCATATACTATGCATTCCCAAAAGATCTGTTACTACCAATCACAGAATTTCAAATATCATTGACTCATTATCACTCTCGTCATCTGATATTTCAATTGCTTCTTCTTCTTCATTTTCAGACTCGATTAATTCTTCATCATCCGAATTATCGTTATCGCTAGGCTCATATTCCCACAATTGTTCCGGATTTTGAACGAAGTCAATAAACGATTCGTAAAATTCATCATCGAAACTTCTATCTGTACTAGACGATATTTCATTTACTTGAATTGGTAAGTTAGAAGAAGATGTTTCTGATGGACTACAACGGCCTAATTCACTTGTAGAGTCAGCTTGAGACATTTCGAATGGAATGATAGCAATATACTGATCCTTTCAATTTATATACATTTTGTTAATGAATGAAGATGTCTGGGGACTTTTTAGGAGAGGGATTTGTTGTGGATACAAATTCGAAATAATTTTTTCGACTCTGAAACAAATATTGTTTTATAACATGTTTTATTAAATTATATAAATATGTACAATATGCAAACAACTTAATCTATATATTACACTAAATTTACAGTAAAGTACATGAAAAAAAACTAAACATTACACACCCTACATGCCCTCTGACATGTTATTAGGATTAGGGAGTCTGTACACACTGTACAATAATGCCTCCCTATTTGGCCATATAAGCTAGACACATGTGTGTCTATATGCCTATATCTGGCGACCTGGTTACCATATCTTATACTATATAGCCTATAGCAAGGCCCACACAACTTCACCAATTCACCATCAACTGTCTGTATGGCGGTAAATAATGTAAGGTGACAATAAACACAATCCTCACTTATTGTTTCGTTTATCGTCATATCGGCGAATCTTCTGCTGACTTGCTCGATCTCATCTGAAGCTTCGAATTCTTCTTCAATACCGCTGTCAGATCCGCTATCTGCTTCCTCCTCATCATCAAATTGATTGACATCAACTGCAATGAGTTGGTCGATTATCTCCATTTTGGCTTCCATTATTCTATTATACAACTACTGTACTCTATTACACACAACTACTATTTCAGTTGAAATAAAGATGAATACTGAATTCTATTGAGTCAATGATGTCTTTTTAAATGTTTTTTTTGGGAGGAGGGATGTCATTTCCTACTCCAAGACTAGAACTTTACATGTTTTCCAAAAGTGGGATTAACACCCCTCTACCACAAGACTTGAAAAACTATATATTTGCAGAAAATTCAACAGTGAAATCAGTTCCTACTCAAGACTTCACTCCCATAGAGTCGTGTATATGGACATTGTAGCTATGGTGTTAACAGCAGCATGGGATTCAAAAGCTAAGATTTATGTGTATCCATACAGAATACGGGACACATTGATATGTTATAATTGCCAAGGTGGTTGGGACAGAAGTCATATGATGGCAGGTACCAGTCTATGTTTCGTGTGTGCAAGAAAACAAACAACTTCGGAGATGATTCCTCGTTGCATTAGATGTGATATATTCTCCGAGACCTGCTGGAACTACTGGTGTGCAAGATGTCGCAGCGATGTCATGTTGTGTGATCGAGTAGGATATTTATGGCCTAATGAAGAAATCCATTTCAGGGAATGTTGGTGCCTTTCCCATGAAGAACAAAAGCGGAGATGTGACATGTATCCAGGGCGAAAACCAACGACAAATACAACAATCACTGAATCTTCAGCACCATAGTTCAATTTTATTGTATTTATTATTTTCAAAATAAACTTTTATAATATAATTTTTCTTGTTTCCTTTCGCAAAAAAAAATATTTAAATTTGGAAATTTCAATCAAATAATTAATATGTATCATCATCAACAAAAAGTTGCCATATCGAAAAAATTACATTTTTATAATTTTTCTTGTTTCCTTTCGAAAAACATATTTAAATTTTGAAATTTCAATTAAATAATTAATATGTACCTATCATCGATAAAAAGTTTCCATATCAAAAATGATATTTCTTTATTTGCCCGGAAGGGTATGATGCCCCATAAAGTCAGGTAGATTACAGGAGCATCATATTATACTTGTGTCTAGGTACAATGACACAACGTCATTCTCTCAGTTGATTCCGTTAGAGAATGAATGCAACAGTGTGAACCACTTTCTTAAATACACTCTCCCCGGCGTTACGTAATACCTACCACCTACCTACCTGCCTGGGAAGGGGAGATTTTCGTTAGGGCGCATCATGCAATGGCCTCGGGTTATTCGATAATTATTCATGTGGTGTGGTGAGAGGAGATTAGGAATTCGTTTATGCATTGGGTTTTGGGTATTATTATAGTAGTTTCGTGAAAATAATAAAAACTTTTATAAATAATTAATATATTTTCAATAAATTCAGCAAGTGCACATTTTCGTTTAATATTATAATAATAATGCTTATTCAGATAAACGAATTTTCTCTTGTTCTAAATCCATAAGTCTATGATCCAATTTTTCATATTTTCTATGAAGTAATACCCTAGCTTCAGATATCTTCTCATTGAATGCTGTTCTAGCTTGACGAGACACATCGCCAACTATCGAATCTATGTGAGCGTTCATAGATACGTTTCTCCTTTCCACTTCACGAGATAATTCTTCCATCGCTAATTGCACTGAAGCATGAACAGCTGATAGGACTATTTTTTTAGTTTCATTAATTGTATCTTCAAGAAACTCTTTTGTAACACAATCAGCTGAATCAACTGGCTGTCCGACATTTTTCAATTGTCTTTGTTCAATATCGTATTGGCCATCTTTGGTTTTCTTGAAACTAACATATACTAGTCGGGGTTGTAGAATTGAACCATTCCCACACTTTCGCTTACGCCCAAATTTATCCAGTACACTGCTCATCATTACAATACGACTACCAAACATGAACTAATTAAAAAATAGCCGAGTTGCATGTTATATTATTATTAGAGAATCGAATATAAATTTATCAATTATTGTTTCCAATTACTCTTCTATTTCGAAAGGAATTTACTATAATAATATTAATCAAATAATTCATATTTTTGGAGTGTGTTTACTTTAGAAATAATTGGAGGGGTGGAAAATTGTTGCTGTATTTCTTTTGGTTTCGGGGTATCATCTACCCAACCTACATATGTATTATTATGGGATCGTGAAAGAAAAAACTTTTATAATTAATGAATATATTTTCAATAAATTCAATCCATATACATTTTTGTGTCAAGTAATACTATGGCTTCAGCTATCTGCTTATGTAGTAATTACATAGTCCAATTAATATATAAAACATATTCTTAATTTTGTTTTATTTCTATTATTCAATTAGGGGTATCAACAATATTTTCCTCTTCACTCTCATCATCATATATTTGGTATTTCTCAATGATGTCATTTGGTAGGAATGGGGTTAGGTTGCATAGAAATCTCTTCAAATCACATTTCAACATCTCTTCGCAGAAATCGGATATCTCCAAGGCCCCTTCCATGAATTTTTCACAGAGTTCATCACCAGCGTTGTACCTCTTCTGCTCTTGTTTACACCTTTCGAGTTCATTTTCGTCATAGCAAATGCTGAGATCATAGTTCATTGCATGAAGGATGTCCCAACTCAAAGCACTCAAATATGACTGAAGTCTTTCGACTGCTGTCTTGAGGTTTGTGGCTTCGGTCCAATTTTCAGCCGAATACAACATCCACATTATCACTCTGAAACACAAGATAAAAAATATTAACATACCTATTCCATGTGTATTAGCTGGAGGATACATACATAAACACGAGATTTCAATTCGGTGATGTCTTAAATTTTGAGTGAATTTTTTGTTTTCAAATCTAATATTTTACATTAAGATTACTTCAATATATCTATAAACTATAGTGAATAAAAATTACTGAACATTTCAATTGAATTTTATTCGATAAAGTCGAATTTTACAAGAGTTCGCGTTCTTGTACCCGCTGAAACTGGTCCACCCTGTCCTATATAGGTAAGAGTATATTTACCACTTGAATGATTAATAGAGTTAACATCATTGTCACTAAATTGATCGGCAATGTATTTTGGTAGCCATGATTTGAAAAATTCATTTTCACTTTCATTATATAATGTTAGCAATATAGATCTGCCAAATCGAGTTGTGCGAACCAACATATTACTCATTGGAAAAGGTTTGGCAATTGGGAGTGTTGATATGACCCTCTGCTCAAACACTTCAATTGGTTTATTGATCACGGCGTTGATTTTTTCCAAATCTACTTGAGACATAGTAAGACACTTGAGAAAATATTGATTAGAAAACAAAAAAAAACACTCACTGACTTATTTTGAAAATCACTAATATCACTTTTTCGAACTTTTTTGTTTGTGAATTAATTAAAACTTGTAGGTTGTGGTTCGTTATAGATGAGAAACTGAAGGGGTGAGATTCTCGATAGTCTTTTATATGTTAATTGGAGAGTGGAGGAAGTCCCCCTCCCACTATATATTATACATGCATTGTACGGAGATGCTTGTTCTCATAACTCGATGGACCTCTGAAATGTTTGGATGTACTCTTTACAAATAATCCATTACAATAAGTTTGTTGAGGAGTAGGTACTCTCTCATTAACTTTGTACATGGCACAGACAATCATGAATCCAATTGCAATGTGTCATTACCGCATATAAACTATTCATTACAATAAGTTTGTTGAGGAGTAGATACTCTCTCATTAACTTTGTACATGGCATAGACAATCATGAATCCAATTGCAATGTGCCATTACCGCATATAAATAATCCATTACAATAAGTTTGTTGAGGAGTAGGTACTCTCTCATTAACTTTATACATAGCAGAGACAATCATCAATCCAATTGCAATGTGTCATTACCGCGTATGTAAGTCTCGTTACAGCTACAAGTCAAACGATCATTGTCTCAATGTCTGCCTAATGTAATTGCACCATATGCTCGCACATACCCCCCTTGCAAGTACCCGCAAGTACCCGCAAGCCACTTGTAGGCCAGGGGGGTGCGGGAAGGTGAACGAAGGAGCAGAGTACCGGCTCAAACCTTATACTTTTCTACGCATTCAATATTCATTATTAATATTATGGTTATTTTGTTAATGCAGAAGTTCACTAACTTCTTATCTGGGGAAATTAAGCATGTGATGTAAGCTTAATAGAAATGGCCTTGCTATTTTCTAAAAGAATTTAATTTTTTAAAGTTTCGCGCATTTATGCCTTGAAAATGGGGGTTTTCAGTCATTTCAAGAAAAAATATATTTCGATATAGTGCATTCATAAGTACCTTCTGTTGAGTTTTCGATTTTTTTTTTCATCAATATATCGCGATAAAAATTATTGAAAACGCCAAAATTAACCACCGAATTCAAACGACCAGAAGAGGCGGGAACGTGACGTACTTACGCGAGAGATTTTGATTGGTTATTACAGATGAAATAATTAATGTGCCTGACAGCGTTGCCATATCGCAAAAAAATATGATTTACCAGAATATATTATTTCAGTTTCAGAAGTCTTGAAATATTTGTTGGTAATTTTGGATAATTTATTTTTGATTCGTGTTCATGGAAAATAGTATTTTCATTTGTACTCCAAAAAGCTATTTATGTACCGAAGCACATATTATAATGATACCTGTGATGATACAATATACCGAAGTAAATGAGAAATAAAAGATGTCTAGAAAACCTGGTGTATCTACTTATATTTGTGAAAGTTTGGGATAAAATCTGGGATTTTTGCCTACTTGATTTTGTGAGATTACTAGAGTAGCAGATTGCGCATACATCATTTTACCCATTAATAAATTTCTAACAATTAAGTTCAATTTGTCATTACACGTAATTACTTCCTAGATTTTACAAAGACTTGGCAACTGCGGCGTCCTTCAGTCACTCTCGGCTCTGTCCGCGCAATCCCAAACTGCAGCCAATCATATTACATGAAGACAATGTCGTCACCGTTGAAGAGCGTTTGAATTTATGCATACTAAAATCGCGTATTCAATATTGAATAATATATGTTTTTCAAAAGTTAAAGTGAATAAATGGTTAGTACCATGTTATAAACTGCCCTCCATTACATCAAGTGAAAAAAAGTGCATATTTTACGATACTGGAAACCCCCATTCGGTAATTTAGTCTTGTTGTTTTTCCTGCTCAACACCCATACATAAACATCCTTTTTCTGAAATCGTTCAAGAATGCCAACTTTCTCGGAGAAACTTCAGGCTTCAAAATACGCTAATCTAGTATTTCAGTCCATTGCTAAGCAACGAACTTTCCCGGACCGTTTTCGGCACTTAACTGTACGGGAAAGTACTTTCCCGTATCTAAAACGATCCGGGAAAATTTTTAACGGCTTGTATACAATTTAGACAGTAAATGAATGCACGCAAACAATAAGTATAATTCCTTAATTTATGATAATGCTGATTGCGATTTCAGAAAAAATAGTATGTGTACCTCGTAGTAAAAGCACATTTCCAGACTTCAATGCTTGTTGGCCTCGGCTTATCGCCTCGGCCAACAATTTACATTGTCGTCCGGAAATGTATTGCTTTCACTACTGGATACACAATTTACTATTTTTATCTATCATTTTCCTTGCTAAACTTCAACCTACAAGAAAAGAACACTCGAAGAAACAGAACTCGGGCAGACAGACCGAAACAGCTGACTACTACGGTGACTCGCCTTCTCGTTAAACCATTTTATCGATATTTGGTGAAATATATACACATTTTCGTTCGACGGACTTGATGCATTTTCAATTTGAACTTCATCGTGTGATCGAGTGTTGATCATTAGGATTATAGCAATTACGTCATCCTGTGAACCTCATCCTGAAGATTTTGGTAAGTCAAGGCATGTCTATCTGTTTACCTGTTTCATTCAAAATCACATTGCTTATTTTAGTCATTATATTTACATTACAAAATAGTACATCATACAAAAAAGAGGTGAGATTGAGCGAATCAGATAATTACAGTCGGTTGGTTGATAAATTTTTCCTTCAACACCCTCCCTAAACGAATGTTTTCAAAAAAAAAATTAAATTTGTATTAAAATTTATCTTTTTTTGTTTTCTTCTTGTTTTGTGAGTCCCATCCTGGAACTAAGTCTCTCAAATGCTGGGCTTGGCGAAGGCTTTGTAAAAATATCTGCCAGCTGATCTTTAGAACAGATATAGGTAGGCTCGATGAGACCTGATCTAAATTTTTCTCTTATAAAATGATATCTCACATCTATGTACTTGCTGCTTGATGAAACTCAGAGTTTTTAATCAGTTTCGCTGCACTCTGGTCATCTATAAACAATTGAATGGGAGTTTCAATATTTTCATCAATATCTAAAAATAATTGAAGCAGCCAGAGTAATTCCTTGGTAGTCTGAGCTGCTGCAATATATTCTGATTCTGTTGTAGAGAGACTAACAGAACTTTGTTTTTGACTCGACCAACAAATTGGAGCTTCGTTCAGTGTTATTACAAATCCTGTTATCGACTTCCTTGTATCGGGATCACTAGCATAGTCCGAATCTGTATAAGCCATCAGGTTTAAACTATTATGATACCCGTAGGTTATGCCATAGTCTGAAGTCGCTAACAAATATCTAAATATGCGACCAACTGCATTCCAGTGACACTTGGAATAATTGTTCAAAAACTGACTTACTCGTCGTACTGAATATGCGATATCTGGTCGGCTTACTATTGTGGAGAACAGCAAAGAACCTACTGCCTGTCTGTAAGGAAACTTTTCTTGGGGAAGAACATTTTCTTCTGATTTTAAAATAACATGTGGGTCAGCAGGTGTAGAAAGAGGGTTTGCGTTTTTCAAATCGAACCGGTTAATAATATTTCTTATGAAATTTGATTGATGTACAGACATTGTTTTATTTTGTCTATCCCGCACTATTTCAAGTCCCACGTAAACGTTAGATTCACTTACTGTAATCTCAAATTGTTTTTGTAGTTCAGTAAGTGTGAAGTATATTTCTGTTTGGGTTTTACACATAATTAGTCCGTCGTCTACATAAATCACTAAGATTATGTCAAACTATTTCGGTAAGAATAATACACACAACTGTCTGCGTCACTTTGTTGGAAACCTATACTTTCAAGAATAGTGTCAAACTTATTGTTCCAACAACGGGGTGCTTGTTTGAGTCCATATAACGCTTTATTTAATTTGCAGACTTTTCCGGGTTTGTCCACCCCTTCAGGTATAGTCATGTATACTTCATCATCTATCTCACCATGTAAAAATGCAGTCTTTACATCAAACTGACTAATTTCCAAATCATAATGAGCTGCAACAGCCAGAAGTACCCTTATTGTGTTATACCGTGCTGTTGGTGCAAATATATCGTTAAAATCAATGCCTTCTTTCTGTTGACATCCTTTTATACACAATCTTGCCTTATATCGTAAAACAGTTCCATCTGGTTTACGTTTTCTTTTGAAAACCCATTTACTTGATAGGGCTCTCTTGTTTTCCGGTAGCAAAACATAATACCATGTATGATTTTTCTGGTGTGCTTCTAGCTCATCCTGTAGTGCTTTCTCCCAAAAACATTTTTCATCGTTCTCTGAAGCCTCCTCGTAACTATCTGGATCTGATTCTACAAAATACAACTCATAGTCATCGTATCTTTTGGGTAGGTGCACTTCTCTTGCGCGACTTGTTTTCGAGTTTGAAATTTCATTTTCACAATTTTTCTGTTTATTTTCCATTTGTAGAGGTTGACATAAGTCGTTTTCTTCTTCTTCTCTTCTTCTATTTATAGAGTTTTCTGATATGTCGTCTGTCACCATATATGTATTAACTAAGAAGCAAAAACCCTGGTGTGTCGTCTGATTAGGTTTTGTTTAGATTTTTTTGAAGACAACAAATGAAAACGTGGTCTATTTCTGTAATCGGATCCAGAGATGGCGCCTCGACCTCATGTCAATATTCCAGGGACATAGGGATTGTGATTGTTGTTGATTGAATTTGACGGAATGTCAATGAACTTTTTAAATATCATTCTAAAGCAATATAGTGTCCATACTCGAAGTGGAAGACCAAATTTTTGGAAAAATAACCACACAAAATGTGTTATTTTTTTTAAAAATAATGTAAATACCGTTTGAAAGTCAAAATAGTTATGGCAGAATCAAAAATTTCGTGGTGCAATATTATTGGCTATTAATGATGTTTGCTTCTTTATTTTTCTGTATTTTATATTATTTTCGTAAATAAGTTGACCATAATCCGTTTTGTGTGGAAAAAATTCAGAGAGATGAACACACTAATTCATTTATGTCTAGTACCGAAAGTGAGTACCTACTACTTAAAATCTGTAAAATACCGGGTGTCCCACATTTTATGTGACAGGCAATATCTGGTTTGTCGGAGGAGATATACAAAAATGTTTCATACAAAAGTTTTATGAGTTCATGAGAGCTATATTTTGATGTAATTTTCAAATATACAGGGTGTATGGTGTAGGTGCTACAGACCAAAATGCCATTTTTTAAAATAGAACGCACTGTATATCAGTACATATTCAGATTCTACGCTTAATTCTGATATCACCTCATGTTTAGTTTTTGAAATTCGTTTACGGTGTTGTTGAGTTATTGCACTTTAAATACGGTTTAATATAAGGTTTCAAAAAACTTTTACGCGTACACGAATCCTGTCTATATCTTTTATTAAATTGAACTAGAATCCTACTGACTAATAGCTATTAATGTAAAGAGATTATTATGCGATTTATGATAATCGAGGATGTGCAACTTCCGAGATTTATTCAAATTGCATAATAATCAAGTTACATTCACAGCTTTATCATATCATTGACAACGGTGATGTGAAAATAAAATCAACAACTTTGGTTATTGTCACATTATTGTCATTTTAGCGTGCCATTTGGTATCAAGGGTATTATAAAGTAACTAACGTATTATATTGTAACTATTTATTATGTGGTGTTATGATGTTAATAATTTGTAATGAAGATTCAACTTATACGAAGCTCATTAATATTCAATGATACGATAAAAACCATTATTCTCACCTCTACGATATTGGTCGATTTTTTAATTGATATCAGTTGAATATGATATTGAAAATGGTTCTTGGGAATGTGACTAACTTGAGGGTGAATTGCTTTATATTGCACAAACAATTTCATCAAGTAGCTTATGCTTGTTGATGCCATAGTAATAAATGTTGTTGAATTGTATTTACTGTTCAGTTCGATTCAGTGATTCTTTGCAAAACAGTAACTGTGTTCGTTGTGCGAAAACGTCAGTATGACTTTCGCGTTTAGTCTAAGTGATTGCCTTAATGTTATTGATTTTTGGGGAATGTCAGAAAAACTGCCGTGAAGCAGAACGTTTTCCAGACAGGCACATTCCGTCACGAATTACTTTTTCTAGAGTTAAAGAAAAATTGCGAACTGGGTCATTTCCTTCTACCTAATACAAATCCGTACTCTTGCAGAAGAAGTCGGTGTAAGTAAATCTAATGTACAGAGAATTCTAAAAGAAAATAAATACCACCCATTCAAAATTCAGTTGGTAGAAGGTTTGAAACCCACGGACTTTGAACGACGACTTGAATTCATTGCTAGTATTCAGGTAATATTACATGATAATCCTAACTTATTCCACAATAATGGAGTTATGAATCGACATAACAGTCACTATTGGTCTCAAGAAAATCCCCACTGGGTCCGCGAAAGTAAGTTTCAAACTACTTGGGGTATTAATGTATGGTGTGGATTGTTTAATGGCCGCATAATAGGACCTTACTTTTTCAATGAAAACCTCTATGGATTGCGATATTTATATTTTCTAGAAAATGATTTGATCCAGTTGATGAAAGATATTCCAATAGCAGAACGACAAGGAATTTGGTGGCAACAAGATGGTGCTCCTCCTCACAATTCACAGGTTGTAACTGAATATCTGGATAGAACGTACCCGAATAGATGGATTGGTAATAAGGGTCCAATTCGGTGGCCGGCTCGTTCCCCACATTTATCACCGCTTGATTATTTCCTATGGGGTTATTTAAAAGATATTATTTTCACCACTCCCCTTTGAAGGTGGATGATCTGAAAATAAAAATTCGACTAGCGTGATACTACGCCTGATATTATACGATCGACTTGTTCGAGAGAAGTGATTCGACGTTTCGAAGCCTGTGTAATATCTAATGGGCGTCACTTTGAACAATTTTTATGACATATCTAGGTACTATTCTTATGGAATGATTCATCAAATTATATTACATTGTTATTGACGATTTGTTCCTGAATACACCTCTTTCAATTTCGCAATTGTTTCATATTCAAAATGATTCCTGACTGCATTCCACAACTCAAAATTGAAACCATTACTTCGAACACCCATAATTTTGACTAATTTTCATGTGATCTGATGCAGAGAGAATAGTTATTGTATGAGATATTAAAAAAAATAATAGTCGTTCTCAAGACTTTACATTTTAAGCAATAACTCAACAACGTCGTAATCGAATTTCAAAAACTAAACATGAAATGATATTAGAATTAGGCGTAGAATCTGAATATGTAATGATATACAGTACGTTCTATTTTAAAAAATGGCATTTTGGTCTGTAGCACCTACACCAAACACCCTGTATATTTGAAAATTATATCAAAATATAGCTCTCATGAACTCATAAAACTTTTATATGAAATATTTTTCTATATCTCCTCCGACAAACCAGATATTGCCTGTCACATAAAATGTGGGACACCCGGTATACTTTGGAACCAATTTGGAATTTACATTTTATTTCTTAACTCGCCATGCTCTAACAAACATGGCAAACATTTTTTCAAAATCGATTCAATCAACTGGGTGCGTGTTGTTATACCCTACTGTTTCTTTAAATATTCCATAAGTTCAAGTTGCGAAAGTTCGTGACAAAGTAAAAATGAAATCGCCATTTTTACTGAAATCTATCAATTTTGCATATATCATCAAGCTTGTTTAGGTTTTCTTATTTTACCATTCGTTTTCGTAAAATCTTTTCAGTGTGGTTAGATCATCCAAAAATAAATTGTCCGTCGAGAAAGAATTGTAAAAATTCGAACGAGTTCGAATATATTGTGCCAGAGAGGTATCAACAATGTTGAAAGAATACAGGGGTACCCTTCTCTCTAAGCGTTTCCACCAAGTGGAAAATAAAAGGCAAACATCTGTCAGAAAATAACTACTTCCCTGGCTAATACCACGACGGACATTGAACTACAACTGACAGATATTTGTGCAACGTTCTTTAAAGAAGACCCAATTGCAAGTGCTTGTCTCGTAATTAAACTGAAAATTATCCTTCATTTGGCTGGGAATGACCACCTGCAGACATGCATGTTTCGAGGTTTATTGCCTCTCATCAGTGACAGGGTAGGTCGGACAACATTATAATTGTCATGTCCCTGCCAAATGAATATTAATCAACTGTTTAACTAATATTTAATTACTTGGTGGAAACGCTTAGAGAGAACAGTACCCATGTATTCTTTCAACATTGTTGATACCTCTCTGGCACAATATATTCGAACTCGTTCGAATTTTTACAGATTTCTCTTCCCGGAGACTGTGCTGCTTGGGAGTGTTTTGTCTTGTTCCGTGCGGATGGCGCTTCGATCAACTTGGTTATAGATCGTGGTGATATCCGTGGGGAAATATTAGTTAAACAGTTGATAATTATTCATTTGGCAGGGACAGGACGATTATAATGTTGTCCGACCTACCCTGTCACTGATGAGAGGCAATAAACCTCGAAACATGCATGTCTGCAGGTGGTCATTACCAACCAAATGAAGGATAATTTTCTGTTTAATTAGGAGACAAGCACTTGCAATTGGGTCTTCTTTGAAGAACGTTACACAAATATCTGTTAGTTGTAGTTCAATGTCCGTCGTGGTATTAGCCAGGGAAGTAGTTGTTTTCTGACAGATGTTTGCCTTTTATTTTCCACTTGGTGGAAACGCTTAGAGAGAAGGGTACCCCTGTATTCTTTCAACGAAAAAAAATTGCACAAAAAAATAAACATCTTGACTATTACACGACATACAGTTTTTAAAATAGCGAAAGACCATTGTAACACACAACTCATCACACATATCACTTCTGAAAAGCAATTAAACTCAAAATGAGCTACAAAATTATTACTTTATATATACTTTATTATAGAGAACTTTAAAAGGAAAACTCGGATACAATGGCGCAGATACTTGCGCATGCGCATGTTGGGCAGATGTCAGATAGGCACAAACACAAGATTGACAGGTTTTAATGATTAATTTCCATGCAGCTGAATTTCAATACTTTTATGTGAAATGTGTGATTATTATTTATTCCAGTGAATTGCATATCGGCAAAATAAAAATTATATATTAAGTCGAAAATTTAACTAATAAATCTGCTTGCGGACAGTGATTCTGTAAATTTGAATGATAATGTTGTTATATTCATTTCATGCTCGTGCGTAATACTTGAAACATCTGTTCATGAAAATTCACCCTAACAAGAAAACCGACGGTGGCGGTTCACGAAATATCGCGGGATTTTTGGAAAATAGACCGCGATTTCATTTGTTTTCTCATTATCAAGCAAGCGAATGTCCAGTGTTTCAGTCTACAGTTTTACAGGTATGAGTCGGCACACCAGGGTTTTTAGGCATCTTAGTATGTAACGAAAATATCGTTATATTTAGATTTTAATTTCAAAACCATACTATATAGAAGCGACACCTAACAACGAACATGTAAACTTGTCTAAAGATTAGAAAACCGAATTCTCTCACTAGCTAAGACGTCCAGTGACAGCTGATGGCAAATAGCTGAACTTGTCCAAGGGTAAATTTCATTTATAGACAGACCCATCTGGTTGATAACGTTGGGTTCATATAGATGTGACTGAGATGATGTCGGAAATTTAGTTCGAGAATTGGAGAGGTGGGATGAGTCTCTCCTTAGTTTGGCTGTCGAGGTGTGAAGAACTCGCTTGATGGTGTGTATCAGGTGACGATAATAAATTTAAATCCTCATGGATTGATGCCATCAAGTAAATAATACTGGGAATTAGATTGTCAATCAACTCCAATCCAGAAGGAAGTGCCAATTGCAACGGAATTAATGATCTAATAACCTGTTGATCAACCATCGATGATGGCCTTCTAGTCAATTAGATCCAGTGTTGCGATGATAAGCAGTTATTAATCTCCCAGGGAAAATTCTGATGTGTGATCACGTGGAAAAGAAACCTGTAAGTGTCATATAAAGTATTTATTTGTCGATGCATGTTGCATACCAGAAAGCGACACCATTTTGTCGAGCTGACAATCCTATCTTTTCGTTTACCGTCAAGTTAAACATTTTCAAGTTTAACATACATATCGGAGTGCTAACCTCAAAATGTCAATTTTGATTTTCGGGATAACTAACCTCAAAACTTGTGGAGTTTGAATATTGACATTTATTAATCTTTATTTCTATATCTTTTTTCTATTTGTATTCACATATATATCACATTTTCAGTAATGATTTCAAGTAAAGATTTTCATGGTGCACCATTAATATTCTGCTGTTAACATTATTCTAGATCTAAGTACTCATACATCTCAACTCCTGTATTGAGGAGTACATCATTTCATTAAAGTGTAATATTATATCACATATTCAGTGAGGAGGGTATCGTGTACTGTTGAGTTTCAAATCTGTGATAAACTAACATCTATCAGACCTTTTCATGAATTCGGCCACTATCCACGAGGGAACACAAGGAAATTAGTACAACCTGGAGGCGTAATCCATATCAGAGCATTGCCTGAAATTGTTCCCTGAAATGTCATCTCGTTCGTACTCTGTTAGCAGAACAACAATCACAACGTTCCAGTTATCACTAGCCTGTGAATCTACACACTGTATGAACTAAGGTAACCTGTGTCCTGGAAACAAATTCAGTAATTTTTCACAGATTCGTTTTAAATATTTGGTCTAACCTCTGTTTGAATATCAACTTGTTACTTTGACGCTACATTTTGTTAAATTTATTAATATATATTTGTTCTGAAATATTGTTTTATTGTTGGTCTGGTTACAGAAGGAAGTCAATTTGTCTTATTTCAATTATCTATCATTAGGTATTTTGTATTCCTGTTCAATTAAAAATTGCTGGCGTCCAGCCAGTCAAATTATTGACGTTCAAAATTTAATACACTTGCCTGCCACATAAAAAAATCCGAAACTGGCAATATAGTCCGAAGAACCTACGCCGTTCTCTGCTGAGCAGTCGAGCAATCAAAGTAACCCCGGTTACATTAGAAGTATTAACCATATATGTATCAACTACAATATTGACCATATGTCATATGAGCCAATGTTAGCTGAAGCTAGATTTTATATGCCCTTCCTCGTCGAATTGGCAAAATTGACCGAGAGCACATGCGCAAAAGTTGAGCGCGAAACTCAAATTTTAAAATGTCAATCTCTTGACTTTTGAAATTACAGGTTATGTTCATAAAATTTCATAGGAGTAAATAATATTGTCATTTGGAAAATATCCGAGATTTTGAATATGTATATATTTAATAGCAGAAACGTTTCTTTGAGATGAAGGAATGGAAGAATGGAGATTTTTAATAATGGGAAGAGTATAAATCATCCTGAACTCTCCAATATTTTGTTAGACTGAACTACTGAACTGTCAACTATGTGCCATTTTTATTGTGTCCTGATTTCTGGAGACATGGAGAATAATAACTTCAAAAATACTATTTTGTTTAGATATGAATTCACAATCACACTTTGTAATCATCCAGGTACGATCGTTTATGTATTTTGGGAGAATCATATTGAAGGTTATCGTTCAGCTATTCTGAAGATTACTTCTCCCCATTGATACAAGTATGTAGGTAACTATTTCACTCCTCTTGGTTCATCGATAAGACTCAATTTGGATTCTCTCATTCCATTCCAAAAGTCAGGAGTACTTACTTTTGCTCACTTAATCTCAACGTTTCATTATAAATATCATTTGAATATATGTTTATATTGTAACAAAGGACATCCATAACAAAATGTGAAAATTTCTATCAGTGGAGTGGTTAAGGCTAAGAAAAGCATAAGGCAGTGTGTTACCAACCTCAGCTCAGTACTTCTTTTCCTTTGGCCCCATGAAAATTTTCAACCCCCAACTGGTTCACTTACAAAGGTTTGTCTCGGGGATCGACGCTCAAAATCCCTGCATGCTCGCAGCTACGTTCGAAGTGGAGATGGTCGTGGGTAAGATTACAGGTGAGCGTTTAGGTGACTAACAGAACCGAATTCACCTTACCTGTAAAAATAATAATTGTGGGCACCACCTATTTTTCTTCCATAGCAGGTTCGATACTAGCTTCTTCCCAAAATAATAGGAAATCGAAAAAAAGGAAAAGCCAATTTCCAAAAGAATAACCCTGTATATTTAAATAAAATTTTCAAATGGACATGCAGTATAGGTAATATCATAGAAATGAATTTCAATAGTTGATGTTGCGCCAAATCGCATCTTTACACCAAGATGTTACGTGTAAGTGAAATTATAAAGAAAAAACTCCGACTACTACCAGCATAAAAGGCTTTTAGAAACGTCTCCAGACCCTCCAACTAGAACTCCAAAATACGGCCTCCAAGAAGAATAAAGGCCTCCCAAAAGATACACCTCCAGCAAGTATACGCCTCCAGAGAGAACCCTTGCAACAAGGGTTCCTCACAAATATCCCAGAAGTAATAGAACGGTGAAGAAGTGTGCCAGCTGCCTGATTCCCTGATAGGGTGTCGAGTGTGCAAGCTCCAAAAACTCCAAATCGATAACGATATCATCAAAAATTACAGCGCCTCACTCAAACTACAATACGGCAATATACCCAAATGATCCCTAACACAGGATGGCTTGAAAACCAGTAGATTCCTTTTGGATACAGAATATTGCGTAACGACTTCAATCGTGCACACTGACAATTCTTCCCGATGTTTGTCTCTTCGACTTCTACGAAAGACTCCGAAACCGGAAGTCTCCCACCACTCACGAAGTTCAACACATGACACTTGAGCAGTGTTACATACGGACCTCTTTCGAACCACCAATAGGAAGGTGCGTTTTCTTTACGAAAACCAAGACTTAGCTGAACCAAGTCTATATTAACAAGGCAAATAAAGTAACACCAAATACAATACTACCACAATTTAAACACATCTGACTTCAATCATAGACAAGGATTTTCCGAAATAAATCGCCTCCGTTGGCCTGAATGCCAGCAAAACCTAGTTTTACGAAACCCCCTACCGATTCCGTCTCATCTCAGTTGGTCAACCTGAATAGAACCCAGATCGCGCTATATGCAAATTAGTTGATAGTAGGAGATACGTTGGGGGTGAGCAGGGCAGTGAGGCAATAACTAAATTTGTCGAGCAAATATTTTGACACGTTACAACACCCCCCTAACCTGAAGAAAATTTACTACGGTAAATTTTCACCGGCGCTAGCCGACTTGAGATCCTTTATCTGCCCCTTTCATCTACCAGGCTATACATCAATGGAGACACACTACGCTTGACAGAAAAAGGACCTACCCATCGGGGAGTTAACTTCTTGGAAAAAAAATTCGTTGTATCCGAAAGCTCGAAATTCCTTCGCCAAACTAGTTGGTGCGGAAGAAACTCTTCGTGACGACGACGGAGATTATATCTCCTCTCAGTGTTCTGGGAAGCCTTGTCCAAGCGCTTCCTAATATCCTCAAACACGTTTTGCAACAACCTTGTTCTACTTTCCAAAGACTCAGAGGGTTGGTCTTCGTCCTCAAAACTTCGAAGTACCTTTTTTCGAGCAAATTCCTGACCATCGGTAATCATGTTCCTACCAAAATTGATGAAGTATGGGTTTTGCTTTATCGTCTCATGATAAGCCGTTCTACACCTTTTCCAGTAGTATTTCAGAAAGCGTCATTTGAATTTCAGATCGAATAAGGGTTATCGTTTCATCTTAGTGGTCTTGGATACGTTCAGTAAGTTTCCGTTAGTGGTTCCGCTTAGGTCTTCTAAGGCTCCTCATGTGGCCAAAGTGATTGAAGAGGATGTTTTCCTCATGTTTGGAGTACCAAGGTTACTGCTTTGTTACAACGGTAAATAGTTTGTCCCGAACATCTTTTCCAAACTGATGAGAGACTATGGAGTGAGGGTTCGATATAATGCTTTATATCATCCTCAGGCTAATCCATCTGAGCGTATATCCGGACGCTAAAGACGATGGTAGCGACTTATGTTTCCGACAACCACCGGAAATGGGATAAGAATTTGGCTAAACTGGCTTGTGCCACTACACCTTTTCCAGTTGTATTTCAGAAATCGTCAACTTAATTTCAGAAAGCGTCAATTGAATTTCAGAATAGTGACTTTTATTTCAGAAAGTATCAATTGTGTTTCAGAATAGCGACTTGAATTTCAGAAAGCGTCAATTGATTTTCAAAATAGATTCTGAAGCCAGACCAATGACGCATGATCTGTCACTACCGTGAACGGAATTCCCTCCAAATATGGACGAAGCTTCTCAATGGACCAGAGTACAGCTAAACATTCCCGTTCCGTCGTCGAAAAATTCCGTTCCTGCCGGCTCAAAGATCTATTCAAATATCTAATAACTCGATCGCCTTCAGGAGTATCCTGCAACAGTACTGCGCCAATTCCAAATCCACTGGAATCACATTGAACTACAAACGGTAAATTGTAATCAAAACAATTCAGCACAGGTGCTGATACCAGAAATTCCTTAATTTTCCGAAAGGAATCCTCACACTCCTACCTTTCTTCATTAACGAAGTAATCGGTGAAATCAACCTAGCAAAATCGGGTATGAATATACGATACCAAGCAAACGTTCCAATGACACTTCGTACTTCTTTTACATTTTTTGGGGAGGGGATATTCAACATAGCCTTAACCTTATCAGGGTCGACATGTAGACCGTTTCTATCCTCCACATGACCTAAGTATTTTAATTCTGGTCTACAGAATTGACATTTGTCCCAACTGACAGTCAGATTGGCTTTCCTTAAGATGTCTAAAAACTCTGGTGTTTGCACTTATACCTGTAAAACTGTGGGATCAAACAGAAGACACGAGCCTACTTGATTATGCTTGATTTTTGACAATTACGGCTTAGTATCGAATGCACTACCAGAGGGCCGACTCAGTTATGTTTATACACAAGGTGCTCATATTTTCGTGCCAATTTTTCATCCACGACCTGCGGCATGACGATAGAATAGACATCTTGTCGCCAATAAATCTTGACCGATGGTGATCGTTCGTGTTCAAGGTTTGGACTGTTAGGAGTGTTTTGATTTGAGTGAGATGAGGTGAGGTTATTGTTGATAAATTACGGCAATGGTAGGGAATATGGTAAAAAGTCGGATTTGTACGAAATTTTCACAAATGGGTTAAAACATGATAAAAACACTATCAAAGTAAGAATTCAATTCCAGAAATATTATCAAAATAGGAATATTTTAGAACAAGAATAAAAAATTAGAAACATAATTTGCGAACATTCTGAAAACAGGTGAAGATATGAACTTCATAGAATATATCACGCCACAACCTAAATTGGCACAAGGAAAGCCAGCGTTATGAGGGCGAAGAATGCCAGAAGTTGTTTTCGGTAAATCTTCGGTTCAGTAATTGGTATAAAAAAGTGAAATCAAAGCAGGTGCTCACACACAACCTGCCGATAAACTTACCTTGCTTGCCGCCGAAACCCGAACAATCCCATTCTCATTTTAAATGTGGATTAAAGTCATCAAGTACGTTCTATTATTTAAAAAGCAGTCTTCATTTTTGTGAAGCTGAACGCTGAATTTCTCTCTGCGTTTACAGAATAACATTATGCGTGTGCGCATATTAACCTATTCGCGCACATGCAAAGAGAGTTTTCGTGATTCTATCTTTTAAATTCTGACAGTCTGCATCTATTTGGAAACATTTTGAGTACCAATATTTTAAATGTGCAGTTAATGTTTGAAAAATATGGTATATCTACTCATTTTTCATAAAATATCTCGTGATAGTGAATTGAATATTTCTGGAATAAAATTGGCAACTTCGCAAAATTTGCTTGCAAGAATTCCTGTCCACAACACTTCCCAATAGGCAATCCGCATGAACCAATCAGAACTATCCTGGCCAAGGCAGTATATTTGATAGTAGTCCCAAGTACTCAACTTGGATAGCAAGGTTAGTTTGGTTAGGTTACATCATGTTCCATCCTTTTTCCATTTATAAGCCATAAAAGAAGGGAACATGCGAACATGATCTAATTTAACCAAACTGGGCCTTGATATCCAAGTTGATCCTCAACGTAACCTAAAATTACATTGCACACCACGCAGGCGCAACTAAAATAGAGTTTTGATTCAAAAGATTCACTCTTTTTTTAATTTTTGTGGATTGATTTACTCATATGTTTGTTGTATGTTTGAAGTATTTTCGTCTTAACACAGTGCATTTCAACCAAAAAGATACAATGAAATACGATTCCAATGAATTATGTTTGTGTTTTGAAAATTAGTATAGCATACTTTTAAAAATGAAAAATGTGAAAATGACCTTTCCGCGGAAAAATTTCAATGGATATTTAATTTTTATCATGTTTAAATAAGCCATCTGTGGAAATTTCGTATGAATTCGACATTCACTCATATTTCCTACTCTTTCCGAAACTACAATAACTACACGAATTATATCACAACTATATCAGAAATTCAAAATAAAAATGTCAAATGTATAACAGCTTCAATAGTTTTTGAAGAAACCAATAAGATAACAGAATAAAAATAAAAGTCGTGAACGCAAAACGCCGTTATGCGTAAGCTGCCTAACAGTTTTCTGTCAGCGATGTAACCACAGCATAGGGAATCGGGAACTAGGACGTAATGCAACAGGTGATGCCGTCCGAAAACATCAAAACAAAATCGAATCATTGCAATCACCAGGGTTTTTAGACATCTTAGCTTTCCTCAACCGTTTGAAAACCTCATCGAGAATTTTCATGTGTTTTCGAAAGAGTCAGCAATCACCATTATATCATCCAAGTAATTGAAAACATTTGGTTCAAGCTCCGGACCTAGGACCTGATCGATAAGACTTTGCCACGTTGCTAGGCTATTGTGCAATCCAAACGGAAGTCTACAGAACTGAAAGAGTCCTCTACCAGGTACTGTGAAAGCCGTGAGAGGTCGTGATGACTCAGCAACAGGTACTTGCCAATACGCAGACTTAATGTCCAGAGTCGATCAATAATGTGCGTTCTTCAATTTATCCAGAATACTAGAGATATTGGGAAGGGGATAACTATCCCTTTCTGTCACAGCGTTCAACTTTCAAAAGTCAACACAGAATCTGAACGAATCTTCTTTCTTCCGAACCATCAAGATCGGCGAAGACCAAGGACTACTAGACCTTTCGATAACTCCCAAAGACAACATCTCTACTACTACAGCTATACTAAAAGATCGTTGACTTCAGTTCGCTATTAACAACAGTAGGTGCATGGGTAGTTTTATGCTGCACAGATTATAAATTCGCAAGGTTTGACGTCTCCTTTAATTCAACCTCTTTTACTTAAAAAAACTATAGTGCTTTATCATTTACTACATTGGTACTATCTTTCGCACTGAGAGAAAAATTTAATGAATTGTTAATTTTTCTGGAAATTGATGCATGTTCAAAAAAAAGTGCTCGCCCGGTAATAAGGCTCTAACAACGATCGCGTAATAAAGCAGATCGAGTAATACTCCTTGTAGCACTGTCTCCAGGCAGAGGCCAAAATGCAAATCAAAACGAACAAAGTTCGATAAGTGTGTATATAAGAGAGTTCTTTTTATAATTTTTTTTTTTAAATTAAATTTATTTGTTTCGTTTATCAGTTTTTGTAAAAAATTATGTTTTTTTTTTATTTGAGATTCATTAAATTTCTTCCGTTTTTGATTAAAATAAATGATGTGTATATATCTATATAAACAATAAATGAACAAAATTTGGCGTAAATCACTATGGGCTTTATTACCCTAATCGGCGGGTAATAAGGCCCAACAACAAGTTTTTAATATTTGTCTTATTTAGATTACGAAGATATTAATAGAGACGAATATTGATGTTAACATAGCGACAAACATGTCAAGGCATATCCTCATCAGTTTCGGATTTATTCAAATAAAATATGAAGGACAATAAAATTACGAAAGTTAGGTGGGCCTTATTACCCAACACTACCTTATATTAGTGAATATGTAATAACTCGCTAGGGTGTTTAGCCGACGATATCTTTGATTCAGTTTCAAACTGACCAAAGCAAACAACCACTCCTCAGTCGCCCACCCTAGGAAGTATTTTTTTATTGAAATTAAATTAAAGTATAGATGTTGAATATTTTTGCTGCCACCAGACCCAGAGTATAGTTTTGAATCCGCTCTGGATCACCCGGATTTAGGCTAAGGGGATAGCCTCCCCAAAGGCTAGAATGCTCAACCTTACAATTCACAGCTCTACTGTTTTTCGTAAGTTCATCATCGTCCTCGAAGGCAAAGATGTAGATTTGTAGGTTCGGCCACGGCTTCTCAAATGCGTGGACTTTGTATGAGGGGTTGAAGGGGTAAGTAATATTAAGAAGCAAAGTTCCACCAACCAGCTTTATTCACCAAAGCAAAAAAATTGTGGAAAATAGTATCGAAAATATAAAAGAAAATGTGTAAAATATAAAAATAAAAATGTATAATTTGTAAAAATTTGTAAAATCTACCAACTGTAAGAATTCATACACTCCGTATATGCAACTAAGTGCAAGAAAAATAAAATATATAGTTGAATAAAATTGGTCACCCTCTCAAAACATGAAATATCGCTCTACAGTTAAACAAGCATTTTTCTAAAAAGCCAACAACCCTTTCAACAACATTCCCGATAATAAATCAACAGCTATACTTTTCAAATTAACTCACTACTATTATAATTACAACAAAAATTATGGCCAAATTTAAACTATTATTATTATTATTCTGTAGTATTCGCTCTCATAACTCCCTCAGAATTATAATAAAGCTATCCTCAATTTAAAATGACGAACACCCAGTTTTAAGTAATAATTATTATCATTTACCTGGAATTTATTTAAATGCCTCAAGCTTATATTGAATAACTCAGTGAACACCCCATATCTCTATTCAAACTATCATTGCTTTAAAATTAATGGACCAACCACGCCCAGCTTTTAACGGAACTATTACTCTTATTATTTGTCTTGAGAAAAAATTATACGCAGTTAACAAACGCACATGTCGGCCTACGAAAAATTCATACCTGTTTTAGTGCCATTCTTGAGAGTGGCATATTTGCCTACACCCTCGCGGGTGGGTGGTCCTCCCAAACCCAAGCGATCACTTGCACTTCACAACACCGAATGCCCTTTATGAAAATCCTAACATTTTGTTTCTAGGCACGACGTCTCAGACTACCCTATCTAATGTCATAAGCCATTAAATTTATCAACCCAGAGCGACCTTTCTATATGTAAAAACAATTTTTCCCCGGTTCGAGCGTAAGTATAAATTCTTATCTCACACTCACACTGAATCCAGACACGCACATACGATTCATTAAATTTTAAAAGACCGATTTATAATACAGGGTGCACTATTAATTAAAATAACAGTGCTCACTGTTACAATACTCCCCTCATTGAAAAAAGTTCTAGGCTGCATCTAGCCTTAACTTTTTCCAATAACGATCTGGACCGGTATCAAATGAAAAATAATCCCGTCAAATTCAAACAACCAAAGCAAAATGTAAAGCCCACTAAATTCCACATAAACTATTTCAGGCCCCAAAACTAAGTCCGGTTCTGACCCTTTTTATTTCTAGAGGTTCGTATGTCTATCACTAAGTCTTATATCTACTACAACCTAACTCTAGCACACAGTGTTCAGTACGGACCCGTTCACATCGGTTGAAACAAAATGACTTCAATCTTCACTACCGAATTTCACTGATGTTGATCGAGGCTCTGATCGGTTCGGCATTGTCCAACATTGTAACAATAACTACTCATTTGGCTGGACAGATTGACATTTTGGAGTATAGCAAACATCACCAACTACGGGTTGAACAAAAACTCGTATATTCATACAGGGCGCCATTGCTCGCCTCTGCACATCATAACTCAGCATCAATGCTTAGGTACTGCTTTCTAGGTTCACTTTTGACTGTGAACTCACGTACATCATTCTCCTCTGAGCTCTTTAACTTTAGCTCATACAAGGACCCAATTCTAAGCGACACCTTCCGTTTTCAGCTGCAGCTGCAACCCTGTCATTGACTGGACCAACTCCTCAACTGCTTCAAATATGTCAAATTACTTCAGCCAACCATATTTATGAGAAAGTTACTAAATCGGACAAGTGATTCACCTACTCAAAGCCCCACTGCAACTCCATTCGCCAACTCCGTCGCAGCTTCAATTGCCTATTCCACTTGCACAAATGTCTTAAAACTGATTACCCAGGTCGCGCACTATTAGAATTACACTTCGATTGAATTCAATTGTTTATCCAAAAATTAGTCCATATGATAACAAAAATTCAAGTCCATAACCAATTACCGAAAATATAAAATCTAATGGATAGTTAGATTTAAGAATAAGCAAAATATCATTAAAAAATTACAAAAAAGTACAAATCAATACCTCTATAAGCATTCAGCCGTCAATCACCCATGAATAAGAATACATACATAAAATTCAGTAAAATTCATAGCATAAAATAATGTATAAGTTCACTATTAACAATAAAAAAATTTAAAAAATGAAAGAAAAAAAAAATTGTGTACACATATAGGTACTTATATATATCATCACCAAACTACATCTCGGCGGTGCCTCAAAAAAAATAATAGTAATAATAATAAAATGATTTTGAAAACGAATTTTCCATAAATGCTAACATTCTACCAAACCATTCATACCTAATCTAGTGCCTATCTGCGGTCCTATCAGATAGCCAATAGAATTATAAATATTTTTAAGAAAAGCTTAAAGGTGCTTCAACCCTTTCAACAATCTCGAAAAAAAAAAAATAAAAAAAAAATAAAAAAACATACTGAAATCTTCAGCTCCGGAAAACTTTCCAACAAATCTCAAATGCTCTGCCAACATAACTATCTCATTTTCGCATCACAAACAAAACACATATTCCAAAAATAACATTCAGCACTTCGATGAACCATCCATTGGTTTATCTGCAGTCATCATACGAAGACATTGCAAAAAAACGGGCTCCCAAGTTGTGAGACTTTTACTCACCAGCTGGTGCCTAACCCTGGTAGGAGTATTCTGCGGCCCCTCACTACTGAGCCTAAAAACATGTAAGACTCATACAATGGCGCCAAAAAAACGCATTCACACCGCATGTTATATATCGTCCGTAAATAACTCGTAGAAACTACCGTTCTATCACTTCTCTCACGGTCTCTATCCTCAAACCACTGTCGGATAACTCGTTGTCTCAAAGCAGACAACGACACCCTTTTCGCATGTCTCTCATTTTGGTTTCCACCTCGGAACTAAACACTCGTCAATGCGATCTGCTTTCTCTGAGCCTATAATGGCTCTCCTCCACTGGAACCTCTCACTCTCTCTCTCTCTTTATGTTCAGAACAAAAAAACACCAAAATCTGCGCCTTCTGAAGAGACAACGCTCCTTCTTCTCTCAAGCCTCTCTATTTTGTCCATTCTCAGACCATGAAAACCGCTACAATATGCTCTATCCCTCTCTCTCTCTTTCTCGCACTGAGCATGCAACGGCTAACATTATATTTCTCTCTCTCACTTTGGTCTACTCTCGGACCAAAAAAACACACAATAATCCGTTCATTCTGAACAGACAACGCCCTTTCTCCTATCGAGCCTCTCTCTTCTGTCCATCCTCAGACCACTACAATCTGCTCCCTCTAAGCAGATAATGGGTCTCCTCACATGGAACCTCTCACTGTTGGTTCATCCTCGAACCTCTCGTCTAATGAAACTTTATTCTGCTTCCTATACAGATCAACACCCCTATACTGAAAGAAATTCATATTCGACAAGGAACAACTACTTTCCGGGCACATACCCCGACGAACATTGAATTACAGCCGACAAATACTCTTTCTTCCATATATTCTCCGCAGTCGCTCCACGTTCTTCTTCTATCTACCCCTCATCGTGAGGACCACTCTCATCCTCCACCTACTTCCAGCTACTCCTGCTCATTCTCCAACAGCCTCTATTGACAGGCCCCCTTCTTGTAGGGCCGACATGTGTATCCACCTAATAGCTTTTCAACTACAAAGCCTTTATCCTCAAAATCACACAAATCCATCATATCAATTTTCTGACTCAAAATTCTCAATTTTCAATATACTAGCATCGTCAATTTCTCCTGTAAGATCAAAACTCAAAATCCTTCGACAAAGAAAATAAAACATCGTTACTGCCAAAAATTCCACAAACAAAATAAAAGTCGATCATTATCAATCCATAATCAAAGTCGCTTGGAAATCAAAATAAACATTCATCCATCCCCTATAATGTCCTGGTTTGTCGTCACTGCTTCCTGAAATTTGAAATTCAATGCGAATATTTCCATTCATCTTCACTGGTTCCTGGTTGCACTCCTGTTATTATTTTCTCCTGCGAACACTCAATGTGTCCAAAATTCAATTTCATAACTGCATCGTCAACTCATATAATTGATCAATTTCATAAAAACTTTTCATAGTAAATTTTCCTGGGTTAGTAATGAGGGTGACCTTTTCGCATGCACAGAAAAAGAATATAGCGATAAAGCGTGTAACCTATCAACCTTTATTTTGGCTTCATCTCCGACGAAACTAATCTGAAAATCCCTAATCCAGTTCTCAAATCGATCAGTTTTTCCTTTATATAAAAATATTCCCTATTATCCAATTCGTATATTTTTCCGAGCAAAACCTTCAGAACTCAGTTGAAACCCCCTAGGTATAAATGCCAAAAAGCTTCGTCTCAAATTCTAAAAATGAATTCAAGTATTTGTTCAAAAATTAAAATTCAACTGAAGTTTTCGTTTCAAGAAATAATGAATAAAAAAAATAATAAAAAAAAAGAAATCTACGTTAAATTTCAAAAAGCATTCAAATCACTTTTTATTAAAAAAATCGGTTTAGCAGTCATTTCAAAATGCCCATTCTTTCCAGCACTCAGTTCTCAGTTCCAGTTTTATTTTATCAACAATATTTTTTAACAAAATATATGAAAGCAGGTTCATAGTCAACCTTCTTGAAGCTTAAAAAAAATTGTAATCGCGACTCATCGATTTGCTAACTACCTAACTATGTTAATTTGATTTGAACAAAATAATTTTCAAAAATCAAAATTTATCCATTTTTATGAAAAATGTTACCAGTAGACACTCGAATACATTAGGAGTTATTCATAGAACAAAAATTATTTGAAAATCTCGCATTGCAATACACGTTTGAAAACTAATAAATAATTCCTACCTCCTTCTTTAACCTCCTCTAAAAGAACACCTCACATACTTTTTCAACCGTTTCAAAAAGAACATCTTATCATTTCTCAATTTTCAACCAATTTTTACTAATTTTTCCCGACCTCCTTCTTTAACCTTTCTGTTTCGCTCTAAAAGAGTATCACACCTTGTGTCTCTGGTTCACAACGTAAAAAGTTATTGTTCAATTAATACTTTGTTTTTCGACCTTCTTCTTTAACCTCTCAAAACAACATCACTTTATTCCTCAATTTTCAACCGAAAGAAATTTAAAATTTTGTCGACTTCCTTCGTTTAACCCCCTCAAAAAGAATATTCCAGCCCTTTTCAACGTACCCCGTCAAAAAGAAACATCCAACCCTTTTTCAACGTACCCCGTCAAAAAGAACATCCCACCCTTCTTCAACCCCGTCAAAAAGAACATCCCACCCTTCTTCAACCCCGTCAAAAAGAACATCCCACCGCTGCCACCACTGTACATCACTCGCTAGGGTGTTTAGCCGACGATATCTTTGATTCAGTTTCAAACTGACCAAAGCAAACAACCACTCCTCAGTCGCCCACACTAGGAAGTATTTTTTTATTGAAATTAAATTCAAAGTATAGATGTTAAATACTTTTGCTGCCACCAGACCCAGAGTATAGTTTTGAATCCGCTCTGGATCACCCGGATTTATGCTAAGGGGATAGCCTCCCCAAAGGCTAGAATGCTCAACCTTACAATTCACAGCTCTACTGTTTTTCGTAAGTTCATCATCGTCCTCGAAGGCAAAGATGTAGATTTGTAGGTTCGGCCACGGCTTCTCAAATGCGTGGACTTTGTATGAGGGGTTGAAGGGGTAAGTAATATTAAGAAGCAAAGTTCCACCAACCAGCTTTATTCACCAAAGCAAAAAAATTGTGGAAAATAGTAACGAAAATATAAAAGAAAATGTGTAAAATATAAAAATAAAAATGTATAATTTGTAAAAATTTGTAAAATCTACCAACTGTAAGAATTCATACACTCCGTATATGCAACTAAGTGCAAGAAAAATAAAATATATAGTTGAATAAAATTGGTCACCCTCTCAAAACATGAAATATCGCTCTACAGTTAAACAAGCATTTTTCTAAAAAGCCAACAACCCTTTCAACAACATTCCCGATAATAAATCAACAGCTATACTTTTCAAATTAACTCACTACTATTATAATTACAACAAAAATTATGGCCAAATTTAAACTATTATTATTATTATTCTGTAGTATTCGCCCTCATAACTCCCTCAGAATTATAATGAAGCTATCCTCAATTTAAAATGACGAACACCCAGTTTTAAGTAATAATTATTATCATTTACTTGGAATTTATTTAAATGCCTCAAGCTTATATTGAATAACTCAGTGAACACCCCATATCTCTATTCAAACTTTCATTGCTTTAAAATTAATGGACCAACCACGCCCAGCTTTTAACGGAACTATTATTACTCTTATTATTTGTCTTGAGAAAAAATTATACGCAGTTAACAAACGCACATGTCGGCCTACGAAAAATTCATACCTGTTTTAGTGCCATTCTTGAGAGTGGCATATTTGCCTACACCCTCGCGGGTGGGTGGTCCTCCCAAACCCAAGCGATCACTTGCACTTCACAACACCGAATGCCCTTTATGAAAATCCTAACATTTTGTTTCTAGGCACGACGTCTCAGACTACCCTATCTAATGTCATAAGCCATTAAATTTATCAACCCAGAGCGACCTTTCTATATGTAAAAACAATTTTTCCCCGGTTCGAGCGTAGGTATAAATTCTTATCTCACACTCACACTGAATCCAGACACGCACATACGATTCATTAAATTTTAAAAGACCGATTTATAATACAGGGTGCACTATTAATTAAAATATCAGTGCTCACTGTTACAAATATTTTCTTTGGATTCTGGACTAAGTTGAAGATTGTAGAAAATTTTGAAATTTTTCTTGGACTTCTGGAAGAACGTTGGAACTTGATAACGTTAGGAAGAATATTGGTCTTGGAATATTTTGGTGAAACAATTTTCTTCAGTCGGACTTACGAAGAAATTGGCAATTGTCAACTTTGATTTTTTTTGTAGTTGAAATCATTTTGAAATTTGTTTGATACTTGTGAATATTTGTGACTTGTTTTGAGATTTGTATTTGAGATTTGTGTAGTGTTAATAAAGATTTTTTTGATATATTTGATTACCCAACAGAAATGTGTACTTTACCTGAGTTTTACTTTGATATTGGAAATTTGTTATTGTTTATATTGTACCTTTTCTAACTTTTGATTTTGAATATTTTGATTACTTTGTTCATCATGCCTGGTAAGTTGGTTATTAAGTATTTGAAAAAGGATGAACTGGAGTATGAGCTTGGTATTCGAGGAGTCGGAACAGGAACCGTAGATGACATGCGCAGTAGTCTAGCTGCTACTCTTCGTAGTGAGGCTGCAAATTAAAGTTTTTCGTATCCATCATACCCATTCACGTTCGAGAAAGATCGAGTAGCGGTGGAAACTAAATTAGGTGAATTAGATGCAGCTTTGAAAATTTACAGGAATTCCAGGAGAATCTGAAGCCGTTAGATGGCAGACACAGATTAATCATTTGTAGGTAGGATTGATCGTATGACACCTACTGGTGTTGAGGTTGTTGATCAGCAGAATGCAAAATCAGGTCTATTGGCTAGGATTTTGACTCTTTCAGACCAGCTACACCAGAAACTGTACCAGAACCAGTTGATCCAATACTACCAGCTTTGACGGTTCTCTCTGGTCTATTATATAAGGATGTTCGTGTTAGAGTTTTTAGTTGGCGTGAGATGGTAGAAGAATTCAGAAGGGAATATCTGTCTGCTCATCATGGAGAAGCACTATTTGAGGAACTTTGTCATAGAACTCAACATCCTTCAGAATCGATTGGCGTTTACCCAGTAAACATAAAAACATAACTTAAACATAACTGTTATATCACATTGTGACTTGATGATGTTATTCAGAGATATGCTTGATGTTACAGATACGTTGCGTCCATATGCCCTTGTGCCTCTTTTAAATATCACAATATAATGTTAATTACTTAACATTACATAAATGTATCATATTTTGCGCAACTTTAATGTGACTTTATTACATACATATAATGTTACTAAAAACATCTATGCAACATTTGTAAAATGTTACATTGTAACATCAGGGTGGAGCATATACTCATGGTTTACCAACACTTTTTTCTATATTTATAGGTATATTTCTGGAATTTCAGTGGTCACTTTTCAGTAGATGAATAACAACAATAGCAATTAACAAAGTTATTCATCTACCAAAGAGTGGCGATTGAAATTCCAGAAATACAACTTTAAGTGTAAAATGCTTCACCCTGTATACTAAGAAATAAAATATGTATATAAGGGGGTAATGATGTAAAACATACCAATCAATCAAAAAACTTTATTGTCAATGATTAAAATCTCATGGATAAAGCGTTATAAAACAAGACAGTTACATCAATATCAATTAAATTAAAATTAGCAGTATAAAAAATATTATCTTGAATCACTATGAACAGACCAAAGTACCTAATAATATGACTTACCACCTGAATCAGATGAAAAATTTATTGATAGATCTACCAAAGTTAAGTGTTATTAGAAGAATAATATTGAATGAAAACCTATTTCTTCTTAAAAATAAAAACAGATATCACTGAATCAATAATTACATGGTTGTTGTCTCGGTCACTTCTACTTTCTTTTTAGTTTCTGCTCTGCTAATGTCATCCAATCCATCACTATGAGTCAATCTCTTCACCTGTGATTGAACTGCAAACATATTTTACATATTCTGAAAATATAGTCATTGAAAACTCATATTAATCATTATGATATAAGAATAATTATTAATAATTCTATGTTGCGCCTAGAGGTGAAAGAAAAATAATTACTTACGTTTCAGTATGTCCATAATTATCAAATCAAAACTTTTGGATTTTTTTCTTTGCCCAGTCCAGAAGGGCTCATCTTCGATTAGTTCGGAAACAACAACTGCTATTTAAGTTTTTTTAATCTGATCATTTAATAAGTACCAGTTTGTACATCAAAACTGATAGAGAAATGTGAAAGGACACTACTAAACTGAAAAGAAAGAGAAAATGCAGTTAGTTTATTGATAATTTGTATTAAACAATTCAAGTGATTTCTCTACAATCTCAAGAAACGTTAATATTATCATAGATAAATGAAATTAAGAAAGATCAGAACACTCTGTATAAAATATATAATTTTGAGTTCACTTAAAAATTAAGCAGCTCCAGTGTTGTTGTTTTAGCAAGCTAAATTCATTGGTTTCAGTTACAAAAATTCGTTGATCAATCGGTTCAAAATAATTTGACACAGCTCCAGATGTCAGCAACCATTTCCATGCTGTCCAATATCTGATTAGCAGGAACCACAACTGATAGCTTTTCTACTATTCATAGCAATCAACAGTAGATATCACTACATTCACTACATAACCTAAATGCTAAAATAACAATTAGTGGATGGAGTAGTGGAAAATCATAATCTCACCATGAAAATTATGAGTTTTGCAATCCTATTGATTCCAATCACTTTTAAGTAGTTTGAATTATATTTTAATTCTATGAACTCAAAACTCCTACCATGACCGCCATGATTATTAGGATAAAACGAACGATGGCGTCAGTGACATATTTATTTCATATTTACTGGGTAATATTGTTTGAACGTGGATATAATTTTTTTAAGTTACGTAGATGAATGACGTCATGACGTGGTCATTACCCAAAAATTACATTTAAGAAACCTTCAAGATAATATTAATTTCAAGGCTCAATACATTATATGTATTATCTAATGAATATTATTGGTTACATTATTTTGATGTTACATAAACAAATAGTTGAAAACACTGAGTTGGAAACGTCAAGATGACATTAATATAATGTTAGTTTGCCAATATCACAAAATTGCACAAAAGTTATATCTGGAAAATATTTTTGTTATGTATCATGTTTAGTGGGTATTTAGCTATCATCAATAGTTACTTCAACATACTGAGATGCCCGATTTCTGAACTGAGATGATGATTATTTTTAAGAATTTGCATCCGTTGTATCAGGATCTCAGAGTTGTTTGCCGTCGTATGGAAGAGAGACGTGATAGGATTCGGAACTATGTGGAACCTAATGTTAGGAGAGCGAATGTTCTGGAAAAGGACTTGGCATACATTGAGGTTGATAGTGTGGAGACTATGAGCATGGCGGCTTCTACTTCGTCTTCCAACAGGGTGGAGAATTCCTGGCAACGCAATCCTGACCATAGACATGCTGGTCAGGCAAACCCGAGAAACGTCCCTTCGGCAATGGTGACTCAAATCAGAGCTCGTTTTGTTATTATATAATATAAACTGTACAGCCGCACCCATCAAACAGAGATATTATCCGGTGTCGCCAGTAATGCAAGCACACATTGATAAAGAATTAGACGAGATGTTGTCTTTGGGAGTTATCGAAAGGTCTAGTAGTCCTTGGTCTTCGCCGATCTTGATGGTTCGTAAGAAGGAAAATTCGTTCAGATTCTGTGTTGACTTTAAAGTCAAGTATGGCCGGGTTGCTTACACCTATAACAAAGCGAGCTCTGATTTGAGTTACCATTGCCGAAGGGACGGTTTTTCGGGTTTGCCTGACCAGCATGTCTATGGTCAGGATTGCGTTGCCAGGAATTCTCCACCCTGTTGGAAGACGAAGTAGAAGCCACCATGCTCATATTCTCCACACTATCAACCTCAACGTATGCCAAGTCCTTTTCCAGAACATTCGCTCTCCTAACTGATAAACGTAACAAAATTCTAACAAATAAATTAATATATAAAAAAATTATAAAAAGAACTCTCTAATATACACACTTATCGAACTTTGTTCGTTTTGATTTGCATTTTGGCCTCTGCCTGAATACAGTGCTACAAGGACTCGATCTGCCTTATTACGCGATCGTTGTTAGGGCCTTATTACCGGGCGAGCACTTTTTTTTGAACATGCATCAATTTCCAGAAAAATTAACAATTCATTAAATTTTTCTCTCAGTGCGAAAGATAGTACCAATGTTATAGTAAATGATAAAGCACTATTAGTTTCTTTAAGTAAAAGAGGTTGAATTAAAGAAGACGTCAAACCTTCTTGCGAATTTATAATCTGTGCAGCATAAAACTACACATGCACCTACTGTTGTTAATAGCGAACTGAAGTCAACGATCTTTTAGTATAGCTTTACCACAACTAACATGCAACAGTCTTCAAGGAAAATTACGGTGGGTTTTATTAACCGCCGGGCTTTATTCCCCAACACTACCTTACACAATATCTATATTTAACATTAAAAAGCAGTAAATAACAGAACACCTCGTATATACACTAAAATATGTTATGCCCAAAAATCTTAACAATTGCCATACCAAAACAACTACGGAACACAAGCAACAACAACACTATAAAGCAACAAATCTGTCTAAATGACAAATACAAAAAATATTACTGGGTGTCAACACAAGTCTCACATGTTGTGACCTACCTCGTATTACTGATCACTGGCCCTACACGTTGTGCACCATTTTGTAATGATCCTTTTCGTTACACCGAATATAATTGACATATAAAAGATACTCAGTAATATGTCCCCAACTGGTTCACTTACAAAGGTTTGTCTCGGGGATCAACGCTCAAAATCCCTGCATGCTCGCAGCTACGTTCGAAGTGGAGATGGTCGTGGGTAAGCTATCAGGTGAGCGTTTAGGTGACTAACAGAACCGAATTCACCTTACCTGTAAAAAAAATAATTGTGGGCACCACCTATTTTCCTTCCATAGCAGGTTCGATACTAGCTTCTTCCCAAAAAAATAGGAAATCGGAAAAAAGAAAAAGCCAATTCCGTGATGGTCATGATGGTGGAGCGCTTGTCTCTTAACCTTAGGGTCATGGGTTCAATTCCCAGCATGGTCATCGGTCTCGTGCATGGCATCATACGTTTAAAGGTAAGGGCTGCGTCTTCCCTAGCTCGGAAGAAGACTTTTGAGGGTTGTACTAAGGGTGTGCAGCTGGTTGAAGGAAATAACAATTTTAACAACAACAATTTAACAACAAATGGACACTCAGTAGTTGATGTTGCGCCAAATCGTATCTTTACACCAAGATGTTACGTGTAAGTAAAATTATAAAAAAAATAGTGTATGTAGGGCAATTACGAAACAAAACGGTTGTTATTCTTTTCAGTGTCTGATGTTAAACTGAATATTTAAACTATCTTCATGTACAATAGAGAGAGTACTGCAGGGGACTTATACCGTACGGAAATTTATACATGTTAAAGTCACCAAATTATGAGCGAACGACGGCGAATGAATCCATTTGCAGTGGTTACCTTATGCAAACTTGTGCGTAGCTAACGCGTTCTTTGTTTTCCGCAGATATTTAACAAATAAATCGTTATACCTGAATATCAGTTGCTTTCTCGAAAAATAAAATAGTATTCTATCGTATTTAACCCTTCTCAAAATAGATATAGACTAATAAATAAGAAATGTTTATTATTTCACGTTTTCATCCACTTATCTGAACCAGATGGAATAGGAATCGTTGAATCTTGGGCTCATATAAGATCATGAAAAGGATAAAAGGCCTCGTCTACCACATATATAAGCCACCACGAGGAAAACCTAGGTTAGTCCACTTCAATAGGTTGTCCCCTTATGCCGGAAAACACGACCAAGTCCGCACCGTCAGACCACCGGAGGATGAAATGACGTTTTAGAAGTTCATGTCCCTGTACTCAAACGGACAGAGCGTTCAACATGGAGTAACCCAAGAGGAGCCACGAGACCTTTTCAAGGCGCCTGCCAACTACGCGTTAGCTCACTGTGTGGCAGAAGATCTCCAAATGTCCAGAGGCATTGCAGTAGTTTTCTCCAAGAAGTTCGGTCGACTCCAGGAACTGCGAGAACTGAACCCGGAAGTTTGAGGGGTGTTACAGCTGAGAAAAGGCCAGAAAAATATCTACTCTCTGGTTACCAAGAAGCGTTCTCGAGATAAGCCATCTTATGAAGATGTTTGGAAGAGCCTTACGAGATTAAGAGACATGATGCTGGACCAGAATATTGTGGACATGGCAATCCCAAAATTGGCCTGTGGGCTTGATGGGCTGGACTGGAGAGTTATAAGAAGTATGTTGGAGATAATATTCAGATCCAGCGGCATCAACATTCTGGTGTGCTGCAATTATCTTCCTCGACCCAACTTGAAGACTGTGGAGTGCTACTTCCATCGAACATCCAGGTGCAGATATGGAGAATCTTGCAGATATCTTCACACTCCAAGAATGACGTTTCGTGGCGAAACGTCTCTAAGAAGGGGACAATGTAACGATTTCGAGATCGACCCCGAGACCGGCCCTGATCTAATTAATTATGCACCCTCGTTCAACTACGACAGCATATCTGCTTGCCCACGAATCGCCGAGAACAAGCTGGAATAAAATCGATCTCTTCGATACTGTTCTAAGAGTGATCTAGATGAAATGTTCTATACTCCCGAATAATCAAGAGTCGTGGATGGAATCTGCTTGGGAGTATATAAGCTGGGGAATCAGAGATAGCCACAGAGAGTTACGAAGATAATAGTTCCAGAGTTCGCAGATAGAGACTGACACCGTAGAAATAAAATAGTGAAGTAAATGTTTTAGTTGAATAATTGTTTTAAATAGTGTTTTAAATAAATTAGGAAAATCATTTAGTGCAGTTTTACTACAATATTTAATACTGGAGTTTGGTGTCATAAAACCTTAAATCTATAAGATCTTTAACCATTAACATCCCAGAAATCACATTTGGTCCATTAATATAAATATTACATAAAATTGACGAAATATTTTTATATCAAATAGTTACGTAAAGGCTACATGGCATTCACAAGATTTGTCAACTACATATTTACGTAAATAGTTCATGTAAGTTTTATGTCGCTGATACGTCAAATCTTACTGTTAATATATTTTCTCCTGGAAAGTTTCAACGTAAAATAGTTACGTAAATATTACATAATATTTATAAGATTTTTGAACCTCAGAATTATGTTAATACTTTACATAAATTCATATGTAATTATGATGTAAATATTATGTAACATCTTGTATATGTTATGTAAAGTTTATGTAAAAATATTCTATAAAATGCTTCAATGTTATGTAACATGGAGGTGCCTCTGAGACGGACATTTCTACGTAACTGGGATGTAAATATTATGTAATATACTTACATAACATGTATTTCATGTTACGTAATATTTATGTCAATTTTATATAATTGTGTTTGCTGGGATTACATAAAAAAGTAGAACCAATATGAATGGTGATCTTTGTTAATTATTCAGTATGACAATCTACATTGAACTGCAATATATGAAGGCTAATAAAAAAAATTGTTTGAATTTCGCGCTTCTAGACAAATCTCTATATAGGAAATCAATCAAAATCAGAATTTCCATGAACTGAAACGCAAAAAGCTTTCGTTTGCACTCAGCCTAAGCAGGAACAAATCTAAATCCGCAATCCAACCAACATTTTTCAAATAAAACAATGATAATTGCAGTTTGCCTTATTTTCATTGGATACATGTATGTTTCACAGATTTTGAATGGAAAATTAAGGAAGATACGAAATGAAGTGAATTAGGTTATATTTAAGATTACTTATTACTTATATGATGAGCAAATGATTCATTCATATATTAATAAAATAAAACACTATCTCAATCTGTTGATATTGAAACTTTCTTAACGGAGTAAACATTCTGTACGAGATGACTTTGTAGGGCTGATTTATGAAGCTTTAAACCCTATAAAATCATCTCGTTAAATGATTTTCACAATACAAATGACTCAACTATTAATATGTTCAATTCTTGAATTTTATATGTTTATATTTAAGTATATATATATTTCAAACTGTTTGGGTGAGTTAGTATTCCTGTTCTTGACTAGTCTTGTAGAACTTTCAATAATGAAAAAAGTTTGTTCTATTCACTTGATCTTATTGTATATATTTTCTGAATACAATACCCCTTTCTTAGGAACATACACATAAAACAAAATAAAAATTATTAACATTTTCTTTATAATTTCCTCCATTGTTCAACGACGAAATTCTTTCGATGACTTGGCACTTCTATTACCACACAAGTTCCCTTATATCCCTGTCAAACATATGTGATATCTTATTATGGACTTTCAATTTTGACTTAAAACATATTGGAGAGGCTTGATTCTTTGAGTATTGACGTTATGACGTTTATACTTTCACTTCATAAACAGTAGATTTACTAGATGATGAATAATTCCAGGGGTAGGATTTCCTGTACTTTACTTTCTGCTCGTTTGTCACCTTTTTTCTCATATTCTGCATGTTATCTAAAAAAATATAAATAATAAAGTAGCAAAATTGCCTCTGACTTCCTTTTCTCAGTACAAGTTTTCTGAGTCATATAAAACGTCTTCCAAAAATACCATAATCAAATTGAGAAACTGAGCTATATATTCCTTCTTGCAATGCAATATCGATGCCTTAATTCGCAAACCAGCTAACTCCATTGATAAAACGTGGTTTGCGAATTAGGGCATAGATAATGCTTCAAGTAGATCATAGTAGGGGGAAAAATATAATTTTAACTTAAATTAAGAGTCGGCGGAATAATGATTTCTCAAAAAATATCAACAATCCATGGGAATAAATAATACACGAGTAATGTCTACTAACCTTTTAAGATACTACAATCAGATTGTTCCGTTGTAAGATTTTCATCATCTTCTTTGGGTACTTCTTCGTTGACTGTGAAAACAACAAGTGTTGGAAAAAATATCAGTTTATTTTCTGTTTACTCACCATTGAAATCATTGTAGATTTCTCCACTTGAACAGTTTATTTTTTGATCTTCATTGTGGAATGAACTTCCTTGAACAGCATCATGAGAGTAGATAAAAAACAATCAATGTTGGGTGAGGGTAGTGCACTAGTTTTAAAAAGTTTTCTTTCACTTTACACAAAATACATATCACTCCTAGAGAAATGATTACCATGTGTATTCTTTCTCAGTTTACTAACGTAATATTTTCATCCACTGGGATTGTGATGAATTCTTGGGTAAACTGAAATGGTGTCAATAAACATTGCAAGGAAGTAAACACATGTCCATGTGATAAATTTCTTTCCAATGATATGAACTGGGACTCTAGAGAAAACAAATTTGTATGAGTCTAGAACTTAAATAATTATTATGATATGAACTTACAAATTATAAACACAATATAATATGGAACTAATTAACCAATAACGAGAAATGAGATAAATTATTAAACATCGCCAAAATACCAGTTATCTACAAGAAAATTACACAAAAATTAATCTTTCGATCTTTGATTAACGACAAATATCAAAATATCGCAAAGAGTGATTCCAGACATACGATCATTTGGGTAGCAACGAAGGATGTAAGACAGAAACACTACGAGAATCATTGGGCATGTTTTTATATTCACCAAATTGGTGTGGTGGATTGCAAACTCGCCCTTTGATTTGTCCATTTGAAATTTACAGTGTTACTATTGGTCGAATGGAATCCACCACACCAATTTGGTGAATATAAAAACATGCCCGCTCTTAAGTGTCATCGTAATTTGACGCTCATTTGTTTCAGCATCAGACAGGCTATCCTTATTATCAATATTCGTAGTTAATACATATGTGGCTGTCACATCATCATAAATGTCATTTTCTAATTTTAGGTTAATGAATGTTTGTTTACAACTTTTCACACCATCAAGACATTTTTCGTTGAAAATAACGTTTCTTGATATAGTTATTGCATTCGTTGTTACATCAAAAAGGCGATAATTTTCTGAATTTCCTTCATAACCTACAAAAACTAGCCTCTTTCTTTTTGGATCAAGTTTAGTGCGTTTTTCGTTCGGTACTTGAACAAATGCATCACATCCAAAAATTTTACAATGGCCTAAATACGGTTTCTTGCCAGTCCATTGCTCAAATGGTGTAGACTTGGGAGTTTGTTTAGTGGGCGTGCGATTCAATATGTACACAGCAGTGTGCTTCAGCCCATAAGTATTTAGGTGCTTGGGCTTGACAAAGCATTGCTCTTGCACTTTCTATGAAACCTTTTAAAGTCAGCATTACAATATTCTGTCCCGTACATGTATAATGTTTATAGGATATCCAAATTTATTTTTACACTTGGAATAGAAGTATTTGAAACATTTTATAGTGTCACTTTTGTGTTTCAGAAAGTAAATTACACGGTACCCAGAAAAACTGTATTTGAAAGCTAAAAAGTACTTTACACCACTAACAGATGGAGTTGACATAGGTCCACACAAGTAACTAAAAATGAGTTTGCCAGGTAAACTAACTTTGTTAGAATTCACATTGTAAAATGACATCCTTGACATCTTGCCAAAGGCACATCCTTCACAAAAAAATTTGTCTATATTATTAAAATTGACAACAGTGACAATTTGTTTTCAAACCATTTCTTTCAGACTTTTGGTATTAACATGTCCTAGTCTTTCATGCCATATTTTTAAGTAATCCTGTTCTACTATATATTAATTTCAGGTATTATAGTACGAAGCAACATCCTATACAAATTATTTGACCCCTTTGTAGTACAGGCTACTAGTCTATTTTCACCATCATAAATTTCGGCATCCTGGATATGTTTAACAATTTTCATGCCTTTTTCAGTTACACAGCCTTCTGAAAATGAATTTTTCCTCAGATCGGGAATACAAAGCACATCATTCATACATCTATCAGTCCACTGTCCGTCAACTAATTTCTGAATATTAATTTTCCCTTTTCCTTTAACTTTCAGGTTCATATTGTTTCCTGATACTATTTCACGTGTATCATATTCTTCAATTTCTTTGAATTCAGAAAATTAGTCACGTTTATAAGTCATATGCATAGATGCTCCACTGTCCATTATCCACACATCTTCACTATACATGAATTATTACTGTCTGTAACGTTGAATGCTGTGAAGGTCGAATTTGCACTCGAAACATTTCTATTTTGTCCAGAGCTTGAGTTTTAATTTTCACGATGATTATTTCTATTTCCATGGTAATTGCGACCTCTTGATCTACCTCTATATCTGTTTGATTGATTGCATAATGGACACTTCTGCGACAATTTTAACAGATTTGGTTCTGTCTATCACGTTGTTGTCCACGTTCTTTGTCCGTTAAAGACGTAGCTAGAGCTGTTTCCGTCTCTTCTACAGCGGTGAGGTATGCTTCCTTGGTATGGGCGAAAAAGGAGAACCGCTAGATGTCGCTGAAAAATCCAATATGTCTACCGGTGATCAACAAACGAATTAACGTGTGATATTAGTGTCTTTCACAGATTGTCTTGTTGAAATTTAAAATCTGGCAGAATTTGGAGGCACGGTGAATTGTAAGAAATATCAGTGTTTTTAAGAATTCCAAGCGTGTTCATTTGTGTGAGTCATGGAATTGCGTAATGCTATATAATGCTTATGAAATAAATTTCTTCAGGTAAACAATAATATGCCAAAAGTACATGTGGACCTTTGCGATATTATCACTTATATTGGAGAAAGGACTAGACCTTTGAAGGAAGGCGATTCAGTTTTTAAAGCTGGACATATCATCTCCTGTGGCTGGGATGAGAGCAAAGAGAGTCATCTTAAAAGTCTCTGTTTGAAAACGTCCGCCTTAGTTGAATCACCGCATGAGATTGATATATCATTAGCTGAGAGATCATGGAAATGCCAATGTACCTGTAAAGCAAGCAGGCTTGTCTGGGTTTTGCAAACATATTATTGCGACACTGATATATATGTTAATAGGTAAGTTACTGAAACTATATATTTGCGATGCCTCAGGTAAGAGACTAAAAAACTATATTTTTTCTCAATGTACTTGTGATTCATGGAATGAAAATTTGGAAGTTTTGAGCTGTATCGATTGGACTAAACATGGGGAAAAGAAAAAAAATCCATTCAGGAAATATATGCCCCCAAACCCTTCCAGCGAATTTTGTCACCCCATACACAAAAGACAAATAGAATTGACTGTTACGAAAGCTGTAGATAAAACCAACTTCGAACTTCTGTCATCAGGTATTCTAGATTGTTTTGTAACGATAAATATTATAGACATTTTTTGTAGGTGTGGGTGACTCGGCTCTATCAAAATTCCTAAGGCACTCAATGGAAATAGAAAGGAGCTTAGAGGAAGAACCTGCTGAGAGCACTTTTGAAATTGTCAGGGTGTATACTTAATTTTTTCCTACTTATATGGGCTATTTTTATAGAAAGCAAAAGTGCTCTATTTTTTTATTTTCTACTGTTCTTTTCTGATTGTCTTTTCCTTTTCAGGTCTCGTGGGGAGCAGTTATTGAAGACTTTATTGGAAAGAATTGGCAGTAGTGAATTCTTGAAAAGAATCAAAGAGGATGTGGAAGTGCCATCATTGAATGATTGTTGTCAACAAGTTATGGAACATCTCAAGAGTTCCATTATATTTGAAATAGCTTTTCTTCATCCTCAAGGATCTGCCAAATTGACGGAAGAGAGAAAACTCAGGATAACAGGTGATTACATTTCAAAATTGATAACAATTGCACTTTATTATATCAGTGCTTGGGATCGCACGTTAATAAGTATGACCCTCATCATCCTTAGCTCGTGCAAGTCTCCTGAAGACTTTTGAGGGTTGGTCTTGGGGGATGGACTAGATGACGGTATGAGCAATCTCAGAACAAATCAAATATAATGAAAATGATGGAATACTTGTTATTAAATTTACAGTTTTGGAAGAAGCAGCAAAAGCTTAGATTCGGAAAGCAAATCAATGAAAAAATTTTTTCCCAAAGGTTTTACAAATAAATTTGTCAGACATGACCTAAAATTTGAAAAGGATGCCTTGGAGGTTTTCAAAGCTCAGTCCAATTTGGAAGTAATTACTCCTTCTTTGATAGTTTCGGATAATTTTCCTTGGTTGGGTTTTTCACCAGATGGTGTAATTTTTGAAGGAGAAAGTCCAGTTGCCTTACTGGAAATAAAATGTCCCTACACTGGTAAGAATAACATTGTATAATGAATTTTGAAATTATATATTTGGAATTTTAGGAAACGAACATACTCTAGATGATATGTTAAAAACCTGCAAGTTTTTAGAAATTTCAAACACTCTCAAACTGAAAACAAGGCACACATATTATGGACAAGTTCAGGTGGGTATGGCATTGTTGAATTTGCCCACAACCCATTTAATTATATATTCGTCATTTTCAAAATCTTATTTGGACATAGTTGTTGACTTTGATAGGAGTTTTGCAGAAGATATGATTAAAAATATTAATCAAAAATATTTTACTTGTATGCTCCACTATTATTGTTTGAATGAATTATGAAAAAAAGCAGTGGTCATGGTATATAAGTTTTTAGAATAAAATATTTTTTTTGTTAGTGTTTACTTTCAAATATTATTGTCTGCATAAAGGTGTTTCATTCTATAAACTTACGTATCATGTTATGTATTTTAGTTTCAAAAAGAGCTCTTCCTTCCGATATCCCCTTCTTTACATATACAGTGAGAATGCAAGATAAAGATGTCCAGCATGAGAATATCAGAAATGGCGATATAATTTTGGTCAAGTGAGGAGAAAGTTGCTCAACAGTCATTCATGTGGCAGTATAAAATTTCCAAAAAATGTTTTGTTCGAAAAATATAATTTTTTTGATTTGTTTGTGTAATATCGATAGAGCCATAACAAGTTAAGATACACTTCTTCACAGCAACTTTTCATAAGCTTTCTCATGATGAGACTTGTTTTCATTTTTAGAAATGCTTTTTGGTATTTGCAGTCACAGGAGAGTGGACAACTAAAACATTTTTTGCCTTGTTCAGGGCTATGATAAAAAAATATAAAATTAGCACACGAAAAAGGACAAACGTATATAAAATAATACTAATACACTACTCAAAAATCAGATACGAATGTTGTAGTATTCACCACTAAATATAAGCACTAACAAGAAAGACAACTATCAACAGAGTTAGCTCACCTCAGTTGTAATTTAAGCATTGGTGTCGAAATATGTTAGGCAAGTGTTAAACAGTAATAGTCTATTCACTGGTGACTACAAGTAGGATATTAGTTTCTGACCAACGTTTCAATCAACCATCAGCTTATTTTTTTAATATATGGTCCTGTTTGAACAACATCATATTTTTGAAGAATTTTTATCTTACATCAATGCTGTATTACTTATGTTGGTTAAGTACAGGTTCTTTTGGGTCATCACAAATGTCTAAAAGCTTTTGTATCATTTAGTTCCATCGTCATCATGGATGAAAAATGTAATGTCAGTAAATAAATTATTCATATGTCAAAACTGCAACTAGGGAAATAAACAAGATAACTTGAGGAAAGTATATTACAAATAACATTAAGTGAAATTTAAAAAAAGTATTTATAGTAATAACCACTGATTTACAATTCACTGGGATCAGCAAAAAGCAGTTTCAGAGATATTCTAGTACACTCAAAACTTTTCATCTGATAATATATAGGTCTAGACATGTTCACAGAGGCTGCAATAATTGTGACGATATCATCAATATATGGTAACAGATACCAATCAATTTGGTCATGTAAAATTTTAAATATTTTAATTCGCGGAATTGCTCGTTCAACATGAATTCTGGCACGAGCTATGTCAGCTGTGACCGTTGCATCACTCCTTGAAAGCTGTTTTTGTTGTCTCAAAAATGGTGGGCGAATCAATTTGATAAGATGTTCTTCACATTCCTTTTCTATAAGAACCCCTTTGTCCACCATGATGGCATCATTTGGATCAAGTTTTTTAATTAACTCCTCTCTATTCAAGATGGCCTTGTCTATTGCACGACCTTCATACGCAGAGCTCACATAAGAAATTAGCCCTGATGGTGTAATGCCTATTAGAATCTTCACTGTGAATAGGACAGTATCCTGCATTTGAGACATTTTAATCTTTGCACCTTGATTTCTGTGCAGTCCAACACCACCCTTGTGTTTTTGAATTTATTGAAACACTTTGGCATATTTTTTAATATTTCCTCTTTTTTTGGCCAATAAATGGCAGGTTTAACAGCAACCGCCAAGAGACTAACAGTTGCATAAAATGTCTTTGCTATGGTTGAATTACTCATGTTAAACAGTACACTCAGACAAGCAAATGACATATTTGTCTTCAGTTTGCAGAAAACAATGAAAATTCCTATTTTCAATTTTACATCATTCCTGTAACTATTGTGCGAGGCAACATTTTCAGCACATTTAAAAAAAACTGACAAAATGTTGTGGTTTATACCTGAAATATAAGAAAACTATTAAATATATATATATACAGGGTGTTCCTTAAAGACATGCTAATATTTGAGGGGGTGATTTTTTGACTTATTTCAAGGAAAAAACTTTCTATAAACGTATGTCCTAAAAGTCCTAACTTTTGAGATACAGGGTGATAAAGTTTTTAAAAAAAAAACAGTTTTTTAATAATAACTGAGATAATATTGTAGACGTATTTATAAAATTTGGTACATGTCTTCTATGCATCAAGGTGCATTTTTTAATGCACAAACATTTTAATTTTCTCAACCAGTGGCGTCCGTACGGGTTTTGCAATGAATATTTTTGGAGAAAAAAATACTACGCCACTGCTTTCTCCTGAAAAAAAAAATACTTTTGAGATCCTCATTCATTTTTGAGCAAATTTGATCTCTTGAGTTTTCTTTGTCCGCCGCATGGGTTTCGCTTAAAAAAATAAAAATCGTTTCATTTCAGGATCAATTCTTCAAAAATCTGATGCGGTGTGGAAATGTTTGTGCATCGACTGAAAGCAAATTGAGGGATCAGATTTGTTCAAAAATGAATGAGAATCCAAAAAAATGTGTAATTCTTGTCAGATGCTTGGTTCTTGATTAAAATAATTAAATTGAAATTGCTTCATATCGCAGTAGGTACCTAACATTTTGTTGACAATAAATCGTCCGATAGTAATTTAGCTACCTCTTTATAATTGAAATTTCTTTTCACCACTTCTTAATCTTTTCACTTATAATCTCCCAAGTGCTTGAATTATTGCCGGAAATTTACTTTACACTTATTGGTCGATTCTAAGAAATTGAAGTAATTTCATTGACTGTCAGAATAGGCGTGTATTAATCATAATGGCAGCAGCAATGGCCATCAAGATCCCCTGATCTCAACAGTTTAGATTTCTTTTTATGGGGGCACCTTAAAACTCTAGTGTATAAAACTCCCGTTAATACTTTAGAAGATTTAAGAGAGCGAATAGTTGCCTCGTGTGAAACTATTCGAAATACGCCGGGAATATTTCAACGTGTGCGTAATTCCATGCGTAGACGGGCGGAAGCATGCCTATTAAGTGAAGGTGGCCATTTCCAACAATTTTTATAATCATTGTTAGTATTGTCAATAATTAATGAATTTGATTCGTTCATTTAAACTTACTTTTATAAAATAAAATAAAATTCGTTTTTGTACAAGCTGAAATCCATATTTTTTTGATTCTCATTCATTTTGGAACAAATCTGATCCCTTTATTTGCTTCAAGTCGATGCACAATCATTTCTACACCACATCAGATTTTTGAGGAATTGATCCTGAAGTAAAACGATTTTTATTTTGTTAAGCGAAAACCATGGGGCGGACAAAGAAAACTCAAGAGATCAAATTTGCTCAAAAATAAATGAAGATCTCAAAAGTTTTTTTTTTTCAGGAGAAAGCAGTGGCGTAGTATTTTTTTCTCCAAAAATATTCAATGCAAATGTTGATTTGGAAGGATCTGCATTTATCTAAAAAAGTACCAAAAATAATTATACTTCTTCGAATATGGAATGAACAATTAGTTTACTCCGGCTAATAAGTTACGTCTAATATTTTGTTCCATTCTGCTTCCATATTTCATTCTTGGTTTTTGAAACGCACCGTACTCAGCCTAGTGTTTGCCCAAAATTCCGAATAATGTTCTATCCGGCTGTTGTCTTTCCGGATATAATTCAAAATAAATTTGTGCTGTTTTCGTACTATTCCTATCAAATTTATAATAAAGTTTCAACATATCTCGTTTTTCTTCATTTGAGAATGAGGACATTTCGACTGAAGTATTTATGCAAACTTATGATGTTTAATGAGTTCTGACAACTAGTGTTTATTAAACAAAATTTTTCGATGGAGTCATAATCATCTCAGATGAAGTTGTTTTTTTTTAATATCTGTGGACAAATTATACATCAATGAAATCAAAATGAGAATCACTATTTTTCTGTATAAAAAACAATATTTCGCCCATAACAGAAAAAAAAGTTGATGATGAATGCCAGAAGACGAAACGTCGGATAGTGAATCTGAACATGAAAACGTGTAGCTGAAAAAAAGTATCACCGAAAATGTACTTTTGGTTTTGAGCTATGTTATCAAATAACGATAGAAAAAAATAAAAACGAAAATTCCTACTTTAATTTTTTTCCCGATATATCCGAAAATACCCGGAATTTTCCAAGTTTTAAAACAGTATTTTGTTGAGCACCAGAATACGCAACTTTGCCCCAATTTAAGCTTCGACGTATCTCCTGTAGTTTAGGAGATCCCAATGGTGGGGGTCGAATTTGAATTGCCCTGCATGTAGACATATATATGAAAATTAAAAGTTCGGGTTGAACCGCGTCTAGAATTTGTTAGAATTTGTTGAAATTCGACGTTTCGGCTCCGATTTTGGAGCTTACCCAACAAGTTCCCTAGCTTGATATATATATATATATATATATATATATATATATATATATATATATATATATATATATATATATATATATATATATATATATATATATATATATATATATATATATCTATATATATATATATATATATATATGGAACTAGTAAATAGTGGGGCTATGCAGCAAAATCAAAGAGTACTCTTTTAAGTTTGTCCAAGCTTTCGGAAATTTAATTAATCGTTTCCATCATCAGGGATACTACAATTTGCATGAGTAAGTAATATATAAAAAATATACATGGATGGTTAACTTACATCTTAGTTGAGGGTGTTTGACGCGATGTTATTCAACAAAAGGGGGCACATTGTACAAGATGAATTTCAATATAAAACAGGTAAAATTGGAAGGATGTCATAAAAGTTTTGTAAAAATACGTTACATTTTGATCACATAAGGTCAAATCAATGCTATTGGTTGGGAGAAGACAGACAGTTGACATGGCATATGACTTAATCAGTGGTACCAATTTACAGTTACCAACCTATGTTGGAGTCCGTAAATCAAAATTTAGTTAGTTGGGCGACACCTAGTGGCCCATGGAGGAACCTGAATTAAGTACATCTGGCATATAACTGAGTGTCTTTGGTACACTTTCGATCTGGATATTATGTTTTATTTTGTAGTATAACAAAGTTAAGTCCTTCTGTGAGCAAAATTTTTTAGTACAGGTTAAGTATCTGGTGAATTTTAAGTCAAATTTAGGAAAAAGGTTAATTTTTTATTTATAAAATTATTTGATCATTTGATAGATTTGAGGAATTAATGAATGGTGGATTCTTATCTAACGTCAGAAGGTAAGAATAAATTTCACTTAGATGATTAATATCTGTTTTTTTATTAATGCAATTACTATTTTCTGAAATAAAGGCCATTTCGAGAAAGGTCCTTTTGGGTAGACGCGATTCACTAGCTAAGACCTTAGTGGCATCATAATTCATATGGTGGTCAAACTTGTTAACATGTTCAGCTAACGCACACCGTTCTGGATGTAATCTACAGTCACTTTTATGTGAAACGATTCGGGAGCCTAGAGATCTCGAAGTCTGACCAACATACATTTTGTTGCACGATTGACACGGAATACTATATATTACATTCGCTTGAGAAAATAGAGAAAGTTTGTCTTTGACTTTAGAGTGAATTGTTCTAATAGTTAATACTGATTTATTTGCAATTTTCAAATTCGGTAAATCATTAAAAATTCTGGAGAGTTTGGGAGTGATCTCCTTTATGTAAGGTAAAGAACTATAAAAAGCAATTAATGGTGCAATATTGTTTTCATTGTGATTATTATTGCTATTATTCCTGTCAATTCGTGTAATTGTTGAGTTGTTAATTATATCAAAGGAGGATGAAGAATTAAACAAAATATTTTTAATCATAATTGGTGGGTAAGAATTTTCAAGAAATAAATTTAAAAGGATAGCAAGATTTTTTTTGTGAAATTGACTGTCAGAGATTTTTAACACTCTATCTTTCATTTGTTTTACTAGATTCACTTTCATTGAGTGTTTGTGGTAAGACCAATAGTTGATGTATCTTCCTGAGCTACATGGTTTTCTATACCAGTCTATCAGAATTTTGTTTTCTGATGACCGTATGAACCTTGTGTCAAGGAATGGCACGGAGAAATTTACATCTTCAGTTTCCATGGTGAACTGAATGAAAGGATCATAACTGTTGAAGGTGTCAAGAATCTCTTCAGTACAGTCGAATGGTAAGGCCAGAATAATATCATCCACATATTTTTTTATAAAGTGGGGTCTGAAAGACAGAACCGGTAATACTGTGTCTAACAAGTCATCCATTACATAAGCTGCTAAAATTGGGGAAATTGATGCACCCATGGGTGTTCCAAAAGTTTGTTTATAGAATTTATTATCAAAGGAGAAATATGTATTGTTAAATAGAAATTGTAAAAGGTTTATGAAATTATCTTCAGAAATACTGCAATGTAAACTAATATTGTTCCATTGTTTGTGGACTGCTCTTATGCAGGTTTCAACATAAACATTACTGAATAGGGATATCACATCCAAACTTGCAAGAACATAGTTTAGAGGTAACAGAGTGTTATTGAATTGATTATTTACTTCAAACGAGTCTTTTATATAGTAATCATTGTCTAGGTTATAGGCTTTAGTCAAGATATTTGTTAGGAAGGCAGCAATTGCTTCTGTAGGGGATCCTATCGAAGCCACAATCGGTCTTACCGAGAGTGTTGGTTTATGTATCTTGGGTAAAGCATATAACCTTGGGGAAGTACCATTGTAGCAAGTCAGTTTCTTTTTCATCACATCATTGATTTGATTTGAGTCATTTAACTGTTTGATTAACATATTTGATTTCCTTTGAATAGAGTTCGTAGGATCTTTATTTAATAGTATGTAAGAGGAGTTATTGGATATAATGGCGTTGGATAATTGTAAATATTGTAGTTTCTCCATTACTACTGTTACGTTACCTTTATCAGAAAGAGTGAGAATTAAATTTGGATTATTTTTCAGGAAGCGTTTAGATTTAAAGAACAAATTTCGAACAGGAGAAAATTGATGAGGAGGATTATGAATGTGGTTTGTGATGATGTTTGTAGCCCTCGCTACAAGGATGCTTCTTTGTATGGGGTCTAAGATAGTGGATGTAATGCAATCTACATCTGCTAAGATATTCTTGATGGGAATATCTTTACCTATTATAGGTTCAATGCAAAATTTTGGGCCTAAGGCCAGAAAAGAGGAAATATCTTCCGGAATTGTTACATTTGAAATATTTTTTAACCATTTCTGGTTGGATTTGATTTTAGAATTGGAGTTTTGAGTTTTCAAATTGTTCAATTTATTGATATTTTTGAATTTTACTCTATGAAAAAGTTTGTTATAAGCCCGTAGCTGTTTAGAAGAAAAATTTTGGTAGGTTAAATCGTTGGTAAGTGTAGTTATACTCTCACCTAGTGACGTTAAAGAAGATTTCAATTTTGAGATAAGTTTATGATTGGAAGCAATTTCAATATTTATAAGTTTCAACCCTAACCTGTAATTTTTTTCTTTGATGTTTGTGTGTGCTTCATGTCTTAGCAGGAGGTTTTCAATTGGTCTGGTGGATGCCGTTATATGGGGAGGAAGAACATTCTGTTTTCTGCACTGTAGCAGGAAAATTCTTCTGTTAATTTCCTTTGCCAATTTCATCTTTGTCTTAGACCAAAGTTTCAATTCTTGTACAGCTGTGTCACCAAAAGTTGTAGCGATGGATTGGTAGAACCCCATGTCTGTAGAGTAAAGGAAGGGTAGTCGTTGCTGACTAGTTAGGAATGGAACTAGTAAATAGTGGGGCTATGCAGCAAAATCAAAGAGTACTCTTTTAAGTTTGTCCAAGCTTTCGGAAATTTAATTAATCGTTTCCATCATCAGGGATACTACAATTTGCATGAGTAAGTAATATATAAAAAATATATATATATAAATATATATATATATATATATATATATATATATATATATATATATGAAAACTAAAAGTTCGGTTTGAACCGCGTCTAGAATTTGTTGAAATTCGTCGTTTCGGCTCCGATTTTGGAGCCATTTTCAAGAACTGAAATAGAAAGAAAATTAATGAAAGGTTAAAACGTAATTCTACGCTGAGGTCTCAATCTGCCTACTCCTCAGGTATAATTACGTTAGGTTTTTGTGACTTGACGTCGGGGTCTCAATCTGCCTACTCCCCATGTCTCGTCACTGGTTCTCTCTAAGGTCTCAATCTGCCTACTCCTTCGAGAGAACTGAGGAATTGTGGGTTGAGGAACTGTATTTATAGTGGACGTGGCTGTAATGGCCGTGTGCAATGTATTGGCGCGAGGTAAACTATGGGCGGGAACTGAGTTGGCGCTAGATGAGCTGTGTGCGGGAACTTGGTTGGCGCTAAGTGAGCTGCTGTTTGTTCAATCTTCTATGATAATAAGAATTTGTGGTGCTTTGACTAATATGCAATTTCCTCTTATAACAGAAGTTGAACAATCATATGAGTGATTATTTCATTAAAGTTTCTATAGGAAATTTGTTTTATATAATACAAACTTGGGTTTCATAACAGAAAAAATACTATTAAATTTTCATTATTATATTTTAATCTTGGTAAATAGTTTACATTTATGTATTGCACTATGTTTTCATTTCTCAAATTTACATTGAATAAAAATTATGAAAAAACAATTGTTTATTAACGAGCCTGTTCTTCTCCAAGTAGAAACTTGACATAATGGGTAAGATAAAACTGTTTCAAGATATTTATATTACATTCAAAGTCTTCTGCTTCTATTTGAACAATTACAACTTCTTGGGGAGTCCAAATAACCAAGTGACACATTTTTCTGTATGTAAAAGCAAGCTGCCCTCGTATTTGGAAGAAATAGTCATGATTTCTATTCAGGATTATATTCCCATCAACATCAGCAGAAATTACATATTCTGTGGATAATTTTATTTCTTCCATCATGGTCATAGACCTATACTTAGCATCCTCTCCTATTAATCCATCTGGGCTTGCCCCTAAAAATCCACATGAATGCAACCACAGCCCAGTTCAGATAACTGTAACTCCTAAAGCTCGTTCTGCAGCTGCTATACCTTATGCTTCATGTTCTCGTCCCCATTGAGTAGATTTAATGTGGTCCAAATTGTAAGCTCCTGAAACAAGGTTTAAATTTTATATTTTTAATTACTGTTTGATCCAACAACCTACCAGCCAATCTTTTAAATAAGGATTTAGGAAAACGGTTCCTCTTACAAGCACCCAAAACTACTCCAAAGTTGCTGGCTGTGAGACGATGTTTTCTACAAACAAGCCATTTTTCATTTTGAGCTTGACCAACTGTTAGTTTAGACACCTCCAGAATATTATCATGAGACATCTGTAATTTTTCACTGAAATACTTAATTTTATCAATAGATTTAAAGTATGTCTCATTGAATATTATATCCTCGATACCAACTACAAGACTCCCAGTATTTGCTTCAGATTCGCTTGATAAGAGCCATGTAAATCCAACTGCACCATCAAATATTTTTAGTTTACTTCTGAATCCTTCGATTTCCTATGCAGTCAAGTCTCTCTCTGTTGACCTATGTACCATTGGGGGATACAATTGGGTTATACTTTTCACTTTGGACGTTGATGGTGAATCTTTTTTACTACTCCAAGTGCAAGCCTTGTCTGTTGTAGACACATTATAGTGTCCAAATATCGCTAAAGCTGCCATGTGATGACACATGAACTGCCCTCTTGGGCAGGTACACTCTGCATCTCCAATCACCCACTCGGAATAAAACTTAATCTAAAAAGAGTGTTTCCATACTGGCATGAACAAACCCCTTCAAAATCTTAATTTCAGAATCAAATATCATATTTTCGACACGGCCTCTGATTCTACTGCATTTTCTCCTCTAGATATGAGTCTTTATTCCTCCTTGAAATAATGCATAATAGCTGACAACTTGATAACATAGTTCCCACTCATTTTTGGTACAATGATGAGCTTATATAAAAAATTAGAGAAATCCACCGAAAAACACTGAAATTACATAACCTCAATTAGTTTCAACAAGTTTTTATTTAAATTTTATAACTATTCTCACCTGATTCTATTTTTCATATAATAATTAACACCTCGTTCTTCCCAGAAATTATATCAATATTCGTTAACTCTAGAAAACACTTTAGAGAGTTTGAAAATGTCCTTATGGACTTTTATATAGCTTTGTTCTGGTTCTGAAAAATAGGTGTTCTGGGACGTCAGGATTATGCGCAGTGGAATGAAAGTGAACGGATTTGAACCTTAAGAGCATTCTTTTGATCAATTGCGCATGATCTTAACGTCCCAGGACCTGATCTTAACGTCCCAGGACCACTATTTTTCAGAACCAGAACAAAGCTTATGTAAACGAAATTTGTTTGGAAACAAATCAGGAGTACCAACCTAATTGTCACGTCACACTTTTCCGGTCTATTCCAAGTCATTAGTCATATGAAAAACAATGCTTCTTTCTTTGTTGTTCACCTCGTCAGTAGTTGATAGTACCATTCTTAGATGGCGTACACTTCGACATTTTTGCCTATCATCAAGAGACAACCTGCCCTGGGGTTCCGAACTTTCGATTCGATCACGAACGAACGAACGATCAACGATTCGAACTTCAGACGACAAGAAGTAATCGTCGGGTGTTCTCGGTCCTTGATGAAAATGGAGGTAACATGATAATATATCGTAGAAACTAAGAATAAATGAAACGTTAACGTATGTAATTGAATTTAAATTCCAGAATAAGTTTTTGGTATAGCAAACGGAAAGATGAAAATAAGAAGTGAATTAAAAAAATGTGGACAAACCGGGATTCGAACTCAGGGCCTCTTGGTTTGATTGGAAAATTCCTGTAAATACCTACCTAAATGACATTCTTGGACGATTCGACTGTAATAGGTAGGTAATTGATTCCGAATAAAATCGTCGGGTGATTTCGGTACTCGATCAGTCAACACAATAAAATCAACATGGAACGGTAAGATGATGAATTAAACCGCATTAAACAAAAAATTCTGAATTGATAATTGACAAATTCTCGATATTCTCAATATATTTTATTCAATCTGCACGTTTTTTGTGATTTTAAATTTACATTATTAGTTGAAGCAGTCCAGAGTATTGATTGAACATTTTATTCTGTGAAGGAAATTCATTTCTTGAATGTTTATTTTTGCGCTTAATTCTACCTTGTATAGGTAGGTACCTAAGGCAAAGAATATCTACATATATTCTTTGCCTGAAGTGTCCTTGAATCTAAACAAGAGTAACAAGAGGAGAGGTATTGTACTGAAATTGCAAATTTATTGAATAAGTGCAAGTTTGTTACAACTTTCATATACCTACTCTGCAAGTATGCTGTAAGAAATTTGTAATCACTGCGCATACCTGTAGGATGCTATAAAGTAAATGTTCTATATTCAGAAAACATAAGCAAGTTATATTAGTTATTCATGATAGGTAGGTGTACCTCTACCAACTCCAATTAACGTTGAAAAGATACCTAATCGTGACCGTTGTTTATTGTATAAGAAGTCGAAATGCATTTATAGAAGGTTTGGAAATTTCACTGAATTTGTTAGACAAATTGCCTGACTATTTCTGTAATCATTCATCCGCTGTTTTTGGAGCATTTAAAAAATAAGGAAATTTGTTATCACAATAGGTAACCTATTCCATTGTTTAAATATTATTCAAACAATGCCTATACCTCTATATAATACTTTTGAAGTAGCCTCTTCTTTCATTGCAGTGTATAAATTATATTACTGGCATAAAATTTGATATTGCAGTAAACCGGGATAGTACCTATACCTAAACTAGATAAGTATAATACTCTATAATAATATTAACAATTATTGTACTGCAGTTATGTACACACTACTCCTATTATAATCATTATAAGATGTATCTTTAATTGTTAATGTATATCTTTGTTAGGAATCCATTCTCGCATAGTGTAGGTTCCAGTAATTCTGTTGCTTTTTCTGTTGAAATTTAATTCAAAGGAATACGTACATTTGGTGCATACTTATTTGTATATCATTATAGGTACCTACATCATATTCCTTGAACTCGTTAATAATATTAATATTACCAAAAAATATTGCAACAGTTGTAATGGTACCTTGTAATAATATTAAAAAAATTGTTAATGTTTCCGTCAACCGACTGTACCTTTACGAGCACAACCCTCAGAAATCTTCGAAAGAATTCCCCATTTTTTTCAACAGGGTAATCTATTCGCCACTTAGCTATGCCCTTTCCCCCATGAAATTCATTATCAACTCCCAGTAAACTTTTTTGGGTTGCTCTGAAAGCCATTCTGAATAAAAAATCCCTACTGCAGAAATATGGATCATAGGTAAATAACGGGATGGAAACAAATACACAATCAATAATGACCACTAATAAAAAGAGCAACACATATATCATACCAAGATAGATATACTGACGACAAGAAAATAGTTATCGTCAACTAATCGTAAAATGTAGGCAATTTGCAACACATTTACGATAGTCATATAGCCTCGGAATCATCAAAATCGTCTAGACGACACCATTGAGACCTAATCGTCACTTCGGAATCCACTTTTCGTCAACTAATTGTCAAAATGTAGGCTATTTGCAACACATATACGATCACCGACCTATAATAAAACTAAATGAGCACTGCCCGTTTTCTCCTATGTAAAAAATACGCTAAATTGAACCCTCTCAAAATGGAAGTGCGCACGTGTATTGCTCCAAAGTGTCAATGTAATTAGGCCTGGAAGCCATTTTCATCAGTGGTGGCGGTTAGATAGTTCGTGTTTAATGTTCGGGATTGACGTGTTTGTTGCAAGTTTTCATATTCAGTTCTATGTTCAGAGTTTTCAAGTAAAATATTTGTTATTTTGCGATTTATCGTAAAATTTTTATTCAGAGTACATCACAAAATTCACAAGTAATTTTCATTGAGATTCAATCCTGTTTACCATAGGGAGACACCACTGCTTGACATATCTTCAACGCGCATGTGTGTTGCGCCAAAATGTCATATACTAGCTGGCGCAATTTTCTTAAATGGGAGTGCTCATCCAGTTTTATTATAGGTCGGTGTATATGATCGGCGTATAGGCTAGGAATCGTCAAATTCGTGCAAACGACACGATTCATGCTCGATCGTGACTTCGGAATCCCGGCCCAGGCTTGTCTGACATTTCGATACTTTGCAGGAAGTGTTGCCAAAATTTTCATTAAAATCACAGAATTACTTATTTTCCCCAGATTCTCTTATTTTGCTAGCCAAGTTTTCGATCTTCGAACTATCTTGAGCAATAGAATCATTTATTTTAATTTTATACTGGTGGCATTTTTCATGCAGCATTATTTTGTTTGTTTCAGACTTCTGTAGATAAATACTGTCCAACTTAACGATGATTTCCTTTGACTAATCATAATTTTCTATAAGTGTTATTTGATTTGAGTCCATTGCAGAAGTCAGGGCGCACATAGCTTTTGCATCTTTCCTAACCCATGCCTTGTATTCTTCTACTTGTGAAACCGGGGGCTGGGGAGTTTCACCTGTGGTCACATCATAAATTCCTTTAGCCTTGAAGGCACATTTTACTTGGAATTTCCATTGTAAATAATTCTGTCCATTGAATTTGGAAATTGAACTGAACTCTGCAGGCTCGGACATTTCTAGATATAGCTATTATAACTTATAGCATTTACTTAATTTAGGCGTTAAAAATCTTCATATTTTAGTTTACCCTTTGTCGGGACGGGACTGCTCTTGGCCCGGAAATCTACCTTCACTTTTTGGTAATTCGAGTTTATTGTGCACCTCTCAAATACAATCAATAACAAATTTAGAATTTGTACCTGATATTTATCCATTCAACAATAAAATATGATAAAAATGAACCAAAAGTAACAAAAGTTTTTTATTCAAAAATACATAGCCCAACCTTTCCCCTGCTTTCTCAGTGGCGCTTCTGTGGGATATTTTGAACACCGGAACTACTTTAAGTATTAGACTACTCCTATAGACCTTTTCATTTAAGAAACGATTAGCATTTGTTCTGTCTAATGCGGAAACAACGACATGGAAGGAGGCATTCCAAATTTATTAGGGTACAAATAATTTAAAGCTAAATTCTTGAAGATCTAGAAACTCAGATCCCATTTCGGAATTTTGCTAAAATTCAAAATTCTTATAAAAGCACTTGAAGTGGGAAATGTTATTTTCAATGTTCGACTCAATCTACCGCAATTCTAGAAATGAGATAATACTCTGATATGTCGAATTTTGAGCTCTATATATAAATATAGATATCGAAGTTTTTTACATTAATGAACAGGGATTTAAAAAAGCATATGAAAGCTTGAAGTTTTAATGTGCTTCGTTCTTACTCATTTCAATTTTAAAAAGTTGTTTTATTAATTTTAATGAAACTCTCGTCTACGGCAGAAAATGACTGAAATAAGGGCTACTGTTCACAGTCGCGATATCCAAAAATACTCAAAATCAACCTATAGTATTATTTACATATCACTGGATTACGTAATATCGCGACTGAACAGTAGCCCTTAGGCTAAAGGAGTTTTATGGCCGTTTGCACGGGTTGACCTTTGAAGTATTCCTTATCTAAGTTCAACTTATATTTGAGGTGGGCTTTAGAGTTGAATCGGTTTGCTGCACTCCAACTTACCAAAAACTTAGCCAAGCCGCGATAAAACATGACATCGCCGCCAAAAGCTAGTAACTTTTAGTGACTTTTCAATTGCAACTGAAGTGAACGCTGTGAACGGGCCTTTTAATGTCAAATGTCAAATTATTGTTGATTTGCATAAAAATTATAAATATCTGAATCCGGAATTTCATTTTTGCTATTAAAAGTACATGATGAGTGAGAACCTCAAGAAAAGGGCTCCTAACTTCTCAGTCAAAGATAAAACAGCCCTCTTGAACATCATTAGTAATTTCAAGGCCGTTATAGAAAATAAAAAGACCGATGCAGTAACTTGGCGGCAGAAGGATGAATCCTGGGATAATGTATATTCTTCAACGAGCGTATAATGATAGCTATTATTTTCGAGGATAAAAATTTCGAAACGAGCCGAAACGAGTTTTATTGAAATCTAAATATTATTTATGAAAATAATTCATTCATTTTGGATTTCAGATTTATTTGATAAAATGAAATATATTTTACGCGAGTTGAATACCATACTTTCTCTACGACTATAACAAATACAGTTTCAATGGCAGTCTCGATGATTTTAATAATATGATAATGCAATTGACAGAAATATTTAATACTTAACGAACTTGAATAATAAAACAACTTATATTATAAGGTCAGTGAATTCCTATGTTTTTCACTTGTCATACTTAGTGACTAAATTTATAGTGATATTATCACAATTTGTGAAATTTAATGTCGGTGTTGCATTTATATCAACCCTGACATTTTTATTCATATTGTTAGTTGATGTTGTTTGTGTGAAGGTACTTTTACTTGATGAACATTGTTCGATTGATTGAAGAATCGAATTTGCCGTTTTTTTCTTATTAAACATGGAATCTTCTAGATATCCTTCTGCTACTGATGTGCGCTTCCAGCCACCATGTCTTTTCAATGCTGTTATGTCTCCACCTGCATTAACAAGAAAGGTTGCAGATGATCGTCGGAAGCAATGGCCGGTGTACATTTCGGGATTTGGAAGCTTCAAAAATGTAGCTATTTGTTTCCCCATTGCTGCAAACTTATTAATTCCAATTTTTTGAAGAGTACATTTTCCTTTTTGGTAATTCATAAAAAAATTGGAAATCCCAACATTTGTTGCACGTATATCAATGTACTTTTTAAAAATTTGATAAAATTTTCCAGCCACTGTGAACTTCCTTACAATTTTTGTTTTGGTCTTGGGAATAGTTATCATCAAAGCTGATCCAAGATCTTAAATATCTTCAATACGCATAGAGTGCATTTCTATGGAACGCAAGCACCCATTATATCCATAATTAATGCAACTTGAAAATATAAAAAAGAAACTATTGATCCGGACTTCAAAATTTATAAATTTATGATGAAAGGTATTTATCGAAATTATTGCCTTTATTACCGAAAAGAAGTATATATTATAAAGTAAATAAATAGAGTTTTATTTTGCAAAGTATTCTTTCAATTCTACACCAGGAATGATAAGTTCAAAACTCCCGCACACAGCAGCTCAATCTTATAAACTAATATAAGGTAGAATATCAATTATACATGAATAATCGGTGTTCATTCATGAATGAATAAATTCCTTAATTGAAAATAATATAAAAAAACTTCCAAGAGCTCGGATTCGAACTCACGCCTATATAACTACCTTCGTTAAACAATTACTTCATGTACACCGTTTCTACCAACTTAGCTATAACAGGCACTCGAAAGTTATGTGAATGAAATACCTACTAGGAAACTCTGACCAAGAACTAAGAGAGAGTGTGGAACGTTCAAGTAAAAATTGTTTGACATACCTTTGTTGCAAGATAGATTTCATCAGGAGCTTCATTGATAAATCTGTTTACTTCTTCTGGGCCGAATGTTTTTGACTTTTTAACCTTCAGATTTTCGTTTCAACATCGTACGCAATTTTGAGTACCTCTCTATGTTGATATTGTTGTTCACGTTGAGTGTGCTTCTCAACATTGAATATATCTTCCACAACGTTGATGACTTATACTTCTCTGAGAGTTTCGTGAAATTGGCAAGAAGGACATTTTCTGAGAAAGAATGTGCCTGGTTCGAATTTCGCCAATCCATGAATTCCGCGTATGCCTTCGAATATTGGTTTCTTGATTTTTCCGGCAATAAGTTAATAGTTGCTTTTTTGCGCAGTTTCCAATATCTCCGGTGGTGTACAACAGATCTCTTTTTCCTCACTATCACTGCTTTCCCAATCCGCTCTATTCATTTTTATATTAGGTACTTGTCACGCAGATCAAAGTTAAAACTAAGAAAATAGTCAATCTGACATTCGCAGATGCCAAGATGTGACAAAAGTTCAATCAAGCAAAGCCTTCTTGAGAAATTTGTTTGTTAAACCTCCCAGTTCCCGTGGACTCTGAAAATTCTGAACCTGTGATTGGCCGAGTGCCGTTGAATAATGAGTTAGGATCCACGGTGTCTTGGAATCATCTTTATTCTTCAATTAAAAATCAATATGTAATGAACGTAGAATACAATATATAGTCGTAGAGAAAATCACCCAAGAACAAAGGAATTGTTAAGAAAACTTTATGACAATATAAAGAAGAGCGTTAGAAAAGAGGTTGCCGATGAAAAAAAATTAATTGTAAGAACTGGGGGAGGGAGATCTGATTATATGCCTAGGGACACTACGACCGAATTAGTATTAGGATTAATTAATCAAAAAACGGTGTATAATATATATATATATATATATATATATATATATATATATATATAGATAGAAATTTACAAATATTGGACTTAATAGAAATAAAAAATAAAAATAATATTTCACAGAACAACCCTGACTGATACTTTTTCAAAAAGGTATAACCTCTGCCAGTTCAAAATGTCACACTTTTAATTAAAAAAAACCTTCAGAAACCTTGCAAAATAAAAAGTTATTCTCAAATCATAAGATTACGAGCCAAGTAAACGGAACACTCTGAACTCATCCAAGAAAGCTAACTTTTCTTCAAAGAAAATAATTTGAGCCACATAAAACCATAAGCTTAGTTATCAATAAAGTAAAACAGATTCAAAAGAATAGGAAAACATTAGAAAAAGATTATTTCCAGTTGAAAATAAAATATTATTAGATAAAATTTATAACATCTTGTATATGAAACTGTCACACAGCCAATCACAGGTAGAGTTTAGAAAAAGAACGAGGAAACTTAAAGTCAAGAAAAAGGTCATATCAGCAACTAAAGAGGAAATAAATATCATGTATAAAAATGTAAAAACTCAATTAAATTTTAGTAGAAATAAAATAAAAATGTACCATATAGAAATAATTGTAAATAGATTAATTAATTATAAGAAATCAATAAAAATCAGTGACTGACAACCATAAGTGATCGAGAGTGTTTGTGAAAATCGAAAAATATCGGGCCTGGTAACGGAAAAAAGTGAGGGGAGTTATCAACAAGAAAGGAAGCGGAGGTCGATTTTGGAGAAAGCAGAGAAAAATTACATCAAAATTCCAATTAAATGAAGAATTACATCTAAATCTCCACAGAAACACTTAATATACCAAATTAGGAAGTACTGAAACTGAAAACAACTTACCTTGACAAACGTTTGGTAAGAAATCCAACCTGCAAGCCAAATAGGAGAAGCTGGAATCTACCAGAACCAGAAAGGTGTTTGATCCTTATATAAATCCAAAATTCAACAAGCAATCCAGTGCACGAGTTTGAACTTTCCTTTCTTTCCGAACTTTTCTTCATAACCAGTTAAGAAAAGAGAGAGAAAGGTAATATCTAAAAGTAAAGAGTAAGTATTTGTAAGGGCGTTCTGAAATATTATTTGAATACAATACTTTATTTACAGTCTACAAACCACTGATTATAAATATGAATAAAAGGGAACAAATTTCTAACTACTACTATTGCTACTATCAATCAAACTACTTTCACTAAAGAAAAACTATAAAACAAAAATTCGAATTCAATACAATAATTTTTCTACGAATTCTACAATTACTAAAAATCACCAAAATAATAATACAGTTTATTATTATCAACAATCACTAATACTATCACTAATATTATTAATATATTCAAACTATTATTATTTTTATTGTAATTATTGATAACCAATTCATCATAACAAATGTCACCTCAACTTAGGGCACTCTAGAATTTTTCACACACATTCATTTTCATAACAATATATATATATACAGGGTGTCCCAACGAAAACTTTCCACACGGATTTACTGGGAAATGACAAATTATTTTCGGAAACGCTGAAACACGTCGATTTTGATTTCTAGGGGGACACATGTCATTGATGAATTTAGTCACACAACTTCATCCCCCTGACAGGGGCGGCTACCCCATTGCGAATCATCATAGGGAACTTGGGTCGAGTGATACATCATCTTAAAGCTCTCGTCATTCTCTACCCAAACGTTCATATTTTTTCAAAATCGAATGACTGGTAATTGAGATTAGTGTGGTAATAGGTTTAATTTAAATAATCAATATCGTACCTGTTCTTATCGAAATTCAATTTATTAATTGCTCGAAATGAGCCCCTCCTACCTCCATACAATGATAAAGTCTACTTTCGAAACTATTACGAACGTTTGCTAATACTTCTGCAGTTATTCTGCCGCACTCGTTTACAATTCGACCACGTAGATCCTTTAGTGACTCTGGCGGAGTGGCAAAAACTTTGCTTTTGAGATGCCCCCATACAAAATAATCCAACGGGTTGAGGTCCGGTGATCTAGCTGGCCACTCAATTGGTCCTCGTCGCCCTATCCAATGATTGGTATATCGTTCATCCAGAAAGTTTCTAACCGCCACTGCATAGTGAGGTGGTGCTCCATCTTGTTGAAAATGGAGGTTGTCTTCCGAATAATCTCCATCGTTTTCGATAATATCCGTTATCATGGGATCGATGGCATTCTCAAGAAGATTTAAATATATTTGTCCATTCAAATTATCATCTATAAAAAGTGGTCCAATAATATTTTTGCCAAAAATACCACACCAAACATTCAACTTCTGCGGAGTTTGTGTGTGGACCTCACGTATTAACCTGGAATTGGTATAGCTCCAGTAGCGGCAATTGTGACGATTTACGTTTCCATTAACAAAAAATGTACTCTCGTCTGAAAAACAAATATTGAAGAGCAAATTGGGATTTGTTCTCAGACGCTCAGACATTTCCTCACAAAACTGTTGACGTCTGTCAAAATCGTCTTCGTTCAGTTCATGTACAAGTTTTAGTTTGTATGGATGGAATCGCTGTGACTTGAGAATTCTCTGAATACTCGATCGCGCTACACCTGACGCGTCAGCCAAGCTTCGAATACTTTGAGTAGGATCCATAGCCACGTGTCCCAAAACCGCTACCTCAACAGCCTCGTTCCTTATCAGACGTTCAGGATGATGTTTCTGGTTTCCCACAGACCCAGTTCTTTTGAATTTCTCAATCAACGTTTGAACATAGGTATGAGATGCATTTTTCTCTGGATGCCTTGTATTGAAAATTCTAGCTGCAGCTCTTAGACAATCATCATTTTTGTAGTAAAGTTTCACTAACTCAATTCGTTCTTCTAATGCGTAAACCATTGTCAGGCAGAAACTTAACTCACAGAATACGAATCAAATGATATTTCCATAAGAATCATGCGAACTGTGAATTCATGCTGAGAACATACACGCAGGAGAACCATAAAAAACAGGTATATTTTGTCTATGAAAAAGTCAACAGAACAAAAACTAAGAAATATGGTTTCCGGGCTTCAGTGCCGTGGTCGGTTCACCTCTGTGGAGGAGGTTCCTTCGGACGTTTCGCTCACAATTGGGGTGTGCATCTTCCGCTTGTAATGTTGTATTCGCGAATAGCGACATAAAACTGATACTTGGTTGAAAGATCTTCGCAATTAATAGTCTCAGCCTGGCTACTTACTTTGTTTTGACTAATTTGTTTTCGTTTTTCGTGGGGTGACTGGGTTACCTGACCGGATGGGATGTTGCCATTTTCTATCTGTCCACTCATTGAGTCTTGAAATAGTTAATAAATTGAATTTGAATAGGAACAGGTAAGATATTGACTATTAACATTGAACCTGTCAACAACACTAATTTCAATTACCATTCATTCGATTTTGAAAAAAATATAGACGTTTGGATAGAGAATAAAGAGAGCTTTAAGATGATGTATCACTCGACCCACGTTCCCTATGATGATTCGGAAGGGGGTAGCCGCCCCCGTCAGGGGGATGAAGTTGCTCGACTAAATCCATTACTTACATGTGTCCCCCTAGAAATTAAAATCGACCTGTTTTCGCGTTTCCGAAAATAATTTGTCATTTTCCAGTAAATCCGGGTGGAAAGTTTTCGTTGGGACACCCTGTATATATATATATATATATATATATATATATATATATATATATATATATATATATATATAATCAGCTGGGGACTTTACAAACTAACTTTTAACAAACTATTAGTAATGGATATTACCTAGTTGGTGTTGATGAATATTTTGCAGCTCCCCAGAATACTAATGAACACAATAGGATTACCGACTCTATGATTCTTTTCTCTCCTGAAGAAGCTAATAAAGATTAGCGAAATATTGAGATATAGAACGAATGAGTTTTATTGGTAAACAGACCGCAAACCCGAGAAGTCCCCAGCTGATTTTGTAAAGTTCGGTCGAGAATTCATCCCTATATATATATATATAGAATTGGAAAAATCTTGAGGTTGCAGTCTTATGTTGGTCTTAAAGAAAACTCTTTGTTATTTTGTCAAGCTTTCAGAAAAGTATATTTCCTTCCTCAGGACAAATAACTTGAGTAAAAATTTAAATTAGCATCAGTAAAGTAAAAAATATTGTATAAAAATTAAAATGCGGACTGACAGTATATTTTATTGAATATAATATATATATAGATATATATAATATATATATTATAATATAGATATAATATATATATAATATAGAGATTATATATATATAATAATTATATATTATATATATATAATAATTATAATATTGTATATTATAGTATAATATAATAATATAATATTATATATATATAATATAGAGAGGAAATTGTATCGACCGGCTTATTCTTTGAGAAAGTGTTTTCTATCGAGAAAATTGTTAAAATTATATAAAAGCACGTGTTGTCCTTGAAGAGGCAAACAACCGCGCCGAGTAATTTTATTCGACTGACTAGCCAAGACCAATGACAAATGACATGAGACAATTGATAAATGATATATGACAGGTGACATGAGCCACACGGAATCTTAATCATGGGGAGTGACAGATGACACTACAACCTAATGATACAGATCTGTGATGGAGCTACATGGAACAATAATTATGAAATGTGAAATTTGGAATATGAGAACAATATATTTTAATGGTGTAGGTGACAAATGAGCTGAACCAACAAAGGAAACATATCCTGAAACCATGAACACTCGACCTAATGCTAACAATAATACATTACTGAAATATATGGAACAAAGTTGTATGAACAGTATTTTGATGGAGGAATTGAATTATATTGAATTAATTTGTGAAGTCAATATTCATTGAAGTAATCCGTTGATTGTCTCCAAACCTTGTATTATCTGCAAAAATTAAATAAGAGTAAATTTCACTCAAGTGATTTACATCTGTTTTTTTATTCAGCGCATTATCCGCTTGTGCAATGTGAACCATTTCTAAAAAAAGCCTTTTGGCTGTGTTTTTTTCTGTAGATAAAATTTTTACCGAATTATAATCCATACAATGTCCTTCCTTAGCAACATGTTCACTCAGTGCACATCTCTCCGGGTGTAGTCTACTGTCGCTCTTGTGTGACACAATGCGGTCCTTAAGTGGTCTGGACGTTTGTCCAATGTATTGTTTTTCACAATTTTGACACTGTATACAATAAACTACATCCGAACAGTTTATGCATGGAGTCTTGTCTTTTAATTTGGAAAAAATTCTCTTGATAGGCAAAACATTTTTATTGGATATTTTTATATTTTCTGAAAAAGATTTGAAAATTCTGGATAGTCCAGGGGTGATGTCTTTAATGAACGGTAAAGAAGCATAAAAGGAAAGAGTCCCAGTGACTTCAGCAACTTGCGTATTGACTGGAGATGGAGAAAGTGTATTATTAATATTATTACTATGTAAGTTTATGTCATCCATGGATGAGGTATTATACAAGATCTTTTTTTCCATGATTATTTTTAACATATACGCCATGTAACCTCGAAACAGTGTAAGTTATTCCACGTTTTTCGTTGGCGTAATTCTCATAGTTGTCTTTACATATTTGTAGTTTCCCTGAAGATGATAATAAAAAGTTATTGAAAGCTTGGAACAAGTGTATAAGAGTACCCTTATTGGCCTGCTGCATATGCCAAATATTAAAAAACTCATTTCCTAATTAGTCAGCAAACAAGACTACCCTTTTCTATATATATATATATATATATGTCAAATATGTCATCCTACTTTGAAGATGAAAAATTTTAAAAAATTATTCGATTTTCTTTCAGACAATTCTTATCCTAAACGACTCCTCAATAAATTAATATTTTCCTCTAATAATTTTCCAATTCAAATTAGCAACAATACCAATTTCGCTAATAACGAAAATCCTGTAACAAACATCATTAAAAAATTTCGATCCTTTCCATATATAAAAGAACTCACTTCCAAAATTAATAATGTTCTGAAAGAAGAAACTAATATTATCTTATCTAATAAACCAGTTAAAACTGTCAATAAATTATTTACCAAATTGAAAGATAAAACTCCTATACTGGATCAAGCAGGAGTTGTCTACAAAATTAACTGTCGTGAATGTGAAAAAAACTATATTGGTGAAACATCAAGAAATTTGAAATCAAGGATTGTTTCCCACAAAAGTGATATACGTTTAAGACCCAATGCTTGCGCTTTATCACAACATGTAAATGTTACAGGACATTCCATTGATTTCAAAAATATTTCAATTCTAACTAAAGAAAATAATTTATTCAAAAGATGTTTTTTAGAAATGGTTTACATAAAGAATGAAAAAGATTCAATGAATAAGAAGACCGATTTTCAAAATTTAAATATAATTTATTCTAATATTTTAGATATTGAAATAAAATTAAGCAACAATAAAAATCATAGAGTATCTATTTCATCAATAACTTAAATCGACCTTTTACAATAAAATTTATACCAATTCTATACACCCTATATCCATCTTTCATAAACTTCAGATTGACTTTTCACTTTTATGTCTTGAAACCATTTATTTTTCTGAATGTTATTTTATCTTATACTCATATACTGTAAGTACCTTTATTTGATATGTTCATTAGCAGTTATACCTATTCTTTTAGAGTGACTGAAGAAGAAATTAAATAATTTCGAAAGCTCTCACAATAAAGTAGAAAAGAGTTTGATTGAAAAGCAGCTGCAACCCCACAAAATAACTACTTTATTTTGAAATAAATTCAGCTACAAACATAAATCGTTATATATATATATATATATATATATATATATATATATATATATATATATATATATATATATATATATATATATATATATATATATATACTTGAATAGTAACACAAATTATATCACAGTCAAAGTGATCATTTTATTGTAAATAAATGAATTTCTATAGTGAACTTCATATAAGTAAATGAAAACAAATATTAGTTAATATTGAAGTAATATGTTTCTCTGAGTTAACAAATATTAAGTTTGTATCAAACAACTGATTCATTTGAAATTTTCAAACAAATCATTTATTAGTAGTATAATTACATTAGTTTGGCCATATTCAAAAGCATAATTTGTTAACATTTAAGAAAATTTCTTTACTGCTAACAAACTGTTCTCTCAGTGCACACAAGACACCACAAAAAGTAAGTTCTGAATTGTAATTAGATATTATACATATTTCACTATCTCATTATAATGTTCAACAATATCATGGGATGTTTGATATTGAAATTTGCATATTTAAATTCAAAATTCATGTCTTTATACCAAACATTGAGGGTAAAATTTTTTTGAATGATCTTAATTATCACCATTTCTACAAATGAATAAGACAATTAATTTTTTTTTGCAGAAAGGAACCAAGCCTCTTATCCCAATTCCCCGATGTGTCAGTGTAATACATATGTTCTCAGTTGATGTTTGTGGGATGGGTCTCTTCTGCCTGAAAGATTTATGCATGTACTATCGTCTCCTTATCAAAATCACTTTTGCTATAATATGTGGCTTGGTTCCTTTCTAAAACCAGTCAAATTATTCGAGGAGCTGTATTCAATCTTCTGCTTACTACCTGGTTGAAAAAATATCTTGTCATTCAAATAATTCTTTTTATTTAGTACATGACAAGAAAAGAAGTTAATAAATTAAAATTTTTTTCTAGGCAGACTGGGGAGACTTTTCTGCCAACAAATTAGGCCAACCCATAAAAAGGAGGAGACCAAACATTCATCTACTCTCATCAAGCCAATTGGCTGAAGAATATTTGAAATTGGCAAGAATAAAACAAGAACTATATGAAGCTGAAATGGAAAATATGAATCGGCGACATCAAAGAGAAGCCGAGATTTTTGATCTAGAAATACAAAATTATTGCTAGATATTGAAATAAAAAAATCTGAAATACAAAATATCAAATTAACTCGGAACAACTTGTCACTTATTCATATTCAAAATGAACTGGGAATGTTGTTAGACAATGTTTTTCTTCAAGCCAACATCTAAGTTATTTTGTTTAATGTTTTCAACAGAATGTTATTTATTTTTTCAATAATATGCTTTGGGGTTAATGAAAACGTATTTTGATGTTATATGTATATTCATTCAAGGGTATAAAGGATTATTCTAAATTTGAAAAATAATCATTGATAAAACTCCTCTGTGTCTGAAATGCAAGAGCAGAATGGTGTTCTTGGTGAAGAGGAATATGTGGCACTTTATCTACCTCCATCACGTTTAAGAATAATTCTAAATCTTCTGGATCTGGAAGGTCACCTTCATTATTTTGTATGCAAATATTATGCAGAACACCAGTAGCAATTATTATTTCCAGGGTTGTCTCAAGTTTCAAGCGGCAGCCATAAGCCAGTATGAGAAATCTCCTTTTACAAACTCCTATTTGCCTCTCAACAGTGTTGCGAGTCCTAATGATAGACTCATTATAAAGCTGTTCGGCAGGAGTTTTTGGATTCAACAGTGGAGTCATGAGATAAGGTTTAAGATAGTATCCGCTGTCCCATGCAAATAAATATAGAACTTGAGAAGATATCCAATAAATCTCCAGAATTTATACTTTCTAGTCAGTCATGAAAAAATTATTTTATATAACATCTCACCAAGTAATACACTATTTGGAAATGAATTATTCTCGAATCTTTGCTTCAATCTGCTGTTGTTGAATATTGTACTATCATGTGTGGAGCCAGGCCATCTTACCACTAAATATAGGATCTTCAAAGTTGCACTTGTTACAGTCTGGACATTTATTGAAAAGTACCCTTTTCGATTCCTGAAGACCTCTGCATCATCTCCTACAATAAATCACATTTATTTATCCGTATTCATGTTCAATTCAAGAAAGAAAGTTGATAAATGACTTTAAATTAGTTGATGCAACAAAAATTGTTTCTGTAAAAAAGCTCGACATTCACACCTGGAGACTGGATTCTTATGTGCCTTCCATCGACTGCACCAATTACCGGGGGAAAACGTGCTCTCTCATAAAATTCCAACTGTCCTTGATAATAAATATCTTCCACCGTTTCAGGCATCCGAATGAACTGTCTACTTTTTCTGTCAATGCCCTTCCCACTCTTTTTGTTATCCGTGACACAGTTGACAAATGGACTCCCCCGAAGTCCCCAATAGAAGCTAAGTGGGTTCCCGTGGCACATAATCCCAAAAATATCAATAGCTGTTTTATTGGAGCTACACTGTTATTTCTATAATCAGAAATAAGCCTTTCAAAGTTAATTGATAAGGTACCAATATTTCAATACTTACAAATGCTCAATTTCAGCTTCAATTTCATTCAATATAAATATTGCAGTGGGTTTTGTTACCCGAAATCTTGTGAAAAACGTAACCCAGTAAACATAAAAACATAACTTAAACATAACTGTCATATCACATTGTGACTTGGTGATGTTATTCAGAGATATGCTTGATGTACAGATACGTTGCGTCCATATGCCTTTGTGCATCTTTTAAATATTACAATGTAATGTTAATTACTTAACATTACATAAATGTATCATATTTTGCGTAATTTTAATGTGACTTTATTACATACATATAATGTTACTCAAAACATCTATGCAACATTTGTAACATGTAACATTGTAACATCAAGGTGGAGCATATACTCATGGTTTACCAACACTTTTTTCTATATTTTAGGTATATTTCTGGAATTTCAGTAGTCACTTCTCCGTAGATGAATAACAACAATAGCAATTAACAAAGTTATTCATCTACCAAAGAGTGGCGATTGAAATTCCAGAAATACAACTTTAAGTGTAGAAAAATAAGTTTTGGTAAACAATGAGTATAAGCTCCACCCTGTATACTAAGAAATAAAATATATATCTATATATAAGGGGGTAATGAGTAAAAAATACCAATCAATCAAAAAACTTTATTGTCAATGATTAAAATCTCATGGATAAAGCGTTATAAAACAAGACAGTTTTACATCATTAACAATTAAATTAAAATTAGCAGTATAAAAAATATAATCTTGAATCACTATGAACAGACCAAAGTACCTAATAATATGACTTACCACCTGAATCAGATGAAAAATTTATTGATAGATCTACCAAAGTTAAGTGTTATTAGAGGAATAATATTGAATGAAAACCTATTTCTTTCGAAAAATAAAAACAGATATACTGAATCAATAATTATATGGTTGTTGTCTTGGTCACTTCTCCTTTCTTTTTAGTTTCTGCTCTGCTAATGTCATTCAATCCATCAATATGAGTCAAACTCTTCATCTGTGATTGAACTGCAAACATCTTTTACATATTCTGAAAATATAGTCATTACAGTCACTGAAAACTCATATTAATCTTTATGATATAAGAAAACGACCATCCAATAGTTATTAATCATTCTATGTGGCCCCTAGAGGTAAAATAAAAATAATTACTCACGTTTCAGTATGTCCATATTATCAATTCGAAACTTTTGGATTTTTTTCTTTGCCCAGTCCAGAAGGGCTCATCTTCGATTAGTTCGGAACAACAACTGCTATTTAAGTTTTTGTAATCTGATCATTCAATAAGTACCAGTTTGTACATGAAAACTGATAGAGGAATGTGAAAGGACACTACCAAACTGAAAAGAAAGAGAAAATGCAGTTATTTTATTGATAATTTGTATTAATATTATCATAGATTAATGAAATTAAGAAAGATCAGAACACTCTGTATAAAATATATAATTTAGAGTTCACTTACAAATTAAGTAGCTCCAATATTGTTGTTTTAGCAAGCTAAATTCATTGGTTTCAGTTCCAAAAATTTCTTGATCAATCGGTTCAAAATAATTTGACACAGCTCCAGATATCAGCAACCATTTCCATGCTGTCCAATATCTGATTAGCAGGAACCACAACTGATAGCTTTTCTACTATTCATAGCATCATATGTAGATACTCTCTAATCAATAGTAGATATCACTATATTCACTACATAACCAAAATGATAAAATATCAATCAGTGGATGGAGTAGTGGAAAATCATAATCTTACCATGAAAATTATGAGTTTTGCAATCCCATCGATTCCGATCACTTTTAAGTAGTTTGAATTGTATTTTAATTCTATGAACTCAAAACTCCTACCATGCCCGCCATGATTATTAGGATAAAATGAACGATGGCGTCAGTGATATATTTATTTCATATTTACAGGGTAACATTGTTTGAGCGTGGATATCATTTTTTAACGTAAATTTTGAGTTTGTCGACATTTATGATATATGTTGTTTTTTATGTGGTTAGGAGGTTAGGTTTTAGGTTATGTTGAAATGTCATATGTCATGAATGACGTCATGACGTGGTCATTACCCAAAAATTACATTTAAGGTCGCCGTTTAGTACGGCTTGACAAACTAATCCGACAGAGGAGCCACCATGCCTTATGTTTAATATTTATCCAAGTTTCCCTCCGTGCAAATGAGTAATGATAGTCAAAACTAATGTCTACTACGACTACGCTTTGCAAACGCTGAGGATGGGGACGGCGACGGAGCCAGTCTGTTGCCAATACTGTTACGTATTCCGTATAATACATCTCTGACTATCAATTATCATTTGGTTTGGAGATTATTCAAGAAGAAATGATTCATTGAATACTTATTTCAAATCAACTTTTTTTTAAAATGAAATTTAATGTTGTTATTCATTACTATCAGGTACAACAGGGAATATCTTCATTATTTATCGTTTTAAAGTAATTTTCCGGCCTTTCAAGAATGAAACTTTTCACAACAAATATGTTTTTATCGTTCGACAATTGTTCCATAAATTTCCGCCCAAAAAAATTATATTTAATCGTCATTCAGTGCGTTGGTAATACCGAAAGACTGGAAATAATTGAATTTTACCAATTATAGGTAATTTTTTCGCTTCAGGAAATTTCAACGTTTCACGACAACTTTGATTTTGTCATTCGACAATTGAATAGTTCATTTTCAGTCGCAGAGAAAAAAATAATACAACCAAATAATGTGTGTAAATTACTAAGAAAATGGAATTTCTTCATTAATTATCGTTTTAAAATAATTTTCCGGCTTTTCAAGAATGAAAATTTCCAGGCAAATATGTTTTCGTCCAGTGAATTTGTGAGCCTACAAAAAAATATTCAAGTTTGATGAGTTTTTTCATTGAACACTGAGTTTTCCCATTTTTCACAATAAAATTTTCATTTGTTTCAAAAAGAATGCATAATCCATACATATTTAACAATAGTTTAATGAAAAAAGTTCAAATTGTCCCCATAGGTATGCGGTGTTCCAATAAAAAATACATAATAAGCTGTAAAGAAAAGATTTTTCGCATTTGTTTTACTTCAAATAGACTTCGACAATTACACAACAATTATTGGTTACCACAGTTATAAAATTTGATGTTTATTTGTCAAGTTATATCAGTGGCAGTGCTAACTTAATATAAAGTTAGCACAGCCGCCCCATATAAAAAAAAAACTATGAGCGCGACAAATTTTTTTCGTTCACGACAAATTCTCGACAATTATTCAACAATTATTGGAATTGGATTCATCGATTTTCCGGCAAGTGGCCTTGCTAACTTTATATACATTACTTGGCTCTGCTGTAATGATGACATTTGTATAAACGCATGCGCTTGCAGCTGCTTCCACTCTTTGAAGGTTAGAAGAAACGCTAAACGTTTTGGATATTTTGTAGAAGTCTCAAGAATGTATTTGTTTTACGACCGGATTACCTCCAGAAATTTTCAAAAATAACTCTCTTTGGGATAACTCAGTTTCTCTACAGTTACACAAAACATTATCAGAATGTCATATCCAGAAAATCAACGCAAATTCCACCAATAATAGTCTCCAATGTATCAATGTTATTTTGTCCAACCATAAGTAGACACGTTGGGAAATGTAATGTGAAATATGCAATATATTTATATCAATTGCTTTCGTTTCAACAGAAATAAAATCAATATTCGCTCATTTTCGAAAATTCGTCTTTTTTTGCTCACTCTGTATCGAGTCACGTAAAAGTAAAAAATAATTTACCTTTATTCTCTGTGAAATATCAAACAATCCACTCATATGATCTCCCATAATTTATCACTTTTTTTGCTCACTCTGTGAAATGTAGGAAAACCACATTTTTGCTAGAAGCTCGAAAACGAGTTAAAAAAAGCGTTTTCTTCATGTAAGTAGGTACACCATAAATAATAGATATATTCGAAGTCAATTGATAATTTTCATAGCATTATAAATCAAGAAAAATCCACTGGTAAACACTTTTTTGCGTATTTGGCGTTAGACATTCAAGCATTTTTGTAGCTCGCCCTGTAGAGCCAGGAACATTTCAAATGAAGAAACATTTCTTTCTACCTCTAAAATGATTAATCCCTAACTCAAAAAAATCCACTCTAGGAATAGATGTTTCCAGTGGCATATATGACCCTTCATAATACATTGTCATCGGACTCATAAACACCTGCCCAATTTCATGATGATCGGGCAACTATAAGTGGGTCAAAATTCACTTGCAAGATTTCACCTCAATATACAAATGAATGAACAGAGAAAAAAACGCACGTTTAATAAAATCTTGAAAAAATTTCAGCGTTTTCAAAAATATTGAATAAATTAACTGCGAGATGTACACTATCCTCAGCAAGAAGTTTAGAGAAATTACTTCGCATGTGCTAGGAAAAGTTTCGTTGTATTACATATAGATTGAAACTCCGGATCCCGTCATCGATTGTTGATTTTTATTTATGCATCCTCAAATAGCACTCCATGATACGCTTATGATTTATTTGGGGATCCGAAACAACACGTCTTTATTTCATTTTCTTGTCCTGGCTCCTCCTACCAATGTTATCAAAATCACATTCTGTCTCATTGAGTAAATTGAATGAATGAAATAAACAATAGCGCTTTCTATCCGAAAACTGCCGAACTAAAAAATGAGTAAGAATGTTGGTAAAGTAGGAACTGTTTCGCGCCATATGTTCGAATTTGGCTATTTCTAGCCCATTTCTAACTTGGAATTAATCTCCCAAACGATATTGTCTGGAGATTCGTTTTCAATCGGAAATTGCACTATTTTTATCAATATTTAAATTAGCATAAAACAGAAGCCAGTATTGGCTTATTTTCCTCAATTGCTGACCAAAATAATCTCACTTTTCGAAATGAAAAAAATCTCAATATATTCACTGTGTACTCCAATCTTTTTTGAGTTCACCTACCAAATTTCAGCTCTCTAAGTGCAACCGTTTCTCAATGCTTTTAAAAGTCGCAATACACGACATTAGACGCCCACATTAAGAAACCTTTAAGATAATATTAATTCCAAGGCTCCCTGTACACATGTCAGTAATGTTTTGAGAAGGTTAGACAAAAATATCGAACAAATAACATAGCTACTCTGTCTAAGACATATCTGGGCAACATATAATCAACATTATATGTATTATCTCGGTTTCGATAGGCGGCCGCATGCCTTGTTGAAAAGCAAGTGTATTGTGAGTTGTCTAGATGCCAATCTCGTATAGTGCTAGCTGGGAGTGCACACCGACCACCCGAGGTGGTGCTGCAGGTTTTCCGGGTTTTCCTACAGCTGAAAAGTGAATACATCACCTAAACCATCAGTAAGTCGCCCCGGAGCGCCACGGCAAATAATAATAATAGCCGTCCTCTACCCGCCCAGGCTATGCCTTTGGGTACACTCAACGAGTGTTTATGAGGGAGTATTATTATTATTATTATTATTATTAATATCTAATGAATATTATTGGTTACATTATTTTGATGTTACATAAACATATAGTTGAAAACACTGTGTTGAAAACGTCAAGATGACATTAGTATAATGTTAGTTTGCCAATATCACAAAATTGCACAAAAGTTATATCTGGAAAATATTTTTGTTATGTATCATGTTTAGTGGGAAGGTCATCAAAAGTATGGAAATATTCTGCACAATTATATACTCGTCTAGGAATTCCATGTATTATCATAATTATATCATCAAGATCAATATCTTCATCAATAATAACATTATTTTCCCGGAAAACAAAAACATCCATCTTTCCGAGGGACCTAGGTGGAACTTAACCACTTAAACCGTGAAAATCCCGGGCTTAACAACAATTTAAGCATACCTTATGTACTAATTTGCTACCACTGCAACGGAATATTTGTAGATAAGTTTTCTCTTAAAGTTAAGCATAGCCTTATTTATCTAAAGGAGAACCTGTGCAAACGGCATTAATCGTTCGGCGTTCCGCCGTACGTTGAGGATAGGTTTTCATTCATGAAAGACAAATACAAACCAAAGCGTCTGTATTTAACAATATAATCAAACTGTAAATGTCAGGATCTCTCCAGATCTTGCTATTAATTTTATTTTATGATTACCTACTTCAAAGAACTATCCTATTTTTTGTTGATATAAAAACAAAAAACTAATTTTATTTCTAATCGGTTCACAATGAAATAATGCTCAGCATATCTATCAGCAGTCAGTTTGATTCTTTGTATGATCAGTTGTATGATGTAAGTACCTATTTCCTCATAATTCAGCACTAAGAATATTAATTATCCATTGGGAAATAATGGTAATGAAAGAAATTGTATAGTGTATTCCAAGCAGTTATATTCGATGTCCATATCTAAATCATCAGAGATATGTCCTCCCTTTTTTTATGACTTGAACTTGGCTCTTCAAGTTGACTGTCATTCGATATCTGAAGAAACTGAGAGTGTAGTTAGTACTTTGAGGAGTAACACCTATATCAAAAGCCCAAATAGAGTAGCGAATGTAGCATATACCTGCAGATGATATATCAATATAGTGAAGGCCAAGCCATCCTTCGGAAGGGACGTTAATCCGGAGTCAATGGATATTGGGTTTGTTAGACATCTAGGTGTACACAGTGGCTTCGGTGATAAACCTTGGTAGTAGAAATTCGCTAAATTTGAATAAAGCACAAAAGGAGAAATCTTATATGTTCCCTCTGAAAACCGATGATTAAACTTCCTGTTACAACTGCTGCATAAATCCACCAATTATATGGAAATCACATAGAAACAGAGCTGAATGTATCAGCAGATTTAATGAATGTGTGGGATCTCCTCATAGATCTTTCAGATGATAATTTAATTGATGACTTACCTCTTGCTTCACTAGAAGACACAATAAAATAGACGGAGCCAATGGCTCAATGGTTCTAGAAATATGTTTTGTGTTTCATTGCATTTTATTGAAATTACAATACAAAACATCAGAAAATATACATCACATGAGTTACTTCAAAAGACACTTACCAAAAATCAACTTATGCACAAGTATACTGAATAAACACTATAGTAACATGATTTATATTGAAGTAATAAAATAAAACCGTGGTAATTAAACAAGATTTAGATTTATCAACAGTAATATAATTTGTTTGGCATTTTATTATTACTACAGACATATTTTATCCTTGAAATATAGTTTATCCAATCTCAGTTGAATGAGTTGAATGAGCTGTAAAACCGGATTTCGCCAGGCTTCGGACAGCAATAAAAATATTAAGAGGTGATTACGGTAATTTATTCTACAGGCGGTCAGCGCATTACTGATTGCTATCCATGCTTCGAACGATTACACATAAAATATACTCAATCTGGTATTCAACTGAGATTGGATAAACTATACATACATACATATTCAATTCGCTCAACCAGCTGTTATATGATAGAACTCAAACAGAACTGTTCCAGCAAATAATGGGATAATTATCAAGCAAATTCGACAAAAATAATTCAACAGTGATACAATGAGGACAATATGCAAAAACATTTTTTGTTAAAATTTTAATCTTCTGGTCATTGTTACTAAGTGGTTGTCAATTCATGTACCTATCATACATAAATCACCTGTTAAAATAATACATTGTCTATTGGAAGCTTCAAAATTCAAAAATTATCTTACAACATTCAAATGAAGTCTGAAGTCTTTTTTACTTGGTAAATGTTTTTATACACTCGATGAGTTTTTATTCGATCTACTGTGTTTTCCTGAACGAATTTGTATTTTATCCATGTGTTACTTTTTTATAATTATTTCTTGTATTCTGTCATTGCTCCTTAGCATTAGACATTTTCTTAACGACTACAGAAAACGAAAATTTTTGATATTTGAAGAAAATAAAGAATTTGAATACCTACAGGTTGCAACTCCCATCGATGGCGATTCGAATTATTTCATTTTATTCCAATAAAGCTCTTTTATTATTATATAACTATTCAAAATATTAGTAGTAATTGTTAACAAGTGAAAATCTTATTATCATAAACTTCAATTGATATTTGTTTTCGTTCTACTAAGCTGGTAGCGATGAAATAACAGTATCGCAAAAAAGCAATGCAACTAAAAAACAGACTGATTTTTTTATGCAAACAATTTTATACTTCCTGTAATACAAATACTCAAATTTTGGGTCTCTGTTGTATTGCTCGACTTTCTTCAGTTCAACTTTGATGAATACTTCTGCACTGGGATCTCTGTTCTGTGTTTAATGGAAAATATTTCATTCAATAACAGGATACATCATGAAATTATGGACAGGTTGAGTTTTTCTCATGCAACGTCTTCACTCAAAAGGTTTATCTGAATGCACTATGTAATGTACAATTGTTGGAATGCTTGCTGTGGAAAAAAAGGAATAAGCTCTGAAAAATATCACTATGTTGAAAAAGTAAATAAAATATCAAGCAATAAGCGTAAAATAGTTTATTTTGTATTTTTACATATTTTTGAATGTTTCTTTTTTCTAAAAAATGAAAAATTTCATAAGGCGTTGTCAAGGGGATAGTGAATACCTGCCAAATTTCAAGTTAATCAGACCACTAGAAGAGGGTCAAAACAGTCTGAAAGATTTCAACTAAACGTGAAAACAAAGCTAACGAAAAAGAAATGAACAAAGGAAGTTAAACAAAAGCTTATATATAAGGAAGTCACAATAAATTATTCTTCACCATGTTGAAACTTCCTTGATAGTTAGCATAAAATGTAAGTGTTTGTCAATAATTTAATAAATTGTAATTCTCTTCAATTTGATGCAACTGCTTTATTATATATTAACTAATAAGTTGGGGCTTCCCTTTGATATTTTTTGCCATTCTTCAACCAATTTCTTTGTCATTGAAAGCTTTATTCTGTAAAAAATAAAATGTTATCAAAAAAATAGAGAGAGAAACCCATAGTATGCATTTGCTAGTTTTTATGAATACAACCCAATGTGTATTATTTTCTACTTCAAATGCTTGATAGTTACCTTTTTTTAAACTTTATTATATCTTGATATTCGATAGTAATTTATGAAAAAATTGGATATTTTTTCTAAAGAGGTTTTAATACATTCTGTTAAAATTCTATTTTGATCAAGGGGTACCTATCGAAAGATCTTCAAATGATTCTTCAACAAAAATTTTTCTTACTGAATTTGTGCAGTTCTCCAGTTTAATTGGTGTCTTGCTATTCCTCGTTCTTCAGTTTAGTGGATTTAATTTTTTTTCAATATTGGTATAAAAACCAGAGTGAAATATGAAAGTTTGTTTAGTACAAGGACTATTATACTATTTTATTTTTTTAAGCCCTACCTAGAAGTATTCAAATTTTAAAAATGATTTTAAATGCAGGATCTCATATATTCCTTATTGCAGGAATACTTGAAAACAGGAATGCAGAATAACAATTACCTTCAAGGACTCGACTTCCTTCCAATTAAATGTTTGTGTTGAAGCATCATGTTTTGATTCGGAAGTAATTTTTTACACCATTTCACTAAAAACAGAAATATTATTTAAATGTTATTGAAAGAGTTAAGAATGGTATTTTTAGCAACTTAATATTTGCTTGAAATGTTTGTATTCAGAAATTGACAACAAAAGAAAGAAAATACAGTAAATTTTATGTAACTGAAATTGTACATACTTGTACCAAATAAATAAATCTGAGTTCAGAAGGTTGATCTACTGCTTGGAGCAAGAAACCCATTTGTTTTATGGACCCGCATCATATGAAAATGGAAGCTAACAGTGGTAACGTAAGTTATCCATTACAACATACTGACACTTGAACCAAACAACAGAAACGTTATTTCCTTTTCATTATGATCATACAATAGATTTGTATTCAGAAAGTATATGTATATTGAAAACATGTGATCATTAGGTTAAAAAATAAAATATAATTAAGTAGTAGTCACTTTGAATCAATGTAAATTCAAATTGGTTGAATTTGTTCCTACCATCAAACATATTTCTTTTAAAAAGTCTAAGTGAATTATAATATTGTATATAATTAATTTTTTCAAAGAAATTCCATTCCTAACCTGTTAGTTTCAAGTCCGTCATCACTCTGAATAATTGGTCCAGATGTTGTTGACGTGGATGTTGAAGAAACTGAAGACTTTGAATCCACAAAATGTCTGGAAGTGCAAGAAATTATGAAACACAAAACATAGGACTATCACATTTTCTAAATTCTTTCATATGTACATTCCACAAAAATAGGATAACATTGGTGTATGTCTCATGAAAAATGGATCATTTTTAAACTTATTGTAAAAAAATATATTTTTGTTTATTATTTGTGTATTTTTGTGTGTTTAGCCTTTGAATGTCACACTATTTCAGAGACTACAATTTGATAATGAAATTTTCTGAGAAATCACTAATAGGTAATTAAAATCTTATAAGCCAAACTGAAGATTGTAATTCTAGTAACAATATGTTATTACGACTGGCAAAAATTCGATCAATGAGAAGATGTAAGTTTAATGAAAATGGGGTTTTTCATTACTGACAGTTTCTCATTGATAGAGCATAGAACAATACTACCTACTGATCCAAATGAAAAAAAACTCACATTATTGGAAGTGTTCTCACTGGAGGCTTTCTATGAATAATGGGCAAGGCACCAAACTTCAAATATCTTTTACCACTGGGTTTAGTGATAATTCATCTTCGGTGAAGTGGTCTGAGCAAACAAATTTGACGATAGTATCTACGTTTTCCAACCCCAGAAAGATAACCATTGAGTTCTCCCAGGCTCTGCAGGAAATTTATTACATTGAAATATCAGGTTGATAAATTGCGTAATTTGCGTAAATAGGTAGGTATTAAGTATTTTTACTTTTTCCAATGGAATGAAATGGTTTTTAACATTTAACAATTCGAAAAGAAATATACACAATACAATTATCTCCACTTTCAAATGATTGTGTATATTTTAATTACAGCTTAGTGCTACATATCTTAAAATTCAATTTTAAAACCAACAAACAACACGTCGATGGAATGAACTCGATTTGAAACATACTGTTGCGTTTTTCAGGTTCAATAAGTGGTACACTTACTTATAAACTCGCCTTTATTGTCACAGAACAAATAATACAACTGACAACACTGTTTGACACTTTGCAGTTCAAATAAATACTTCAAACTTCACTTGGTAACGTTACAACAGTCAAATGTTAAAAAGTAAACAAAACTCGAAAACTTCCCAAACTTGGCAAATCTGATCGTATTTATAGGATAACATTATTCTAGAAGCTATAGAACTTTCAACAGAACATTCCATACTAAGTTCTCGAATAAACTTTAATGATTCTAGTACATTCTAATGGGTTTCTAGAAGGCAAACAGAAGGATTCATGATTTTTCTATCTACTACCAGGTTCGTAACACTGCCTCCTCTTCTAGGTTATTCCGTCCTGGATAACATCATCTCCATCTTGATTGTCTCGCTGGAAACAATTTGGAGGGTCGTGGCCTCGGTATTCTGCTAACCTCTCCACGTGAACAACTTTGGGTGTGCCCCTTGGGGTAAGCTGGATGCGGTACACCAAATCGTTGATTTTCTTTACGACGACATAAGGGCCTGTCCAGTTCCTCTGTAGCTTGGGACATAGTCCTTTCTTTCTTTGAGGTTGGTACAGCCAAACAGCATCACCTGGCTCAAACATAGTCCCTGGAGTATTCCTGTCAAATCTCTTCTTCATCTTGTCACTGGTGATTTGGAGACGATGTCTGCAGAATTCATGCACTCGAGCCAGTCTTTGTCGAAATGTTTTGACAAATTCTGGAAGAACTTTGTCCTCATCTACATTCCTGGCGGGTGGCATTCCAAATAGCAGATCGATTGGCAATTTAATTTCTCTCCCAGTGATTAACATTGAAGGGGTATATCCGGTGGACTCATGCTAGGCACTTCGATACGATAGGAGAAATAGTGGCACCAACTCATCCCAATCCTTTTGATTCTTGGAGATGAACATCGACAGATACTGGCTGATGGTTTTATTGTGTCGTTCAACCATTCCATCTGATTGTGGATGTAAGGCTGTTGTGCGAGTTTTCTTCACGCCTAAAATGTACATCATTTCCTGCCATAACTCGGATTCGAAGTTTCTTCCTTGATCTGAATGTAATTCTAGCGGAACTCCATGTCTGGCTATCACATTTTTTAGGAAGGCCTTTGCAACTGTCTTTGCCTCATGGTTTGGAATGGGCACAACTTCCGGCCATTTGGAGAAATAGTCCATGGCTACCATCAAGTATTTATTTCCATGCTCAGTAACAGGAAACGGCCCCAGAATGTCAACTGCTACTCTTTATACTCTTTCGAATGGTTCACCAGAAAGATACTGGGCCATTTTTCCTCGACTTCTGGCTTTCGGTCCCTTCTTTGAAGAACATAGATCACATCTCTTACACCATTCTTCAACATCTCGACGGCAATTCACCCAATAGAATCGATCTCGAACTCTAGCTAGGGTCCTCTTGATTCCGAAGTGTCCACCGGCACGACTACTATGAAGTTGTTCAAGCACATCTTTGACATGAACCTTTGGCAGCACCAGTTGGTACACCACGGTTGCTCCATCTGGGCGCTCCCATCTGCGATGCAATAGGCCATCACGAAGACATAGGGAATCCCACTGAGCCCAGTATCCTTTGGCAACTGCATACTTCCTGCCACTCGGGTCTTACTCCATTTTTTAGCCAGCTTAGGACTAACTTCAGATGGTTATCTTTCTTCTGACTTTTCCTCATTTCTTCTGTTGTCCATAAATCAGATTCTTCGGACTCGACTCTCACGGTAGTGGCTTGCAAAATTTCCTTGCACTGCTCTTCATTGTAGAAGTTGGCCTCTTTGTTTTCAAGTTTCTGACAATACCGGCATTCCTGCTCCAAGCATGGACGTCTTGATAAGGTGTCTGCATTGCTGTGTTTCCTGCCCCTACGATGAATTATTTTGAAGTCATATTGTTGGAGTCTTTCTGTCCATCTGGCAACTTGACCCTCAGGCTTCTTGAAGTTCATTATCCACTGCAGACCGCTGTGATCAGTCCTCACGAGAAAACGTCTGCCATAGAGGTAGGTGTGGAAATGTTCAATGGCTTTGACTATCGATAAAAGTTCTTTTCTCGTAACACAGTAGTTCTTTTCGGCTTTGCCCAGAGTTTTACTATAGTAGGCTATAACTTTCTCTTCGCCATCCTGTTCCTGAGATAAAACAGATCCGATACCATGCTGAGACGCATCACAGTCCAAAATGAAAGTGCCTTTCTCTTGTGGATAAGCTAAAATAGGTGCAGTTGTTAATTTCTTCTTCAGTTCAGTGAATGACTGCTGACAATCAGAACTCCAATCAAACTGAACGTTGTTCTCAGTCAAGCGATGGAGTGGCTTGGCGATTTTTCCAAAATCCTGTAGGAATTTTCGATAGTAAGTGCATAATCCCAAGAAACTTCTTACTTCGTGTTTGTCTCTGGGACGTGGCCAACTCCTAACAGCCTCGATTTTCGCAGGATCGGTCTTGATTCCTTCGGCCGAGATGACATGGCCTAAGAAATTAACTTCCTTTTTAAATAAACAGCATTTATTTGGATTGAGCTGCAGGTTGGCGTTTTCTAACCTCAAAAATACTTCTTCCAAATTTTTCAAATGTTCGTCAAACGTCTTTCCCATTACCATTACGTCATCCAAGTAGACAAGGCAGGTTTTCCATGTGTAATGTATCACTCTGTATTTATAGTCTGTCTGCAAAAACTGGCACGAACTCGGCCAGTGCTTTTTTATAATGCACCTCAACGATCGCTGCTGTAAACGGATTCAGTAATATATAGGAAATTGAATAAATTGTTTCATTTTGATTCTTTTGAAATATTACAGTTTGGCGACGAGGATGGGATTCTTTTTTTTTAATAGTTTTACTGCACCGGAAATTGTCGGTCAACCGTTTAAATAGTATAGTGCCCGGAGTTTTTATTTTTCATAGTGAATTATAAAAAAAAATTACTTCGTTCATTGGACATTTGCGAGAATTTAACTCAAGTATTTGTGATTGGCGTATCTTCAAGAAACAATTGTCACAGTACTTCATCGCAAATAAGGTGGAAGATGCAAGTACCAAACTAAAAAAATAGTTGCCACGAAAAGTTTGGAATTGTTGGCGAGTTTGTGCATACCGTCACTGCCTGAAGAAAAAACGTATGAGGAATTGGTGACATTATTTGATACTCATTTTTCTTCGACTCAGTTAGTTTTTCCAGAAAGGCAAAAATTTTATTGTGCTGTTAAATCTAAGGATGAAAGTGTTCAAGAATGGGCAGCTCGTATAAGACAACTTGCTTGTAAATGTGAGTTTAAGTCGAATGAACTGAACACTTTACTGCGTGACCGTTTCATAATGGGTTTCGACAAAGGGCCCATAATCAATCGACTTCTTGAGGAAAAAGAAGATGGGCTTACTTTCGAAAAGTGCATTGAAATTGCATGTAATAAAGAAGCAAGTAATAAAGTTCGCGATATTTCCGGTCTGAAAATTGAACAAGAACCGGAAATTTTTCGAATTGGAGCAAAAAAGCAGCAAAGTGGTACTGGTAACAAAAAGGTTGGTGGTTTCAACCGTTTTTCTGCCACTAACAATGGATTCACTCAAGTTCTTCAACGGGAGTTGAGTGTGGTGTATGTGGTAAGAAGCATCCAGGCCAATGTAAGTACAGAAATTGTGTTTGTCATCTGTGCGGTATTAAAGGACATTTGGCTTCAAAGTGCTGGAGAAACGCGAAAAGACACCGTAAAAACAATAATAACAATTTCTTAAACTCCGAAACAATTGATCAACTTTTTGTAATGAATACTAGAAATTTTTAACCGATTTCAATACATGTAAATGTAAATGGTAAAAGCATACAGTTTGAGTTGGATACCGGTGCCAGCTTAAGTTTAATTTCTAAAGAATTACGAGATAAATATTTTCCTGAGGTTGAAATTGATTCTACTGATAAAGTATTTTCGACTTATACTGGAAATAAAATTTATCCTATTGGAAAATTTCGTGTTGAGATTTTTTACAATAATATTACTGAACAAACATTTTTGTATGTTATAAATAATGGAGGTCCTCCTCTGTTAGGAATAGACTTCTTCAACAAGTTCAATTTGAGTATAAATAAATTAAATGATGAGAAAACTATACTAAATAAATTTTACGATGAGTTTCCATCAGTTTTCAGTGGTGAATTAGGGCTTTTCAATAAAGGACACATTCATTTGAAATTGAAGGAAAATACTCAACCCAAGTTTTTCAAAGCAAGAAATAAATAGACTGGTAAAATTGAATGTTTTGAGCCCTGTTGAATATAGTGATTATGGCACCCCTGTAGTTCCTGTACTTAAACGTAACGGTACAGTACGATTGTGTGGTGATTATAGTTTAACTTTGAATCCAAATTTGGAAATAGATAAATTTCCTCTTCCACGAATCGAAGAATTGTTTGTAAAACTACAGGGTGGTCAAATTTTCACAAAACTCGATCTGTCGAATGCATATCAGCAAGTGTTACTTTCGCCAGAATAAAAAATTTTAACCACTGTTACTACACATAAGGGTCTGTTTTGTTATAATCGACTCCCCTTTGGAATTCATTCTGGGCCTTCAAAATTTCAAAAAATTATGAACACCTTGTTTGATGGTTTGGAGGGCGTTGCTTGTTTTCAAGATGATGTGTTGGTAACTGGAAATAATTTTAATGACCATGTTGATAAGGTAAGGTCTGTTTTGATGAAATTGGCAGAAAATGGTTTGACTCTAGAAAAATCTAAATGCCAGTTTTTTGTTGATAGCGTAACCTATGTAGGTTTCGTAATAGATAAAGAAGGTCTGCACACTTGTCAAGATAAAATTGATGCAATTGTTAGGGCTCCTGTACCACAAGACATTACTCAATTAAAATCTATATTGGGTTTGATAAATCATTATAATAAGTTTATACCCAATGCATCTACTGTATTACAACCATTATATAATCTTTGTAAAAAAAATGTACAGTGGAATTTTGACGAAAGTTGTTTACAATCTTTCAATAAGGTTAAAGACATTTTGAGTTCTGCTGAAGTTTTAGTCCATTTTAACCCTTCATTGCTCATTTATTTAGCCGTGGATGCATCTCAATACGGCGTTGGAGCGGTAATTTGCCATTGTATCGATAATGTATATAGACCGATCGCCTATGCTTCGCGTGAGTGACAGTACTCACAGATCGAAAAAGAAGCTCTGAGCATAATTTTTGGTGTAAAAAAATTTTACCAATATTTATTTCATAAAAGATTTATTTTATTTACTGATCATAAGCCTTTAGTTGCTATTTTTAATCCGAAAAAAGGTATACCTATATATGCTGCAAATAGGCTACAACGGTGGGCTTCGATTCTGGCAAATTTTCAATATAATATTCAGTACATTAAATCTCAAGATAATTTTGCAGATTTTTTGTCTCGATTGCCTCTGAGAAACGATATTGAAGATGATGATTCTTCATTTGTTTTAAATTTCATTTCAAATAATCAAGATTTACCGATAGATTGTAGAGCAATAGCTCAGTTATCTCAGGAAGATCCTATTCTTGAGCAAGTTTATTATTTTGTTAAAAATGGTTGGCCTAGAAGAGTAAATAGTGAATTGAAACCTTATTTTGATAATAAATACTCATTTTCTATAATTCAAAATTGTCTTATGTTCGGAAATAGGGTGGTAGTATCAGAATATTTACAGGGAGACATATTAAAAATATTACACGTTTCACACATGGGAATGGTAAAGACCAAAAGCTTGGCTCGTTCCTATGTATGGTGGCCAAATTTAAATTTGGATATAGAGAAAACAATTGTTGCTTGTAATTCGCGTTCAATGAGCAGAAATAATCCACCAAAAGCTTCTCTATTAAATTGGGAGTATCCAAGTGGTCCTTGGTCCAGGATCCACATTGATTATTTAGGTCCTATTTTAGGTAAACATATTTTGGTAGTTGTGGACGCTTATACGAAAATAATACAGGAGGTAATATTAGAAAAGGAACACGATTGAGAAAACCTCCAAGTCGTTTTCAAATAAAATTTTGAATATAATATAAAAAACTAATTTTCAGAATTTAAAGGGAAGGATATTGTAATGTATCACTCTGTATTTATAGTCTGTCTGCAAAAACTGGCACGAACTCGGCCAGTGCTTTTTTATAATGCACCTCAACGATCGCTGCTGTAAACGGATTCAGTAATATATAGGAAATTGAATAAATTGTTTCATTTTGATTCCTTTGAAATATTACACCATGTCAAACCCCATAGTACTAGTTCCATAAGTCGTTCAAAGGTGGCAGGAGCGTTACATAATCCAAACGGAAGAACTTTGAATTGGTACAGCCCGTGTCCGGCAGAGAATGCTGTCTTGTCTCTGTCACCGGGATGGACTTCCACTTGCCAGTAACCGCTTTTCAAATCCAACGTTGAAAACAATTTTGAACCAGATAGTGTGATAAGCGTGTCATCGATTCTTGGCAATGGATAGCTGTCCTTCATGGTGACGTCATTCAATCGTCTATAATCCACGCAAAATCGGGTTGATCCATCCTTTTTAGTTACTGGAGGAGAACGACTTCATACTTAATGTCAGAAAGAAAATATTGCGGATCGGCAATGAAGAAATCTTCCTGAGCAGATACGAAGAAAAACTCCAACCAATGAAGATTTATGTTGAGGAAGACATCCATATTCCGAAAAACTCCGAAACCATTGTTATGGCCAGACTGGAAGGTGAACCTGGGGATTTGAGCACTGGAATAATTGAATACGATGAATACCGTAACGATGGACTTCTAATTGCCCGATGTCTTGTGAACACGGAACAACAAATTCCTGTCAGGGTTGCCAATACTACAGATATCAAAGTTTTCCTGAGGAAAAACGACCAATTGGGCATCTGCAAACCCGTCACTCGAGTCATCAATTGTGAAAACCAAACTCGAACACTTCGAAGAAAAACTACCAACATCGATCAGAGAACAATCGACAAAATGATGGAATCCACGGAACACCTATCTCTGGAAGAAAAACAGAAGGTCAAAGAGTTTCTCGATAGTCATGGAGACATCTTCTCGACAGAAACTTCAACGGGACGGAACAATCTAGTCCAACACCGAATCAACACCTGCGACGCCCAACCAATCCGACAAGCTCCAAGGAGACCATTTGCCAAACAGAGAGAGGTAGTCAACATGATCAACGACATGCTGAAGGATGACGTAATTGAAGAATCCACAAGCCCGTGGTCCTCACCGGTAGTCTTAGTAACTAAAAAGGATGGATCAACCCGATTTTGCGTGGATTATAGACGATTGAATGACGTCACCATGAAGGACAGCTATCCATTGCCAAGAATCGATGACACGCTTATCACACTATCTGGTTCAAAATTGTTTTCAACGTTGGATTTGAAAAGCGGTTACTGGCAAGTGGAAGTCCATCCCGGTGACAGAGACAAGACAGCATTCTCTGCCGGACACGGGCTGTACCAATTCAAAGTTCTTCCGTTTGGATTATGTAACGCTCCTGCCACCTCTGAACGACTTATGGAACTAGTACTATGGGGTTTGACATGGTGTAATATTTCAAAGGAATCAAAATGAAACAATTTATTCAATTTCCTATATATTACTGAATCCGTTTACAGCAGCGATCGTTGAGGTGCATTATAAAAAAGCACTGGCCGAGTTCGTGCCAGTTTTTGCAGACAGACTATAAATACAGAGTGATACATTACAATATCCTTCCCTTTAAATTCTGAAAATTAGTTTTTTATATTATATTCAAAATTTTATTTGAAAACGACTTGGAGGTTTTCTCAATCGTGTTCCTTTTCTAATATTACCTCCTGTATTATTTTCAGAACTTCGGGTAGGAGAAATGTCCCGATCAAAAAATTCAGAACTTATCATAGAGTCCCAATTATCTTTATTTATATCTCCTTCTCTTTTAATATCTATACTTTTTCCATCACTACTGTTTTCTTCCGCTATATTTTCATTACCAATTTCTGACACTGCACTAACCACTGATAATGTACTGTTTTTTTACATAAGAAGTACTTAAATCTAAATTACAATATTCCAAAATTTGATTTAGATGCCGGTTTGATCTAGTTAGTTTTTAATCCTCTGTAATCTTTAACTAATACACAATCACCATTTTGAAAAATTTTGTTTCGTTTTCCTCCATAGTATTTTCGTTGAGAGGTCATGCTTTTACTGACTTTGGAGGAAATTTCATCACTATTTTCAAATTTATCTACTGGTAATAATTAATCTAACCTACTTCTTAAATTTCTACCTAACATTAATTTAGCAGGAGAGAGTCCTGTTGAACAATGTGAAGTATTTCTATAATCTAAAAGAAATCTATTTATTAATAAATCCAAATCATTTGTATTTCGACCAGAATTTTTTGACTTAAACAAATAATTTTTTATTGTTTTAACAAAACTTTCTGCTGCCCCGTTTGTTGCAGGATGGTATGGCGGACTATGCTTGATTTCAACTCCGTTAAGCCTAAGAAAATTATTGAATTCTTCTGATGAAAAGTATGAAGCATTATCTGAAACTAAAACTTTGGGAAAACCATACCTTGCGAATAAACTTCTTAAAGCCCGAATAGTATTTATACTTCCGGTACTATTTACCACAAAAACTTCTGGCCATTTCGTATAAGCGTCCACAACTACCAAAATATGTTTACCTAAAATAGGACCTAAATAATCAATGTGGATCCTGGACCAAGGACCACTTGGATACTCCCAATTTAATAGAGAAGCTTTTGGTGGATTATTTCTGCTCATTGAACGCGAATTACAAGCAACAATTGTTTTCTCTATATCCAAATTTAAATTTGGCCACCATACATAGGAACGAGCCAAGCTTTTGGTCTTTACCATTCCCATGTGTGAAACGTGTAATATTTTTAATATGTCTCCCTGTAAATATTCTGATACTACCACCCTATTTCCGAACATAAGACAATTTTGAATTATAGAAAATGAGTATTTATTATCAAAATAAGGTTTCAATTCACTATTTACTCTTCTAGGCCAACCATTTTTAACAAAATAATAAACTTGCTCAAGAATAGGATCTTCCTGAGATAACTGAGCTATTGCTCTACAATCTATCGGTAAATCTTGATTATTTGAAATGAAATTTAAAACAAATGAAGAATCATCATCTTCAATATCGTTTCTCAGAGGCAATCGAGACAAAAAATCTGCAAAATTATCTTGAGATTTAATGTACTGAATATTATATTGAAAATTTGCCAGAATCGAAGCCCACCGTTGTAGCCTATTTGCAGCATATATAGGTATACCTTTTTTCGGATTAAAAATAGCAACTAAAGGCTTATGATCAGTAAATAAAATAAATCTTTTATGAAATAAATATTGGTAAAATTTTTTTACACCAAAAATTATGCTCAGAGCTTCTTTTTCGATCTGTGAGTACTGTCACTCACGCGAAGCATAGGCGATCGGTCTATATACATTATCGATACAATGGCAAATTACCGCTCCAACGCCGTATTGAGATGCATCCACGGCTAAATAAATGAGCAATGAAGGGTTAAAATAGACTAAAACTTCAGCAGAACTCAAAATGTCTTTAACCTTATTGAAAGATTCATAGTAGTCGTGCCGGTGGACACTTCGGAATCAAGAGGACCCTAGCTAGAGTTCGAGATCGATTCTATTGGGTGAATTGCCGTCGAGATGTTGAAGAATGGTGTAAGAGATGTGATCTATGTTCTTCAAAGAAGGGACCGAAAGCCAGAAGTCGAGGAAAAATGGCCCAGTATCTTTCTGGTGAACCATTCGAAAGAGTATAAAGAGTAGCAGTTGACATTCTGGGGCCGTTTCCTGTTACTGAGCATGGAAATAAATACTTGATGGTAGCCATGGACTATTTCTCCAAATGGCCGGAAGTTGTGCCCATTCCAAACCAGGAGGCAAAGACAGTTGCAAAGGCCTTCCTAAAAAATGTGATAGCCAGACATGGAGTTCCGCTAGAATTACATTCAGATCAAGGAAGAAACTTCGAATCCGAGTTATGGCAGGAAATGATGAACATTTTAGGCGTGAAGAAAACTCGCACAACAGCCTTACATCCACAATCAGATGGAATGGTTGAACGACACAATAAAACCATCAGCCAGTATCTGTTGATGTTCATCTCCAAGAATCAAAAGGATTGGGATGAGTTGGTGCCACTATTTCTCCTATCGTATCGAAGTGCCTAGCATGAGTCCACCGGATATACCCCTTCAATGTTAATCACTGGGAGATAAATTAAATTGCCAATCGATCTGCTATTTGGAATGCCACCCGCCAGGAATGTAGATGAGGACAAAGTTCTTCCAGAATTTGTCAAAACATTTCGACAAAGACTGGATCGAGTGCATGAATTCTGCAGACATCGTCTCCAAATCACCAGTGACAAGATGAAGAAGAGATTTGACAGGAATACTCCAGGGACTATGTTTGAGCCAGGTGATGCTGTTTGGCTGTACCAACCTCAAAGAAAGAAAGGACTATGTCCCAAGCTACAGAGGAACTGGACAGGCCCTTATGTCGTCGTGAAGAAAATCAACGATTTGGTGTACCGCATCCAGCTTACCCCAGGGGCACACCCAAAGTTGTTCACGTGGAGAGGTTAGCAGAATACCGAGGCCACGACCCTCCAAATTGGTTCCAGCGAGACAATCAAGATGGAGATGATGTTATCCGGGACGGAATAACCTAGAAGAGGAGGCAGTGTTACGAACCTGGTAGTAGATAGAAAAATCATGAATCCTTCTGTTTGCCTTCTAGAAACCCATTAGAATGTACTAGAATCATTAAAGTTTATTCGAGAACTTAGTATGGAATGTTCTGTTGAAAGTTCTATAGCTTCTAGAATAATGTTATCCTATAAATACGATCAGATTTGCCAAGTTTGGGAAGTTTTCGAGTTTTGTTTACTTTTTAACATTTGACTGTTGTAACGTTACCAAGTGAAGTTTGAAGTATTTATTTGAACTGCAAAGTGTCAAACAGTGTTGTCAGTTGTATTATTTGTTCTGTGACAATAAAGGCGAGTTTATAAGTAAGTGTACCACTTATTGAACCTGAAAAACGCAACAGTATGTTTCAAATCGAGTTCATTCCATCGACGTGTTGTTTGTTGGTTTTAAAATTGAATTTTAAGATATGTAGCACTAAGCTGTAATTAAAATATACACAATCATTTGAAAGTGGAGATAATTGTATTGTGTATATTTCTTTTCGAATTGTTAAATGTTAAAAACCATTTCATTCCATTGGAAAAAGTAAAAATACTTAATACCTACCTATTTACGCAAATTACGCAATTTATCAACCTGATATTTCAATGTAATAAATTTCCTGCAGAGCCTGGGAGAACTCAATGGTTATCTTTCTGGGGTTGGAAAACGTAGATACTATCGTCAAATTTGTTTGCTCAGACCACTTCACCGAAGATGAATTATCACTAAACCCAGTGGTAAAAGATATTTGAAGTTTGGTGCCTTGCCCATTATTCATAGAAAGCCTCCAGTGAGAACACTTCCAATAATGTGAGTTTTTTTTTCATTTGGATCAGTAGGTAGTATTGTTCTATGCTCTATCAATGAGAAACTGTCAGTAATGAAAAACCCCATTTTCATTAAACTTACATCTTCTCATTGATCGAATTTTTGCCAGTCGTAATAATTCCACACAAGCGGGCACCCTCTGAGGAAATTTCTCCCACCAGTGAAAGGCAATTTTCACTGACATATCCAAGGCCTGCTCAAGCAAAAATTTTGAAGCCTCCAACATTTGATGGGCAATGTTCGTGGTCTATGTATCGACGTCAATTTGAGGCAGCAGCAAAGGCAAACGGCTGGTCCGAGGAAGAAAAGGCCACTTCACTAGTCCTGTGTCTGCGAGGCCAAGCGTTAGAGATATTGCAGAATATCCCCGAGAATAAGCAGAAGGAGTATTCTAGAATCGTGGAAGCTTTAGAGATAAGATATGGGCAGCAGTATCTTAAACAAGTGTTCCAGAGTCAGCTAAAGAGTCGATCCCAAAAATCAAACGAATCACTGCAGGAATAAGGAGCAGATGTGCAGTGACTCATTAATTTGGCCTATCCACAAGCACCGAAAGAGTTCATAGAACAAATTGGAGTGCAAAACTTCATCGACGGCCTGAGAGATCATGACATGCAGCAAACCCTTCAACTAGGACGTCTTCAGACCATAAGCGGGGTACTAATAGCATCATTGGAGTTCGAACCGGCCAAAAATACATCAAGAAATACGAGATCCAAGTTACGAGAAGTCAAATTCATCGAAGATTCTTCTACGAGCGAGGCGCTATTGAATAAGTTATTGGACTCCATATCGGCATGGGGTAAACAAATGACTTCTGAAGAAAATAAAAGGAGGCGCTGCTATAGCTGGTCATCTACAAAGAAGCTGCTGGGAAAGATCAACGTCCAGAAGTCCAATGAGGGTAAGGACGACATCTACAAGCAATGAAGCGAGATCGAGATCCCCAAGCCCAAGAAAGGAACAACGTGGTCATTTTATCAGAGGAGGCTACAGGAAGGGAGACCTCGAACGCCTGAAAGAAGACTCTCTTCCAACCAGGAAAACGAGAATTAGTCGGCACTAGGGGGCGTGTGTCGACTTTCAGTGTTCAAAGCCCCAAGATTCCTATCTCGACGTTGAAGAGAAATGGACAAAGTCTACTAGTCCAAGGCCAATTAGAAGATCGAAGATGCACCTTCACTATAGATACAGGAGCTTCCAGAACAGTTGTTCGTCCAGACCTCATACAAAAATCTGTAAAGCCGATAAAGAGGAATATGGTTTTGGAAACAACTACGGGACAAACCTCACCAATCATTGGAGAGACGCTTGTACGCATCCAGATAGGTCCCATTACCATGGAACATTTTATGTTGGTTACAGACATAAAGGATGAATGTGTTTTGGGTCGTCCTTACCCTCATTGGACTTCTGGACCTCGATCTTTCCCAGCAGCTTCTTTGTAGATGACCAGTTTTCTTGCAGCTATAGCAGCGCCTCCTTTTATTTTCTTCAGAAGTCATTTGTTTACCCAATGCCGATATGGAGTCCAATAACTTATTCAACAGCGCCTCGCTCGTAGAAGAATCTTCGATGAATTTGACTTCTCGTAACTTGGATCTCGTATTTCTTGATGTATTTTTGGCCGGTTCGAACTCCAATGATGCTATTAGTACCCCGCTTATGGTCTGAAGACGTCCTAGTTGAAGGGTTTGCTGCATGTCATGATCTCTCAGGCCGTCGATGAAGGTTTGCACTCCAATTTGTTCTATGAACTCTTTCGGTGCTTGTGGATAGGCCAAATTAATGAGTCACTCCACATCTGCTCCATATTCCTGCAGTGATTCGTTTGGTTTTTGGGATCGACTCTTTAGCTGACTCTGGAACACTTGTTTAAGATACTGCTGCCCATATCTTATCTCTAAAGCTTCCACGATTCTAGAATACTCCTTCTGCTTATTCTCGGGGATATTCTGCAATATCTCTAACGCTTGGCCTCGCAGACACAGGACTAGTGAAGTGGCCTTTTCTTCCTCGGACCAGCCGTTTGCCTTTGCTGCTGCCTCAAATTGACGTCGATACATAGACCACGAAGATTGCCCATCAAATATTGGAGGCTTCAAAATTTTTGCTTGAGCAGGCCTTGGATATGTCAGTGAAAATTGCCTTTCACTGGTGGGAGAAATTTCCTCAGAGGGTGCCCGCTTGTGTGGAAGGTGTATTGTTTCTTTCCTCTCCTTGATCCTATCCACTTCTTCGTTGAATTTCTTGTTTACTTCTTGTGCCACCCGTTCATTCATTTTGGACAGTTCAATTTCGACCTCCTGGACTCTTCCTCTGACTTCCTGGACTTTTTCGGTGATTTCATTCTGGAAGCACTGTTGGCTGTGACTAAACTGTTGCAGGAGATCGACATGCTGCTGTTGTAACCGTTGGACTAACCGCGCCTCTTGCTCCTCTTGTTCTTGTCTTCTTTTAGGTTCTTGTTCCTCTTGCTCTTGTTTTCATTTAGCTTCTTGATCCTTTTGCTCTTGTATTCTGCGCAGTTCAAATTGTTGAAAAAGCCCTTCTTGTTTGTTTTGATCTTCTTTTCTGTATATTTCAAATTGTTTGAGAAGCTCTTCTTGTTCCAGTTTTCTTTTCGCTTCTTGTTCCTGCAAAACTGGATTATGTCTAACATCGCCATCTCGTCGTAATTCTGTGCTCGAGTATTCACCATCAAATACTGTGAATCTGCTCCCCTCTTCTTTCTTCAGTACCACTTATCCCATCGCTGTCACCAAATGTTGCGTTTTTCAGGTTCAATAAGTGGTACACCTACTTATAAACTCGCCTTTATTGTTACAGAACAAATAATACAACTGACAACACTGTTTGACACTTTGCAGTTCAAATAAATACTTCAAACTTCACTTGGTAACGTTACAACAGTCAAATGTTAAAAAGTAAACAAAACTCGAAAACTTCCCAAACTTGGCAAATCTGATCGTATTTATAGGATAACATTATTCTAGAAGCTATAGAACTTTCAACAGAACATTCCATACTAAGTTCTCGAATAAACTTTGAATGATTCTAGTACATTCTAATGGGTTTCTAGAAGGCAAACAGAAGGATTCATGATTTTTCTATCTACTACCAGGTTCGTAACAATACATAACCATTATAAAAAAAGAATCAAGAAAAGAGTTAATGGTATTTACAGAATTGTCTTTTTAACGAATCAAGACTTTAGATGAATAATTTCAATAATGGAAATCTGATTTGTCAAAATTGTAATGAATATCAACAGCAAAACTTGGCGTGATCTTGAGCGATTCTATTATACAGTACACTAGTACACAGACAGAAGTCATAAACTTAAAAAGGCGAAAAATAATTAATTTGAATGAAACTCTACGGTTACAATAATGGAAATTTAGGTTATCAAATATATAATGAATTACAGCAAAACTTACCGGTGGAAAGATCTCGTGTGATCCTTTATGAATTTCACTTCACATAAAATGCACTTTATAACCATGATTATTTAATTTAAAAAAATCACAAAAACTAACAGGACGGAAACTAGAAAATATAGTTTTAAAGCCTAGACAAGAGTTTTATACTGTTTAAATAGTTCAAATTCACGAATTCACACTTAAAAACTCCTAAAAAGTCAATGCCGACCCTCACGAACGACAATGAATTGTCTGAATATTTGATGACAAGTGACATTCATTCTCATCATTTGATTGGTCGAAAAATGATTTGAATCCCCTACAGGGAAAAAACAAGTGAAAGTTGTTTCCGAATTTTGGCACATGCGATATAGCCAAAATGCTTAAATGAAAAGGTCTATGACCATACTCGTAAGGACGAAACGGCCTGCTTGATTTAGTGACCCTAGATGTGAGTTATTTGATTCACAATTGTTCCAAAATGTTGTTGGTGAAAATCTCTACATTCCAGGAGTTCATTTCGGTTTCACTTGTTTTGTATTTTAAATTGAGTGCCAATTCCTGATAGACGAAAGTGTGTCATCAATATCATATATTTTCATTTCATGACTTATTTTGTGATAAAATGAGAGAGGTGGTTCCTCTGTTTTAAAACTATGAAAGTGGTTGGGATAGCTTCGACCAGAGTCGATCTAGGAAAGAGCGAGCATTTCCGGTGGCACTTCGAGCTGATCTTACCTGCGAAAAATGTGTGGGGTTGGAGAAATTTTTTTCTCTGCAGGCATTTATGAATTTTTGTTAGAAATCCTCATAGAAAAGTTGCGCCATATTCAGTAGATATGAGAGGACAATTCTGGATTTCCTTCGTGTCCATTTTGATTTGGAATTTCAATGTTAATATTTTGATAACACACTTTCGTCGTCCATTTTGACAAGTTCTAACCCTTTCCTCAACCAAAGGAGAGTGAGTGATTTTGACCGACAAATTTTAATTGAGAATTTTCATAATTTTATTTAGAGCGAATGTTTCTTTACTATGAAATCGAACATAAGACTATGAGAAATAATTTCTTGAAGAGCCTTTGGTGAAGTCTATCTTTGATCAGGTCTATGTCTTTAGAAAAAGACACTTCTTTCGTGAAGCCTAAATTATTTTTTTTATCATGAGGCTTATTGTTGACGCCCATTGTTAGGTCTTTCACATTAACCCATAAATATTGAAGAGGACACCTGGTTCAATTTGTCATTCATGAAGATCAAAGAGATGTTCATATCCAATACACAGGCTTGATTTATTATTACATTAAATAATTTAATATTTTTTTCAGTTCAACCTAAATAATTCAAATATTTATTCCGTTATTACTGTAACGATTTCGGGGCCGGCCCTGATCGCCTAATTAATTATACACCTTCAAAGTAAACAACATTTGCTGGCTAATGGATCAACAACGATGACTCATCGCCGAAGGAATGAAATCGAATGCCTTCGACGCTTCGAGAGTCATCTGGATGAGTCGCCCTATAGTCTGGACATTTCGAGAACTTTGAAAAGATTCTGCTTGTGGGTATACAAGGCGCTCGACAGTAGAGGGTGGATATAGAAAGTCGCAGATACAGTTCGAGAGTCCGCAGACAGAGAGCGGTGGTGAAGATAAATTGAAATAGTGACTGTGATATAAATTAAGTTATTGTTTAAAACGAGTTTTAAATAAATGACCAAAATTTGTGTATTTTTAATACATTTTGTGTCATAAGGCGGATGTTAAAAATAAATAGGTGTTCGCCGTGTTAAAAACTGATTGACATTTATCGCGCCCAATAGACTAGTGACCCGTTAAACAAACAAGTGTTTGCAAAGTGGAAAGTTTTGCGCGTCACGGGAAAATTAACACAATAAAAGAAGAGTTCACCTGGTTAACCTAAAAGTAAGCGAATTGAAGCAAGAATTAGAGGGGCATGAGTTAGAAACAACTTGAAAGAAGGCCGTACTCCAGAAAAGAAAGCTGTACTCCAGAAAAGACTTTCAGACAATTTGACCATTCTAACCGACTCAAAGGAATCTCAAAGTTGCATAAAACTTTAAAATCATCTTTTAAATATAAACATAAAAACGACCAAGTGAATAGTACAATATTATGATGAAAGGATGTGTATTGAAAACAATTAAGTAGGAAAGTAGATATTTGCTGACTAAGGTCTAGCCAAAGTGAACGATTGTCTTTGCAAAATTACTCAGTTGATGTTGGTCATGAAATGAATAGTAGGTATACACTCAGGAATACTTGACGGTTCCTATTTTTGTTTATATCTAAAAAAAAAATTATGATTTTTGTTTCAAGTTGAACTCAAAGAATAGGTTAGAATAAACTAGTATATGTAACGTATAAACTAGGCCCTTTTCATGTCCCCATAAAAAAAGTCCAGCGTGTTGAAGTCCAAGCAATTGGATTTGCTCTGCCAATCCTCCGATTGGGAAACACTGTATATGAATAATATGTGCAACCATTCATAATTCGCGGTGAAATTAAAGGTTCAATTCAAGTATCTCCCCACTATTCCTGCCCATATGTTTACGCTAAACTGTTCTTGGTGTCCAGATTGTCTGATCATGTTTGGATAAAAATTCGGGTACACTACTTGGTGCAGTATCCGTCTGAAAAACTGTAAGCGCAGTGGAAAATCTCGAGAAAGCAAACCTCTGGATATAATATGGGTATAACGTGTTTCCAGACAGTTGAATGGGAAACATCCAAATCTTTTGCTACTTGTCATTCAAAATCTCTTCGTCCATTACTGGATTATATGCTAATGGCGGTCTGCCAGCATTGTGCCTTGAAGTCTGGAATCTACCGTATTTCCGAATGTGATGATGGGAATTTACAAGAGTTCTCTGGTTGGGAAACTGGCGATTAGGAAACAAATACGATCAGACACAAACCAACTTTCAAATAATGTCAAATGCTTCCAAAGAAATCTAAACATCAAAATGAAGATAGTAGTCAAAGCCCACTAAGTTAATTTTATTTTTCATTGTTTCGTTGAAGAATTTCAATTATTATGGTCGTAGATGCATATAAATTACGAAAGAAAAAAATGTGTGAAGAAAACAAAAAATTCATTTTATGTATAAGAATACACCAGCAAAGCATTACTAAAACGCTTGACCCCTGAAAAAATATCTTCCTTGGCATGTTGGATGATGTTAGCCCTGAAACGTAATCTATGTTTCAAATTTGATCTCAATATCTTAAAAACTGAGAGAGGTATCAAACAAATAAATAAATCTTAAAATTTCAACTCTCTGTACATTTGTAACGAAGTGTTTGCGGATACATGTTAATGTAACTTAGTTTGACCTGAAAAAAACCCGCCCATAAAATCTTGATTGTGGTATCGACTTAGTACTGACAAAAATCAATTGAAATAAATTTCTATCCTAAATGCTGAAATACATCAATTCTGTATAAAAAAAATTCAAACGCTTTTCTTTCTAAGTAAAATGTACTTTTTCATTACTCAGTGATTAAAAGTTAGTAGCATGATGAAGCTAGTGGTACAAAACGCTTTTCTCGAATTTACATTGTTTTATGTAAGAGAAGTTTCGTAGATAATATTAAATAAATGCAAAAAACTAAAAGTTGCAATGGAACGGTCGAATTAAGGACGTATGTTGAACCTGAATAGAAATAACTCTCTTTAATAATTTTTTAAATTAAAGAAAATAAGTCCATTCTAAGGAATTAATTTAAAAAAAAAATGTTCATGTAGAAGTTGCTAAAGTCGCGTGCCCCCATCGGAGTATGCCTTTTTTCATCTCCTTCAATAAATGTACTGGAATGTTTTCCTGACACCAAACTGCTATTTCATAACCTCGACACGTGTTTCATTCACCAAGTGACCATCTTCCGGCGAGAAAGATTCAAACCGAAACACGTGTGGAGTCGGAAAAATAGCGTTTTGGTGTCGGGGTACATTGATTACTACACCAAAGGTTCCAAAGAATGCAATGCAAGTACATAATCTTCTTCAAAGTAATATTTTATGAAAATGAGAAAAATTAAGACGCCCAAAACAGATCCCTAAAATACATCAAGAGAAGTTTTTGCATATACTCGAAAAGTATGTTGCGAATTCGTCATCCACTTCCTTTTTAATAATTTTTTGCGGATCATCGCACTTTTTGAGTATATTGTTATTCAAGTTTCAATCACCTAATTAATCATTTCCCATATGATTTCATTAGAAGCATAGTTTATTCTTTTGCTTGAGAGCTGTTTTTTAATGGGATTCTATTATTCTTTGCTCTTAAATGATTGTACTACCGGGCCCAATACCGAGAAAATAGCATGTTATCCAATATAATATTAATATAATGATAATAACAATACTCCCTCATGAATACTCAAAGAGTCTACCCAAAGGCATAGACTGTATGGTAGAGGACGGCTATTATTATTTGCCGTGTTGCTCTGGGGCGACTTACCGACTTAAGGCGTATTCACTTTTCAGCTCTAGGAAAACCCAGAAAACCTACAGCACCTCCACGGGTGGTCGGTGCGCATTTAAAGGAAGCACCAGACGTAGAGATTGGCATCTAGACAATTCAAATCGCCTATCGACTCCGATGAAATTGGAAAACATTCTCTCTCACTCAGGATTCTCACCTGGCCAAGCGCCTATAGAAGTTTCAACGGCCGACATCTGGCCACTTCGCTACCTACCAACAGATATGGAGAATAGATAGGAAGTCTCAACATTGGGCCCGAGAACCTTCTTTTTACCATTTTATAATTATCAAATACGCATCATGAAGATTTAAATCGAATGGGTTTCATTGTTCAACAGACCGCTACCCGAGAATTCCTACTTATATATATATATATAACTAAGTAGGAATTCTCGGGTAGCGGTCTGCGATTAGGAAACAAATACGATCAGACACAAACCAACTTTCAAATAATGTCAAATGCTTCCAAAGAAATCTAAACATCAAAATGAAGATAGTAGTCAAAGCCCACTAAGTTAATTTTATTTTTCATTGTTTCGTTGAAGAATTTCAATTATTATGGTCGTAGATGCATATAAATTACGAAAGAAAAAAATGTGTGAAGAAAACAAAAAATTCATTTTATGTATAAGAATACACCAGCAAAGCATTACTAAAACGCTTGACCCCTGAAAAAATATCTTCCTTGGCATGTTGGATGATGTTAGCCCTGAAACGTAATCTATGTTTCAAATTTGATCTCAATATCTTAAAAACTGAGAGAGGTATCAAACAAATAAATAAATCTTAAAATTTCAACTCTCTGTACATTTGTAACGAAGTGTTTGCGGATACATGTTAATGTAACTTAGTTTGACCTGAAAAAAACCCGCCCATAAAATCTTGATTGTGGTATCGACTTAGTACTGACAAAAATCAATTGAAATAAATTTCTATCCTAAATGCTGAAATACATCAATTCTGTATAAAAAAAATTCAAACGCTTTTCTTTCTAAGTAAAATGTACTTTTTCATTACTCAGTGATTAAAAGTTAGTAGCATGATGAAGCTAGTGGTACAAAACGCTTTTCTCGAATTTACATTGTTTTATGTAAGAGAAGTTTCGTAGATAATATTAAATAAATGCAAAAAACTAAAAGTTGCAATGGAACGGTCGAATTAAGGACGTATGTTGAACCTGAATAGAAATAACTCTCTTTAATAATTTTTTAAATTAAAGAAAATAAGTCCATTCTAAGGAATTAATTTAAAAAAAAAATGTTCATGTAGAAGTTGCTAAAGTCGCGTGCCCCCATCGGAGTATGCCTTTTTTCATCTCCTTCAATAAATGTACTGGAATGTTTTCCTGACACCAAACTGCTATTTCATAACCTCGACACGTGTTTCATTCACCAAGTGACCATCTTCCGGCGAGAAAGATTCAAACCGAAACACGTGTGGAGTCGGAAAAATAGCGTTTTGGTGTCGGGGTACATTGATTACTACACCAAAGGTTCCAAAGAATGCAATGCAAGTACATAATCTTCTTCAAAGTAATATTTTATGAAAATGAGAAAAATTAAGACGCCCAAAACAGATCCCTAAAATACATCAAGAGAAGTTTTTGCATATACTCGAAAAGTATGTTGCGAATTCGTCATCCACTTCCTTTTTAATAATTTTTTGCGGATCATCGCACTTTTTGAGTATATTGTTATTCAAGTTTCAATCACCTAATTAATCATTTCCCATATGATTTCATTAGAAGCATAGTTTATTCTTTTGCTTGAGAGCTGTTTTTTAATGGGATTCTATTATTCTTTGCTCTTAAATGATTGTACTACCGGGCCCAATACCGAGAAAATAGCATGTTATCCAATATAATATTAATATAATGATAATAACAATACTCCCTCATGAATACTCAAAGAGTCTACCCAAAGGCATAGACTGTATGGTAGAGGACGGCTATTATTATTTGCCGTGTTGCTCTGGGGCGACTTACCGACTTAAGGCGTATTCACTTTTCAGCTCTAGGAAAACCCAGAAAACCTACAGCACCTCCACGGGTGGTCGGTGCGCATTTAAAGGAAGCACCAGACGTAGAGATTGGCATCTAGACAATTCAAATCGCCTATCGACTCCGATGAAATTGGAAAACATTCTCTCTCACTCAGGATTCTCACCTGGCCAAGCGCCTATAGAAGTTTCAACGGCCGACATCTGGCCACTTCGCTACCTACCAACAGATATGGAGAATAGATAGGAAGTCTCAACATTGGGCCCGAGAACCTTCTTTTTACCATTTTATAATTATCAAATACGCATCATGAAGATTTAAATCGAATGGGTTTCATTGTTCAACAGACCGCTACCCGAGAATTCCTACTTAGTTATATATATATATATATATATATATATATATATATATATATATATATATATATATATATATATATATATATATCTCGAGGGAAATTGTGAATAACAAGTAGGACATTTTATTGGACTAAGCCCTCTGGTAAAAATGCAACCGTAGACACGTGTTTCGATCTTAGGGATCTCATCAGTACGGTGAAAGCAAGTGTAAGGATGTGCAACACTTGATTGCAGGTGAAACAACAAACGAACGGAGTCAACAAACAGGAAGCCAACCGCACATTTGTGGCTTCAGTCGAAACACCTCGTGTTTACGAGGCAAGAAACGACGTCGCCACGGAGGCAGCTATAGCTACCTGCGTGACATCCGAGTCCAGGAATATAAGTAAACAGAGATGTGCTCTCGAGGGAAATTGTGAATAACAAGTAGGACATTATATATATATATATATATATATATATATATGAAAACTAAAAGTTCGGGTTGAACCGCGTCTAGAATTTGTTGAAATTCGACGTTTCGGCTCCGAATTTGGAGCCATTTTCAAGAACTGAAATAGAATGAAAATTAATGAAAGGTTAAAACGTAATTCTACGCTGAGGTCTCAATCTGCATACTCAGGTATAATTACGTTAGGTTTTTGTGACTTGACGTCGGGGTCTCAATCTGCCTACTCCTTCGAGAGAACTGAGGAATTGTGGGTTGAGGAACTGTATTTATAGTGGACGTGGCTGTAATGGCCGTGTCCAATCTATTGACGCGAGGTAAACTATGGGCGGGAACTGAATTGGCGCTAGATGAGCTGTGTGCGGGAACTTGGTTGGCGCTAAGTGAGCTGTGTGCGGGAACTGGGTTGGTGGGAAATGAGTTTATGCGTGCAATGAGAGGCTTCCAGGTATTGGGAAGTCTACGTCCGTCGTCGCGAGTGTTGAGGCAATTGGGGCGCTTCTCTATCTCAAGGGCTTCTCGGATGATCCTGGTTTGCAGAGTTTTCTCGATGGAAATTGTTTTTGTGTTTTTGAAGTCTATTTTGTGACCTGTGTCATCTCGATGTTTATAAAGTGCGGAAGTGGAAGATGCCTGACGCACAGCAAGTTCGTGTTCGTAGACTCTGGAAGTTACTCGTCTGTTAGTCTGGCCAATATAAGTTCTCGGGCAGTCTGAACATGGTATTTCATATATACCTTGAGAATCGTTTGGTATTGTGTCCTTGGGAGATCTGAGGAATTTGGATATTTGGTTGTTGGCCGTGAATATTGTTTTTATCTCGTGTTTTCTCAAGATATTACTGATTTTGTCTGTCACACCTTTGATGTATGGTAGGAAAGCTTTGTGTGGCTGGATACTCTCTAGTGGATCGTTCGTTTTTGGAGGACGGGTCAGTTGATGGCGGATAGACTTGTCGATTAGCGAATTGTTGTAACCATTTGGGAGTAAGGCTGATTTCAGTTTGTCCAGCTCTTGTGGTCTATTCTGGTTGTCGGTAAGCTGAATTGATCTGTATATCAGGGAGTTCAATACGGAGTTTGTTTGTGCTGGATGGTGATGAGAGTTTGCGTGTAGGTATCGGTTGGTGTGGGTCTGTTTCCTGTGTACTGTGTGGGTGAAAGAGTTGTTGGATTTCGTGATGAGAACGTCCAGGAAAGCTAGGGAGTTGTTCATTTCGGTCTCCATTGTGAATTTCATGTTGGGATGGATATCGTTTAGGTGATCTAAGAACGTGTTTAAGATTTCGTAACCATGAGGCCATATGACGAAAATGTCGTCAACGTATCTGAACCAGCAAGTAGGCTTGTGGTCAAATGCTTCTACAGCCCTAGTTTCGAAGTCTTCCATGAAAAGGTTTGCAAGGACTGGAGAAAGGGGGGAACCCATGGGAGCACCTTTCACTTGTTTGTAGTAAGTTCCTTGGAAGAGGAAGTACGTGTTGTTCATACAGTGACTGATGAGGTCCAGGGTAACTTTCAGAGTCTACGAACACGAACTTGCTGTGCGTCAGGCATCTTCCACTTCCGCACTTTATAAACATCGAGATGACACAGGTCACAAAATAGACTTCAAAAACACAAAAACAATTTCCATCGAGAAAACTCTGCAAACCAGGATCATCCGAGAAGCCCTTGAGATAGAGAAGCGCCCCAATTGCCTCAACACTCGCGACGACGGACGTAGACTTCCCAATACCTGGAAGCCTCTCATTGCACGCATAAACTCATTTCCCACCAACCCAGTTCCCGCACACAGCTCACTTAGCGCCAATCAAGTTCCCGCACACAGCTCATCTAGCGCCAATTCAGTTCCCGCCCATAGTTTACCTCGCGCCAATACATTGGACACGGCCATTACAGCCACGTCCACTATAAATACAGTTCCTCAACCCACAATTCCTCAGGTCTCTCGAAGGAGTAGGCAGATTGAGACCCCGACGTCAAGTCACAAAAACCTAACGTAATTATACCTGAGTATGCAGATTGAGACCTCAGCGTAGAATTACGTTTTAACCTTTCATTAATTTTCTTTCTATTTTATATACTTATATTCCTGGACTCGGATGTCACGCAGGTAGCTATAGCTGCCTCCGTGGCGACGTCGTTTCTTGCCTCGTAAACACGAGGTGTTTCGACTGAAGCCACAAATGTGCGGTTGGCTTCCTGTTTGTTGACTCCGTTCGTTTGTTGTTTCACCTGCAATCAAGTGTTGCACATCCTTACACTTGCTTTCACCGTACTGATGAGATCCCTAAGATCGAAACACGTGTCTACGGTTGCATTTTTACCAGAGGGCTTAGTCCAATAAAATGTCCTACTTGTTATTCACAATTTCCCTCGTATTTGATAATTATAAAATGGTAAAAAGAAGGTTCTCGGGCCCAATGTTGAGACTTCCTATCTATTCTCCATATCTGTTGGTAGGTAGCGAAGTGGCCAGATGTCGGCCGTTGAAACTTCTATAGGCGCTTGGCCAGGTGAGAATCCTGAGTGAGAGAGAATGTTTTCCAATTTCATCGGAGTCGATAGGCGATTTGAATTGTCTAGATGCCAATCTCTACGTCTGGTGCTTCCTTTAAATGCGCACCGACCACCCGTGGAGGTGCTGTAGGTTTTCTGGGTTTTCCTAGAGCTGAAAAGTGAATACGCCTTAAGTCGGTAAGTCGCCCCAGAGCAACACGGCAAATAATAATAGCCGTCCTCTACCATACAGTCTATGCCTTTGGGTAGACTCTTTGAGTATTCATGAGGGAGTATTGTTATTATCATTATATTAATATTATATTGGATAACATGCTATTTTCTCGGTATTGGGCCCGGTAGTACAATCATTTAAGAGCAAAGAATAATAGAATCCCATTAAAAAACAGCTCTCAAGCAAAAGAATAAACTATGCTTCTAATGAAATCATATGGGAAATGATTAATTAGGTGATTGAAACTTGAATAACAATATACTCAAAAAGTGCGATGATCCGCAAAAAATTATTAAAAAGGAAGTGGATGACGAATTCGCAACATACTTTTCGAGTATATGCAAAAACTTCTCTTGATGTATTTTAGGGATCTGTTTTGGGCGTCTTAATTTTTCTCATTTTCATAAAATATTACTTTGAAGAAGATTATGTACTTGCATTGCATTCTTTGGAACCTTTGGTGTAGTAATCAATGTACCCCGACACCAAAACGCTATTTTTCCGACTCCACACGTGTTTCGGTTTGAATCTTTCTCGCCGGAAGATGGTCACTTGGTGAATGAAACACCTGTCGAGGTTATGAATTGTTATAAGTCTCTCTTGAAAACGATTTTGAAGATAATTTCTCGCTATTCTTGAATTATGCGGAGGGGCGCCATCTTGCTGGAAGTACATTCTCTCAGTTATTTCAGCTGGTAGGTTGTTCATGAATTCCGAAATTTCATTCGTTAAAAAATTGAAGTATCTCTCTCCGGTTAGTTGGCCTTGAAAAAGAATGGGGCCAACAATATGAGTTCCACTATTCCTGCCCAAACATTCACACCAAATCTCACCTGGAAGCCACCTTGTCAAAACCGGTGCTCGTTTTCTATCGCCCAGTACCTGAAACAAAAGACCGTTCACACTTTTAGCACTTTACACTTCGACTATCGATAATAATCCAAATAAAGTACAGTACCTACCTTGTATTATTCCTGTTAAATATTCCATTGTTGGTAAATCTTGACTCGTCCGTAAACAAGATATAATAGTTAAATAGGTGATTCTCAGCATTTTGTCGAGGAAACCAATTACAATATTCCAGGCGCCTTTCACCGTCATTTTCATACAAATGTTGATGCAACTGATACTTGAAGGATATAAATCGATGTTTTTTCAAAATTTTCCTAGCAGAGTCCTTACTTATAGCTAATTCGGCGCCAATCTGCCTTGAGGAAATTGTGCTATCATATTGTACTAAAGCTAATACATTAATTTCAGTTTCCTCATTAACAACAAATGCTTCTTGGTCTTCGTGAACATCAGGCTCAGTTCTTAATTTTTCTTCAAGCCACTGGAAATACCTTCTTGACGGTTGCTGCCTCCCTGGATATCGCTCTAAATACAATCGTTCAGCGGCATAAGAATTTTTTAAACATTCACCATAAATGAGAAGCATGTCAATTTGTTCAGTTCGTGAATAACGGGGCATTTTTTGAATATTCCACTAACTGATTTCGATTTCCAAACCCTTTTAAAATGGCAGAATCAAAAACACTACTTCGAACGTCAAAATAATATGGATAGCAGCGTTCGTGAGAGCTCTCGTTTCTTTTTTGTTTCATTCCAAAATACATCTTAATCAGCCTACTTGTTAATATTTCGGTTCGAATGATTATTGCAATGGAATGATTATTCTGAATAGCACAAACATCGTCCATAGGTAGATATTAGAATATCTATGGACGATGGCACAGACCAAGTACGTTTATGTTCCTATTTAACCTAGAACCTACAGGATATAATTTATCATTCCACATTATTTTTAATGTTATTTTTGCGTATGGCGATAATCTGTTTTGTTATTTGAAGAATAATAATTGGAGTTTTTGGTATTTCATTTCAAAAAATTACTTTCTATTATATCATTAGAAAGGAATGGTTATGCTGAATAATACAGGCAAGAAAAAGTTGTATGTTCCTATTTAAGTTATGGACCTACAGAGTATTGTTTTTTTCCCAATTTTTCCAATATTTTTTTGGCGGCTTTTCATAACGCCGACGAATGAAAATAAAATATCACAGTAGTAGCACCTGTTATCAAGTGACGTATGGATAACATAGCCAAGTTTTCAATTTTTGGCTTTCATTTTGCTTCCACGGCCTACTCGGTGAATTTCAATAATAAGTTTTTTCTGATCTAGTTTCTGGTTAGATACCAACTTATGATATGTTATTAGAAATGGAATTGATTGCTGAATAAAGCGAAAAGAAAAAAAATAGGGTTTCCATTTAAAATAAGAAAGTTGATGTTACTTCCGGTCAGACCGGAAGTTAACTTCGACATGTCAATATGCTCAAATTCTAGCTCTTATGTCATTATATCGACGCTCCAAATTTCACAAACCTACTTCATACAATAACTGAGATATTCCGTAGGCAATACTTCCGTAGCCACCCGGTATATACATATATATATATATATATATATATATATATATATATATATATATATATATATATATATATATATATATATATATATATATATAGTAGGCAGATTGAGATCTCAGCGTAGAATTACGTTTCAACCATTTATTAATTTTCTTTCTTTTTCAGTTCTTGAAAATGGCTCCAAAATCGGAGCCGAAACGTCGAATTTCAACAAATTCTAGACGCGGTTCAACCCGAACTTTTAGTTTTCATATATATATATATATATATATATATATATATATATATATATATATATATATATATATATATATATATATAGAAATAAAGATTAATAAATGTCCACAGTTAGTCCCAGTGAATCAGAATCCATCGCATAGAAGTTGCAAAGAGTTACTGCTGGGATCTGCGACTTCGCAATGTGGATACAAAATAGAGGCACTAGTAATTATTTGCGAGTGCTTAATGTCCGCAAATACGCTCATCGCCAGTTACTACCCAAGACGTCGCGAAGCGTACATTTTTAAGTTTCTATAGACAGCCTCAAAGCGAATTCACAAAGCAGCGGTTTTTTGAAAGACTATAAATATTTAAATGGAATTTAAATGCACCTCTCACGGAAATTAAATGAATGTACACATTTGTAATTACTGCATTGTACTTTTGAAAGCATTCCTTTTATATTTACCAAATTGATGAAATAAATGTAGGATTGGGAATTTCTCTGGAATGAATAAATGGAAAGCAATTTGATATAATTTTCAACATATTTATTAACACTAACTAATATAAAATAACATAAAACAACAAAATAATAACATGGTCTTCAAATAAAATATATTTATATATAAAACGAAAACAAACAAAATTTTCAATGGTGGCTAATCACAGAAATCAACACAAAAAAAAAAACTTTCTTCATTGCATGCAGTCTCCACAAACCTGAAATGAAAATTTGAGGATAAGTTGCTGCGCTATTTCAAGGCAGTAGTTTGGGGAATAAATTTAATGTGCGTTATCCTAAAGGCACTGTCTGTAAATCCATCCCCACTATACCACTGCATAATCTTCAATATTTTTACTTCTTCTCAAATAGAAGATATATGAGTGAAAAACATAATTATTTAGAGAACACAGCATCAGAAATCAGAAAATGGAGCTTTTTCAAAATTATGAAGTGGGGGTGGAAACAATTAACGAATATTTTTATCAAAGAAGGGTGAACGACCCTACTTGATGATATATCCGCCTATACATTTCTCGTTTGCAAGTATTCAACAGGAAACAACTATTGAATTTTTATAATTTTCAGTTGCTCATTTTCACTAAAATAATTTTTAGCCACCCTGTATAATTTGAGGGCATGAGAATAATGGATCAAAAATATCACACATCTGTCTATCAAATGTTATTATAATTATTTTCTCTATTATTTCGATTTGCATATAGAAGTCCTTGGCCCATCATCAGTACATTTATGTATCTAACCTAATCATAATCAATAACGTTTTCAGTTATTTATAGTTGTTTCAGTATAGATTTTCTCTGCTGCTACCTCACCTTCCACTTGAAGATGAATCGCGCAATTTTTCATCGAATATGTTTATAATTTTGTTTATTTTACGAAACGAAGTCAAAAGTTTCACTTACCTTTAGAAAATTTGCAACTTTTCTACATCAAGGGACTGAACGATGCACGAATACAACAAAATACACAACTTTATAAAGTACCGATACAATAATTAAGTTTTGTTAGCAACTTACAATTCTAAAACTAAACAAACAATAGCGCTACAAGCTACAAACAAGTTCATCAACATCAAATGACAAAGTCAAAATGTCTGCCATGGGCCGGCCGTTGCCAGTTGATATCCTCTGCCGCTTGTGTCGAAAGAGGTGAGTTCACTTCTCAAAAAAGTCTCGCGATCATAATCCATGTAACTTCTCGAGTAATATATCATTAAAAATTCAATAAATATCACGAAATGAACGTTAATATAAAACAGTCAAAAATATGTGGCATGGTGGTAAAATTGTGAAAGTCGTAAGGACTTTTCTAGATCGCATTGTATTTAACTGCTTTTGAATGGTATTTTGCGAAATCACAAGGTTAATATTTATTGCATATCATTGTCCGCAAAGCGAAATCACTGGTACTTATCTGTAAAATCGCATTGCTGATCCATATAGAGACATTACATTGAATTCCCTGCCACTTACTGCGACTTCGCTGGTTGACTGGGAAGTTTGGAGGTTAGTTATCCGAAATTGACGTTTTGAGGTTAGCACTCCGATATAAATTGTTCTTGAGGGCAAACGAAAAGATACGATTGTCAGCTTGACAAAATGGTGTCGCTTCCTGGTATGCAACATGCATCGACAAATAAATATTTTATTTGACACTTACAGGTTTCTTGGTAGATTCTTTTCCACGTGATCACACATCAGAATTTGCCCTAGGTGATTAACAACTGCTTATTATCACAACACTGGAACCAATTAACTAGAAGGCCATCATGGATGGTTGATCAACAGGTTATTAGATCATTAATTCCGTTGGAATTGGCACTTCCTTCTGAATTGGAGTCGATTGACAATCTAATTCCCAGTATTATTCACTTGAGCTTCAATCAAAAATACTTATGATCGCTTCAATTCATATGGATTTAGATTTATTACCGTCACCTGAATCACACCTTCAAGCTAGTTGTTAACACCTTGACCGCCAAACTAAGAAGAGAACTCATCCCACTTCTCCAATTCTCGAACTGGATTTCCGACATCATGTCAGTGACATCTATATGAACCCAACGGTATCAACCCAGATAGATCTGTCTACAAATGAAATTACCCTAGACAAGTTCAGCTATTTGCCATCAGCTGTCACTGGACGTCTGAGCTAGTACTCTTTAGACAAGTTTACATGTACGTTATTAGGTGTCGCTTCTAGTATGGATTTGGAATTAAAATCTAAATATAACGGTATTTCCGTTACACACTTTATTGATCCGAATAAACTTTTTTGTCTATAGAGGGATAACAAATTTTACAATGGCATTAATGTAGAAATGAAATTATTATCAATAGAAAGGGCGATAAAAATAATTTGAGAAATATTAGTAAATGAGTCATATCAGAGCCATACAAAAGGAAAGGAAAGCAGTGAAATCTGAAATATTATTGAATTATTGAAGTATGAATTTCTCAAGTTTCAGTTTTAATTTCTTTTAATGGCTATGGTATTCAATTATATAATTCAATTTCCATTAAATTGAAGGTTTTGAATTTTTACAGGGGAGTATGCAGTTTATTTTGCAACGTTTGTAGTAACTTCAAAATAGAAAATTTTGGTGAGCACCATACAAAAATGGGGTATTTCAATTAAGGATAGATTAAACTTGAAATATATGTTATATTGGACATAAATAGGACTTAGAGTTCATTGATGATTGTTGTTTGATATAGTTGTTTATATACCTTGTTCTTTTTCTCGGTAATGGTACACACACACCCAAGGAGAGAAGAGACTGAGTGAAATGAATACCTTCCCGCTGATAGACATCATGCCTGGCATTTCGAGCAGAACAATTGGTACCTCAAATAGAAATGACTGGCATAAGACTGGGCAAATTGCAGCGTTCAACAGCGGAAGCGGAATGTGAATGCTGAACATGAAGCGAGAGGTTACACAAAGGACTGGAGCTCTGGATGAGCTCAAATGCTTCCTTTCTGTGACTACAAACCGAATATGGTGAACGTGAATCGAGAGGCTACGTCAAGAAATGGAGCTCTGGATGAACCAAGTAGTCTAGATGTAGATGCTTCATTCCGAGAAGAAAAATGAACGTGAATTCAGTGAGGATCCCAGATATGATACTAGCTAAAACCTCTAAAGCCAAGAAACCCACAAAAATTGGTTAGACATTTAGCTTCCTGATCGAATAGTGTCCATAATGGAGGCCTACAATCGAGACGAAATTGTTGCTGTTCCAGAACCTGCCTCTATAGATGTTTCAGAAAGTGCCCCTATAGATGTTTCAAAAGTTGCCCCTACAGATGTTTCTGAAGCTGTAGTTCCAGGAAATGGTAGCCGTAGTTACGCCTACCGTAGTTGCCAACCCCACCGCTGCGTTGAATCCATGTCGACAGTCAATATACCAGGTTTCCAAATGATGTAGTCTGCTTGGCCAAATGAGCCCTATGGAAAGCAACTGCCATTAAATCACGAAGGAGATGAATTCTGCATTCCCATTCCATATCGAGCTGTATAACCGAATACAGGATGGTATCAACAGGACCGAACCCAATCCACGGTGTGTGTACCACGAAATAGGACCCAGATAAATGTTTTTGATGTTAGTTCACAATTAAATTCATCCACGATTAGAGTAGGGAACTTGTTTTGTATAAAGATTTTGTAGATATTTTTTTGTATTTTAAAGCTGGGGGCTAGCTTTCTCGAAGAGGGGGCATATGTCAAGAATGGCGCTAATACAGAATCTAATTTATTCTGTATGGTACCAAAATGCACTGTCATGATTCATATTCCATAATTTGTCGAACTGTTGAATTACTTGTTCAAACATCGGTCATGGTCGAGCCGGTCTCATTAGATTTATAACAAAAACAAAACATGTGTTATTGGCACGGCTATAAAGATTTCAACGAACTGTTTCATTATGAAAATGCCTGTAACAATAACACGAAACTTGAATAAATACTATATGACAGATGGCGATAAGTCACTCAACACTTAACAGTGAAGGGTCGGCAGGCGAACCCAAAGTGGGTTTGCGACACTGTCGAACCCATAGCCAGTTTACGGCGGTAAAGCCGTCTTGACGAACCTCTGAGAAAGATGTCCTTAAGCGGGTATTTATAGTGTCCATTTGGTAAGAAACCTTTGCATATAATATACTAATTGATATGTGTTGACTTGTTCCGTTTGGGGAATATATGAATATAGGGCTTTGTTGTGTCCTGGTTATTGTGTCCATTAAAATATACCTGTTGGTATCTTGTGAATTTGCGAATTGTTTTATTTGTCAATAGGAAGCCAAGAAAGAAGAAACGAAGTTTGTTCTTCCTGACTACGTCCCAAGCGATAGGGCTTATAGCTTCCCTAAGACCCTAGTCGTGACAATATAATGACAAACTCCTCGAAATCACAAAATAATTGGAAGATAAACTTCAACAGAATTCATTGAGTCTGGAAGATAAGCTTCAATAAAATCCGGTGAGTCTGGAAGACAAATTTCGAATAGTTTGAAGGAGGAACTTCAACAAAATTTCGTGAGTCTGAAAGAACTTCAACAAAATTCGGTGAGTCTAGAAAATAAATTTCTTCAAAAGTCGAAGAGCCTGGAAGAAAAATTTCTAGAAAACTCGGTCAGCTTCAAAAATCTGGAAGATAAATACAAATACTCTGAAAAAAGAACTTCTCGAAAATTCGTAGAATCTAGAAGAAAAGCTTGAAGAAAATTCGAAGAATCTTGAAGTAAAGCTTCTAGAAGACTCTAAAGGCTTAAAGAGAGAACATTATAGTGTGGCGAATCGATTGGAAGGAAAAATAAGAGCCATTGAGACAGAGATGAAAAAAATTAAAGATGACATGGAGGAAGAAATTGAAAAAAAATATGGAAACGCTCCACGAAGAAATAAAAGGCGGAATCGAGACAGAAATCGGTAGAATAAAAGAAATATTCTGCGAATTAGAAAAGCGCACACCCCAGAAACTTTCAACAAAAACTCAATGCTGGATCTGAGTATGAACTTGGAGGAAGTTCAGAAGGACACAAAAATTTTAAGGTCAGTGCTGAACCTGAAAAGCTCTCATTGGAACCGTCTCAGTTCGACGGGAATACTCCATGGGCAAACTACCGCCGACAATTTGAAGCTGCTGCCAAAGGAACGGATGGAATGCTGGGAAAGAAGCTATAGCATTGACACTGGCATTGCGTGGCGAAGCAACAAACATTTTACAGGCCCTAACTGTCCTACAACAGGAGGACTATGAACATCTGATAAAACATCTGGAACTTTGCTATGGCCACGACCACCTTGAACACCCATATCATTCACAGCTGAAGAACCGATGCCAGAAATCAAGCGAATCCTTGCATAACCAGCCACGCCGAAAAGTGTTATGGAGCGACTAGCGGTTCAGTCATTTTTGGATGGACTTCGTGACCAAGAAACCCGACAAACCTTAACACTAGCTTGCCCGCACATCTCGTAGATGCATTGCCACGAACTCTGGAATTCGAAGCAGCAAAGCAATCCTGCATAAGCAAGAATAGAATTTGGATGATGTAGGAAGAACCATAGGAGCCCGCTAATATCGAGGCTGTCATGAGAAAATTAATGAAGGAAGTCCTGCCTGAGAGAAAACAAATAAGGTGCTGGAATTGCGGGAAAATTTGGCAGGTGCGTAGAAAATGCCCAATATTCGAAGAAGCGCCACCGACACAGAAAAACTAAAGGAAGTTGATGAGAAGGGGCAGTCGTCGGCCTGTATCCATCAAGCCCCAAATAACAATGCATATGTCGCTGTCCTCCAACCACAGAACAAAGGTGTTTTCGTAGACGGTCTCATCAACAACTAGCCTCGCACCATGCTGCTAGATACAGGTGCGACTAGAGCAGTCCTTGGGCCTACTTTTGCCAAAACATCGGCAAGAATTGAATCATCGAATTGAAAGCAACGCACAGCAACAGGAGAGCCGGCAAATGTGTATGGTGAACTTTCAATTGAACTGACTTTAGGGAGCACTTAAGTGAAACCCCTGGCTCTAGTAGCGGTTATCGCGGATGATGCAATTATAGGGATGGACATTGTGAACTCCAGAGGGTTCGAGTTGAATTTCAGAGAAGGCGTCCTACGCGTCTCTGAAATTCAACAAAATGGAGAAGAGTTGGTGCTTCACTGGAGAAGTGTAGAAATGATTCGAGCGGGCTGAGACCATTTTGAAGGTTCTGTTCTGTTCTAGCCCAAGCTCCATGATGACAAAATCGGACGAGATATCGCACTAGGGAAGAACTTGTTGCTAGTTGGTAAAGGACTCCGCACACCTTATATGGGAAAATGGCTCTTCGTCAAATTTCTTGAATTGTTGATATGTTGTAGAATTGATCATTCTGATGAAATGTTTCAATGGGCGCAACATGATCCTATGACTAGTTTTCGAGGTACAGGGTGTTGCAAATGAAAAATATCTACTTTTCATCACTCCGTATCTCCCAAGTTATGATTTAGTTGTGATTTATCTTTTGTGATATTATCATCACATCCTTGCATGACAAATTCATGAGAAATTAATTTCCAAATCTTTTCGTAGTACAGGTTGATTTAACTTGATAATAATGCTAGTTTGAGACTTTCATAATTTTGTTGTTGTATAAAGAGAAAATGCGAAAAAAGGTAGAATTATCACATGATATTATATAGTCATTTCAACTATCATCACAGTTGATACAATTCAAACAAGGTGATTCACGAATATGGAAAAATAACAAATTTTGGTTTTTGGGACACCATGAAGTAATAAACTCACCAAAAATTACAAAATTCTCTTGAAGAATGTTAAATGATGTGTTTCATCGTACACACAGTCGGTGTTGCCAATTGGAAAAATTAGTTATACTTAAATAAATAAAAACCTTGATTTATTTCATCACCCTATATCTCATAAGGTAGTCCGAAAGGGTAGCGATATTTTTTCATTGAATAACTCGAAATACTGTCATCCATACTGAACAGAATTTTAATCGGAAACCTATGACGGGTTTTTCATATACAAGGCGAAAATTAAAAAAAAAAACTAAGATCTGTATATTTCCCCGTTGCTACATTTTCACCCCAGCTTTCGGCGGGTTTGCTATAGTTCTTCCTCATTGGGCCTCTTTTATTATTATCAATACCTATATCAATTAAATTGCGTACGCCACTGTCGTTGAAGGGTAGGTTACAGTCTATCGCAGGTCTTCTCTTTCCTCGCAACCCGCGCGCCTACAAATTGGGCGACTTCAAAACAATAGTTATTTGTTTAACTAGACTGCCGAGGCTGAATTCATAGCCGAGCGTAGCAAGGCTAGAAATTCAGCTATTATATTACCGAGGAGTAGTTATAATGGTAATTATAATTCGGTTTTGATTTAATGATTTGATTTTTTTTTTTGCGTTGAATGAAGATTCGACACGGGGCGGCAGGATGTTTTAGCCAGTTTGGTCGAAAAGTTCATTTTTATTTTTCTATTTTTAATATACTGGAATATGTGATTCTACAAATACGCGTATGTTTTGTTGTCTACCCAGTAGCATATCAATTCGGCTGAGTACGTTTTTCAAATTTAAAAACCTTAGCAAAAAACAAATGATTGAACGAGCCGGTTCCAAGAAAAGCGTTCGGTGTATGCGCGAGAGTACGAAAACAGCAGATATTCGGTGATGGTTCATCTCATGTTAGTAAAATTTGAATATTAGTTGGATGATATATTTTCGTGAAATTGCTCTAATGATAGTGATTTTCGAGTGCAAAGGGCCACGTATTTGCAGATCAGGTATTCACCGGTTTCCCCTTCTTCCCTACTTTTTCTTTTCCTCATCTTCCTACATTCTAGGTGAAAACTGGAAACAAATTCACATATTTTAGGACCATAGGTAAGCGATTTTGAACATTAACGTCATTGTTATTACAGTAAAAAATTAGTTTCGATGTTTTTCGAATGTCATTAATGAAACTTTGTCGAATATTTCGTAAAGATCCACACTAAAGGGCTGTACACAAAGTAGTGGATATTGAAGTATAATATAAATGATGTATGATTTATTTGTAACTTGCATATGTAATGCACTGAAATATCATTACGAGTAGAAGTAAACCACCGTATTCTATTTCTATTGGAGATTGCTATTACAATACCAGTTAAATTTCTTTTCAATTCGATGTCATTCTAGAAAATCTAAACGAGTATCATTTCCTTTCATATTTTGAATATAAACACCAGTTTAATTTTGAATGGAACATACTTTCAGATATTCAATTATATATGGTAATAATGGATATTTACACATTACAGTTTATTTATAAACGTTATTTTTGCACTGTGGGTGCCATAATAAACATATTTCTCCTATTTGTTGGGTACGCAAAAATGATTCCAATTGTTATTCACAAGTCAAATGTCAATTATCTCAATGAAATTGAATTTTTGATAATATTATTTAAATGTGTCAATTGGTAAATTGAACCGAACCGAAAGCATTCTAATTGCTATTTCCAATGAATACTAACATTAAAATTACTATTAGTAATGCAAAGAGCTTGAACGATAATGAAAACTATTTGTTTTAAATTATCGCGAGTCGAAATCAATTGAAGTGACATTAAAATGGGAGTTGGAGCGCAAGTCGAATAAAAAGTTAAACGGCGTGCCATATCTCTATAACACCTGCTCATTACCCAAGACTTACCGAGAAGCAATTGAAATTTAGTAACGCCCCAAAAACTTCAACAGAACCGAAAAAGGTCTATAACTCAACAAAGCCCCACATAATAACGGTACAAACGACTCGATAATGTTCCACAATACAATGGGCCAATCAGAGACAAGAACACCAACTCACACACACTCATTGCGACAACGAATGTCAAATTTCAAGCAATCAACAAGGTACTGAGTGGCTGTCAACATGCCAAAATCTATTGAGACTACCAATCCAAAAAGCCAAAAACGTCAAGACTTCGTTATGAATGCAAGTATCGGTGGCCGCGACAGCCTGTCTTTGCGATAGCCTTTCGACAATTTATTGTAATAAACTCTTCAATACAATATCAATTAATAATTCTTACCATTTCTCCTTATGGTTCAGTAGGTAGGTATTGATAAATTAACATTCTACTAGAATATTTTGTTTTCTAGGAGTATCCATCATCGATCTCATTACTACAGTAGGTATCATTTCGAGGAGAAACAACAATGTTATGACTCTCAAGTGATTTGTATAGATTTCATTTGTTGCTTCTTTTCAGATTGTGAAAGCCGAAATAAACTAGTGCAATCAACAAAATGACCCAACTTCTAACTGGTAGAATAACATTTCATCGTACCTACCTTCCTTTACATGAAGAAAACATGAGGAATCTGATTTGAATTTGAAAAATTACAAAACTTTTTTGATAACTGTGTTACCAACATCCCGAAACATATATTAGTATTCACAAAGAAAACAATTGACAAATGATATGCTAATGTATTTGTCAGTTAGTTTCTTCGTCTGTGAAATGCGAATGGAATAGCTTAACCCCCAACTATGGGAACCTAGGTTATATAGAGAAGTAGTTCACTTGAGACATTCAAAGTTACTCTCACTTTTGTTTACCGCGTGAAACGTTTCAGTTGTGCTTTTTATAAGGATTTTAGTAGGACGTGATATTGGTATTCTTCAGTAGTGCAGTTATTGTAGCTAGGATTCAGGTTACGTTCATAATGCGATTATCAAAGGCGGTGAGTAAATACTTGTTTCATTTCGATGAATCGAATTCATTCTAGTTGTAGTTTGGACGACCAGGTAGATGAAAATGTACGACTTGGATCGTAATAAAGTTTATGAGTAATATGCCACAAATGCTCTAGGAAATTTATAGAATTTAGCTTCCATAGGTGGTATTGAATTTCATGCGTGGACTATATATAGATATATAATCTTTAATTGATATGGAAATCAGATTTCCAAATAGTGAAAACTCTATTCTTTTAATTTCTGAAAGAAGCAACAGCCTATTATTTGATAATGTTCGTTCTTGTGATTTTGACAAATTCCGTCACGAAGCCTACTCTTTTCGTAAATCAAGTCAAGGATATAATTAACGCGTCGCAATATGACGCGATGTTAGCAAGTTTTTTTCCAAATATCTGAAAATCGGCAAAAGTTATCGTATATTTACATCGGTAAGGAATTCCTTAACTTCGCCACATTGGAACCATCGGCGTATCTCTTACCGTTTCCAAATTCTGCATCTACATATATATGATGGAATTAGAATCACTCGGTATTATCCAATTGTTTTCATACTTTCAAAACAATTAAATCAACACTTTCGAATGATTGCTTCCATGCTTGTAACGGAACTCACTTATCTATGTTTTATTGAAGTATTTTTTATTCACGAAAATTGACATTTTTTATATTTTGCACCACCTCGATTCTGAAAATATTAGAAGTGAATTAACGATGATGAAATCTATTGCTCATTATGATTAAGAACTGATCAAATTAGGGATTAATTATCAATGTGTCGTATATAATGATTAAAGTTTGTTACTTGAAAAAATTGAAAAGTAAGTAAAAGTTGTATTCATATTGACATATGGAGACAAAATCAGTAGAAATATACCAGGTGTTCTATGTAGAAATCGAAAATCTATGTTACTTCCAGAAACTCCGAAAGTTGCATGAAGCAGAGTTACTTGAAAAACAAAACATTTTTATGCCCTTATAGATCCTTCAAAGTTCATTTCCTTATCATTATCTGGCCCAATATTTTGAAAATTGCCACAATGGCAATGGACTCTACCAACTTATTTCTGAACCAACAAGATATAGTTTCCTTCAAACACTTTCACTTCTCGACTTGCCACTCTGTTCACTAACATTAAATATCTATCACATGCAGCGACCATTCCTATATTCGAGCAAATATTCAGATAAAAACTAGCAGTATTCCCAAAACGTGGGGAAATATATGTAAATGAGACTTAAAATGGATGAGAGCCGATCTCAACACCATTCATTGGGAACAATTCTTGATCGGTAAAAACGTCAAGGCTGGATGGCAGATAGTGGAAATATATATTCTTGGAAAAATCAATGAAAATTGTCCGCTCCAGACTTTCGATTCAAAGGAAACACCATGGGTAAATGAAAACTTCCAACACAACATACGCATTAATTAAGCCTTATGGAAAAGTTTTCTGGCAAAGTTTTCAAAGGAACTCCACAAAGGAGAATTATATGCCAAGTACATTCTCGAACAAACTCTCTGGAAAACTGAGATATGCTAGATTATCATATTTCTGTACAATTTAATCTCGAGGGAGCGGCGGGTGGAAAGACGTTATGGAGAGTTTGTTAACATTGGGGGTGAGATGGACCATAAAACAATGGCGGCTGGTGTAATTATCGGACGGATAGGTATTATGTGTTTTTATGAATCGATTCAGTTCAACATGTATCATTCTGTTCAAATAGTTCTTACATGAGATCTAACTTATTATTGAGCATAGAATGAAGGCTTTCACGGCCGGAAGTAGAATCCTGAGGTATGGTTTCCGGGCTTTGAGGCCGTGGTCGGTTCACCTTCGTGGAGGCGGTTCCACTGGACGTTTCGCTCACAACTGCGGTGAGCATCTTCAGCATAGCTTTAGTCTTCTCGAAGGGCGACGTAAAACTGATAAAACGGTTTGAAATTCTTCGCAATTTATAGTCGCAGCCTTGCTATTTTAATTATTTTGTTTCACTTGGGGTGACTGGGTTACCTGGCCGGGTGATATGTTGCAATTGTCTACCCGTCTAATTAATGAGTTGTGATTGCCCCGTCCTACCTGCTCGATTATGTTATATGATTGTTTTATCTTCGTGTTTTTCAGGGCTGGGTACCAGGCTTTGTTCAGCTTTAATGATTCCTCTTTTCTGTTGAAATTATTTCTGTGTTTATGTATTTCTATGGCTTCTCTATTGAGGCGGGCATGATAATGTTTTGTTGTTGAGATCACTTCAGTATTTTTAAACAGGATGTCATGTGTACCTTCTCCATGGGCGTGCAATGCCGCAAAAAGAAAGCCGCCCTACTGGCTTCATTGACCTTCCTACTACGATGCAGGGATGAGAAGATTACTCCGAAATTCCTCCGTCAAAAACGCACGATAAGAACAGCAGCTGCCGAACGAATCTACAAGAGAGCTGAAGCTTCCCTACTTAGAGACTGCATCCACGACACCCGCCGACAACTCAGCCGGGTTAACACCGAACTTTACGAGGAACATCTGGGTACTAGCTGAACGTAACAATGAACCAATTCGTTTGGTCGGCCTATAAATGGCTTTGACGTCGTGTCTCGCCAGTACTTTACCAATCCAGTCCGTGACTCTTTTGATATAAGGAAGGAAAGCTCTGCTTGTAGGCGTTATCGCGTTGTTGCCGTCTTCTCGTTGCAACCTAGGGTAACTAGCCCTAGCAATTTCTTGCCGGGTGTAACCATTGGATTGCAAGGCAATATTGAGATGTCGCAGTTCCGATTTCAGATGGGCCGGCTCACAGATGCGTTGCGCTCTGGTGTTTAGAGTTTTTAAAACTGCACTTTTTTGCCCTGGATGATGATTCGAGTCTTTGTGCAGGTATCTGTCTATATGGGTAGGTTTTCTGTAGACTTTGTGGCCCAAAGTCCCATCCGGTTTTCTGATGACCAAGACATCCAGGAAAGACAGTTGTCCATCTCTTTCTTCTTCCACCGTGAGTTGAATCTTAGGGTGTTGGCTGTTATGGTGGTGAAGAAACCCTTCCAGTGTCAACTTCCCGTGTGGCCACAAGACAAAAGTGTCATCCACATAGCAAAACCATGTAGACGATCTATTTGGCACTGAATCCAGAGCTTGCCGTTCAAACGTCTCCATATACAAGTACTACTGGGCTGAGAGGGCTGCCCATGGCGACGCCGTCCAGTTGTTCGAAATATTTGCCATCTCACTGGAAATAAGTAGTGGTGAGGACATGTTGAAAAAATTCAGCGAGGTCATCCGGGAACAATTGACGGAGAAGAGTCATAGTTTCGGGAATAGGTATGTTCGTGAATAAGGAGGTGACATCAAAACTGACTGGGAGGTCAGTTGGTGTTAAGCGGATATTCCCAATTTTCTAAATAAAGTGAGTAGAATCTCTTATGAATGAGTCAGTATTGCCAACGTGTGGGTTAAGTAGGTAGGTGAGGTGTTTTGCTCATGTAGGTGGGCGAATCAATAGCGCTGACTATCGGGCGTAATGGGATGTTTGGTTTATGGAATTTTGGAAGTCCATATAGGCGGGGTAGTAGGGATTCCGACCTGATCACTTGTTTCTGAATATCAGGGCTCAGGCTAGAGGCCTTCACTAGGCTGTTGGTCTTCCTCAGGATTTTGGCCGTCGGGTCTCGTTGCAATATCCGGTAGGTATCAGGTGACAAGAGATCCGACAATTCCTTGTCATAATCAACCTTATTCAAGATAGCAGTCGCGTTGCCCTTATCCGCTGCTACAACTAAAATTGATTTATCCTCGTTCAAACTGCGAATAGCGGCCATTTCCTCTTTCGAGATGTTGGACTTGGGGGGCTTCGCATGCTGCAGTATTCTCACGGTTTCTCGCCTGATTTCCTCGGCTGATTCCTGGGGAAGATTCCGTATACTGGCCTCAACGTTGGCAACAATATCTTCCACTGGTACGGTGGTAGGTGTTACGGCAAAGTTGCTACCTTTGTGTAGTACGGAGATTTCATGTGTCGTGAGTTGGCGATTTGACAGGTTGATCTAACGTAGGTGGTGGAGTGGTTTTTCCTTTTAGTAAATCAAATTTCTTGATTTGTCTGGTCCGGGCATTTTCAAACACGGATTCTGACGTGTGCATGGTGAGATGGTCCACTTGATCCCAATGCTACTGGCTGAGTACGGCGCTAGTACCCAGATGTACCTTGTAAAATTTGGTGTTAACCCGGCTGAGTTGTCGGCGGGTGTCGTGGATGCAGTCCCTAAGTAGGGAAGCTTCAGCTCTCTTGTAGATTCGTTCGGCAGCTGCTGTTCTTATCGTGCGTTTTTGACGGAGGAATTTCGGAGTAATCCTCTCATCCCTGCATCGTAGTAGGAAGGTCAATGAAGCCAGTAGGGCGGCTTTCTTTTTGCGGCATTGCACGCCCATGGAGAAGGTACACATGACATCCTGTTTAAAAATACTGAAGTGATCTCAACAACAAAACATTATCATGCCCGCCTCAATAGAGAAGCCATGCATAATTGCATTGATTCAAGAATAAGTCCAACCAAATACAAGTTTTATTTTTTGACAGAATCCTCTTGACCACAGAAAAAGAAAATGTTTTGAGACATAAGATCACTTTCTTCGTTGAAGAATGGGAGTTGTTTGAGGCAAGAATATTTCAACTTCAATACTGAACACTATTCTTCCATCAATGTGATTCTTTAACACCTGTGAGCGTTGAACATCTTAACCCAAGAGATTGCATGTTTGATCAGGATGAAAACATCTTTCAATTATTTTGTATTTTTCCATGAAACCCTAACACTTTTTTTTAAATATGTATGTATTTCATAAGAAATAATAAAATGCTCATAAAAATATCATTTATTAAATAAATACTCATTCAACAATTTTCAACCATAACAATTTCAACCAGGGAACAAAAATTTAATTTATTACACAATCTGTCTCTATCGGTGTTATTAAGAGCTTGTCCCAAAAGGTCATTTCTTAGGTTTCAGAAGTCCTTTTTTTCGACGAATTCGATCCGCAATTATACATTTCCGTCAATTTTCTTGTCATTCTCGTCCATACTGGACAAAATTTCCAGTTGTCTTTTATTTTGTTCTGAAAAATAAAATAATTTTAGAAAATAATAGAAATAATGAATCTCTGAATCATGTCGTACCTATGGAACCTATTCTACTGAATAAAATTTTTAAGAAGGGCTAAACGGGATTTGGAGTTGACATATTCTTGAAATAATGAGAGACAGATGTTTGAAACAAATATTTTTGATTCAAGCATATCTGCATTTGGAGGTTGAGTACAAATGTGGACTGTGCATGCACTTGGTAATAAAAATATGCCATGAAGAAAATTTTCAAATACTTAGAATATTTCGCACAAAATGTTCGGAAAGGAGTTGGTTTTGGCGTATTGGGAATACCAATAATTAATGATGGATATCTTTGTTGTGAATTTTAACGCACGAATCTCATAACGAAAGTCAATTGAACAGAAAATAATGCATTATCAACTACGAACAATTGAGATGTAATGGTTATACCTATGTTTTGTAATATTAATTTTATACCTATGTATTAAATGAAAACCGTTAGCAGTGATGCACGAAAATGCGATCGAATACAGAAAATAGTTATTTGTTTTACTAGGCATAAAAGCACAAGATTTAATTCCGTGGCTGGTGTTTCATAGCCGAGCGTAGCGAGGCTATGAAACCAGCTGCTTTTCTGCCGTGTGAAACATATAATTTTTTCTTCAAATTTGTTCCAATTCCACGCAAAATCGACTTTTTCATATTTAAATTGCGTTTCATTATCAATATCCAAATAACTAAATTATTTCATCAAAGGTAACTGGGCCCTGCGTTACTATGTTTACCGCTGATGACGTTTGTTGAATTTGTATGTTTACTGTTTACTTTGTCATTGTCAATTTTAATAACCAGTTTGATTTAAATTATTACTTGGAAGGTTGCCTAGCAACGAACTTTTTCTGCCTAGGCAGTAAATGTGGACTTTTTCTGCCTAGGCATTAAAAGTACAACTTCTAAGCCTGCCAAGTGTCATTAAAAGGCCGCTTTTAATGTCATTTGGAGAAAAAATGTTTTTTGCCATTATACAAACAACAATTCAAAACGAACATATTTTCAACTCACTTTCATAACTGGCCCATAAATGATCTGAATTCCAATTCTGCAGGAATAATTCAACCTCCATATTGCACTTCCTTAGTGGCATATATGCACACAAACGAATATAACAACTTTGATATTCGAACACATTACCTTAAACAGTCAGTCAAACGGATTAAGATTACAAGATGGAGGTCCCAGTAGCAGTTCTCACTTTCGCATCAGGCTTAAGCTAATTGGTTGACTGTATCACGTGCTTCCTCCAGATCTTTGCCAGAGAATTATATTTTTGAATCAAGAGGAACATGTTCTGCAGAAAAGTCAATGTTGGTGATTCTCTAGGTTAATGAGGTAGAATGTTTTGCTGCAATCGAATTAATTTTCCAAGAGAATTTATGTAATGAAGCAAACAGCTCAATAAGTTAGAAATAAGAGTATATTCATTAATTTGAAATAATCATTCTTCTCAGAAGAGTATTCAGTTTAAGAGTTTGTATATAATTCATTGGAGATATCCTTTTTATCTGTGTCCTGAGACTCAATCGACTGTGACTTTTCATGAAACTTTTTGTTGTTCACGACATAAGAACTTTTTTAAATGAAAAACAGAATTGTGTGTTTTGGGAGTATCTATTGTCTGAGCAAATTTCACTATTTTCGTTAAGAACTATGGTAGCAACGGGGATGTTTTCAAGAAAAGTGAAAAACACTGAGTAAGAACAATATTGACTGGACGATTTTGCAACTAAAAAATTATAAGGAGTTGACCAATACTATATTTAACGTATGTATAATATTATTTCTATGGATCTGACGCGATGTAATGGAGCTTTTGATCTCACTCAGTAATAATATGCCGAAAAAATGCAGAATTTTCAAAAAGATAATTTCACCTTGCTAGCACGAAAACAGGCCCTGTCTCCGGAGCCCCGACACTTCCGGAGGGCGCGCTGGTGTGTCATTAACCCCAGTAAACACTCCCCACGCCCGTGGGGTGAGTGATTACTGGGTCCGAGAGTCATGTGCTCTGAGAAGGCGTAGTGAACCAAGAATTACGGACTTCTGTATTCTTCCGGCTAAGTTTTCTGCCGCATCATGTCAAGCCGGTATGATTTTCAAGTTTGATTGCAGTATGTCTATCATTCCACCAAGGACCCCTATAATCAGAACCACCATCTTGACACAATAGTTTGGGTAAACCCTGCAGAGTTCAAAGAGTACACTGAAAACAATGATTTTTTGCATTAATGCATAATTGCATTCATTCAGAAGATTGTATTCTTGAATAGGTCCAACCAAATATAAGTTTGATTTCTTGACAGAATCCTATTGACCACAGGAAAAGAAAATGTTTTGATATACAAGATCACTTTCTTCTTTGAATGATGGGGGTTGGTTGAGGCAAGAATATTTCAATTTCAATACTGAACACTACTCTTCCATCAATGTTATCCTTTAACACCTGTGAGCGTTGAACCTCTTGATACAAGTCATGTTTGATCAGGATGAAAACATCTTCAATTCATTATTTTTCAGATATGTATGTATTCCATAAGAAATAATAAAATGCTCATAAAAATAACATTTATTAAATAAGTAAATACTCATTGAACAATTTCCAACAATAACAATTTCAACAAGGGATCAAAAATTAAATTTATTATAACATTAACTTTACATACAATAATATAGATTAGCAAAAATTTTCAATTGTTCGTTATTCATATGACCATACTTGTTGATGAAATGAGTGGCAGGCCATTATGAATCCCTCGGTTTCGGACTTCAGCCCACTTGACCTGAGAAAGGCGATGAGGGGTCATAGGCAATGTGGTGGGGCCCAAAACGATGGATTGCCACATGAAGACGTTTTATTATTATTATTATTATTTTTCCGTAAGGAGTGTACCAGTCAGGCCCTGTCTCCGGAGCTCCGATAATACCGGAGGGCGCGCTGCATGGTGTGTAATTAACCCCAGTAAACACTCCCCACGTCCGTGGGGTGAGTGATTACTGCGTCCGATAGTCATGTGCCCTGAGAAGACGGAGTGAACCAAGAATTACGGCCTTCTGCATTCTTCCGGCCAAGTTTTCTGCCGCATCATGGCAAGCCGGTATGATTTTCAAGTTTGAGAGCAGTGTGTCCATCATTCTACCAAGGACCCCTATTATCAGAACCACCATCTTGACAGAATGGTTTGGATAAAGCCTGCGGAGTTCAAAGAGAAGATCTCGATATTTAGTCCGTTTTTCCTCCTCTTTTCGAACGATGTTCGTTTCGCCAGGAGCTGAAAACTCAATGACGAAAATCGTCCTACTTTGATGGTCGGGGAGGATTACATCAGGCTTATTGGCTTGTATGTGCCTGAGGGTAGGAAATGAGTAGTTCCAATAGATTCAGCACTTCTCATTCTCCACAACGTGTCTTGTCTACACCGTACGAGTGTCGTAGATAGTAGTACAATACTCGTAGGGCCGCGTTATGCCTGTGGATATAGGCTGAGACCGCATAAGCTGGACAAGCTGACAGCAAATGAATTATGGTCTCAGCTGCCCCACGACACGCTCTGCATCTGGTGTCAGGGACTTCTACGTGACTACGGTAGACGAAGGTGTTGAAGACACCATCCTGGCAGGCCATTATGAATTTCTCGGTTTCCGACTTCAGCCCACTTGCCTTGAGAAAAGCAAATGTCAGGTTTCTGGATAAGCCAAGGTCTTCAATGTTCTTGAAGAAAACCCCATGCATTGGCTTATCCTTATGTAGCTGTAGGAGCCTGTCACATTCCTTAGCTTTCACGTGGGCTTTTTGCTGAACGGGTTACAACTCGGTAACAGAGTTTGGATTCGTCCGTTCAGTGTCGAATACGAGACCGAGTTCATCGGCTGCACGGGTTGCTACCTTGAAACGAAGGTATACGTCTCCCCGGCATCCAAATGATGTATGATGCTTCCTTCTATGAGATGAACGTCCTCTCCGTATTCCTCGCATCGTCCTCTTTTGAGTTGAACAGTGGCACATTTGTCAATCCCAAGCTCCATGATGAGCTCATGCGATGTTGTATCAAATGTCTTGCGATGTCCAGGCCATTGAAAGGTTACGCTTATACTGCACGGAGTCCTGCGTGATGCATCTGTCGATAAGCAGATTCTCCTTGCAGCCAGCGAACCCCTTCTTTGACCCTCTTTGCTCATATATCCGTTCATACACCGGCTCAACTGCGGAGAGTATTCGCATGTATAAGATGCGTGCAAACATCTTGTAACATGCGTTCAAGCATGTTATCGGTCTGCAGTTCTTCGGATCGGACACACCTCCGTTTTTGGGGATTAGCACGGTTCGCCCCTAGACAAACCAATCCGGAATCTGCTGCTCCTCATCTAGCCATGAGTTGAAAACTCTTGCTAGATGGTGGTGGGTACATGGAAATGTTTTCCACCAATAGTTATTTAGGCCATTGGGGCCTGGAGCAGCAAAGTTCTTTGAGCCTTTTAGGGCCCGTCGAACTTCTTCCGAGGTTATCGGATTGCGCAGTTCATTGAGCTCAGGCTGACGAAGCCTCCTGCAGAAGGCTTCGAACTGCGCTAGGGCTGGAGTATCTACGTTGAGTGGTTGCGGAAACTCATAAATGTTCTTCCAGAAGGTTTCTACCCGATCAGCCGCCTGCGGATTATCCACAACACGTGGAGGCTCTTGGAATAGGCGAGAGGGTTTTCCGCGATGCTCCTCGCCCGCCTCACCAGTGACTTTTTTGCAGCCACCAGCATTCGTATCCTATCAAGACAGTGCTGTTTGATGGTCAACAGCACGCCCTGATTTAGTGTGTGGTGAGCTCGTCTCAGATTTGCGGCAATTCGCCGCACCGCGGGCGTGAAGGACCTATTGGCCGCCACGTAGTCCGCCACACACTGGATACGAGACGCGTGTTGTCTCGCCGACTTGATCTTAGCTTCCATCCGAAGTGGTCGGTTGTGGGGGCCTCTTCCTCTTTCATTTGGAACCGAGTACTACGGTATACCGGGGGGTTAGCCTAGTATACTCACGGCCGAGATCAGAGGGAATGAGCATTCCCTCCAGGGTGCGCCTTGGCTGCCAGTCCGGTTTTGAACCGGTTGCTCAGGAAAGTGGTGTCGCAACTCACCAAGGCATTGGATTGTTGTTTGCCCCTTCCTGCCTTTATTATTATTATTTTAATGTTTAGAAACAGTACGAGAGCTTGCTCAAGTTTTCAGTTTGAATGATGTGGCAGGCAAGTTATTCTGAAAAATCTGCATTTTGGATAGATATTCGATCAGACAGTTTCAAGAATCATGAACATAACTGAACTTTGAGTAATACAAGTATTGAAAGTACAATCGTTAGTCTACATCGTGTCCCATAAATTTTGACAATTTCTGAATATTTGAGTGTTTATCAGGAATTACACAGCTGGCATCTAACAGAATGATAATGATTCTGTTTACAAACATCTTAATCAATAAATCAATAGTTCTTATGATCAGAGACATATATCGAGACTTAATTGACGTCATTTCGTCACAACTTTTCTATATCATTAATTGTCATGAACTTCAAATAAGCCCTCGCATCAGGGAAAGTATTCGCGTTTATAACATATCAAGTATATCAACTTTGGATAATTTTTTATTTGCACTTCATGTCCATCAGAATAAAAAAAACTCAAACAATAAATAACTATTATTTTGTTTAAATGTTCACTTACCAAGTTCTATTTTATAATTATAATACCAATATGTTACGCATAGTTGCTAATAAAAATGAAGGAAAGAAACATCAACAAAATAGTGAGAGAAGAGAAGGATTTCAATTATTTTAAATGGTGTGTTGAAACTAGGACAACTGTCGATTTGAATAAAATCCACATATTTATTAAATGGGAAAAGTCTTTCCTAACACTTGAATATGTGATATGCATTTCATCGAAACCTATGTAGTTTAGAAATCATGTGAATTTTGTGATATAAGAATTAATTACTCCGAACATACAATTACTGACTATGGATTGTAATATTAAATCATAATAATGAATTTTATTCATTGTTCAAGAATATCCGGAAGTGTGTTTCAGTCTTACATATTTTTCAAACATTTGAAATGAATTATCCATTCAGATAAATAAAAAAATTCTCATCAATGAAGAGACCTTCGGTATAAAATAGGCGCATTCATTATTAAATTTGAAAATATAACGTTTATGCTGCTGCAGTGTTAGTAATCGAACTGTTTCCACCTCAATCACAGAGAAAAGTAGTTAACAGTGCCGATTTAAACACCATTAATTCTGTAAATCTTCAACTTCAGAAAAATTAAATGTTGTGAGGGCATATGAATATGAATTTGAATATGAATTTGAACATGATACTATTGAAATTGGACAAATGAAATTTTTGAAAACAATAATTCAATACAGAAACAAATCAATTTTTGTAACAGCCTGCTATAGGTCACCCTCTTCTGATATAAACAACTTCTTGGTTACTCTCCAAACATACTTCGAAAATTATCAAACTGAATTGAATGACTATTGCTTATTTATTGGTGACTTAAATATAAACTAATTGAAAGATGATGACAACAAAATGGAATATATGAATATCTTGAATGAATATGGCTACATTTCCACCATCAACAACTCCACTAGGCTCGTTTCATGCCTAGATCATATTTTCATCAAATCAAAGTTAAATAATGTTGTTGACACGATTATACCTCTCATTGTGGAAATCAACATAACGGACCATTCAACGACGATATTACAAATCATAAAAGATGATTCAAAAAATAAAATAACATCCAGTAGCAAACACATCAAATACCACAACTATAACAAAATGCATGCTAAGTTACAAGAAATATCCTGGTAGTCGATTTATACCGCAGTGGATCCAAATACAGCACTGAACGATTTTTTAGCCATCATCATAACCACACTGAATGAATGCACCGAACTGAAAATGTCCCATAGGTGAAAAACACAAAAATTGCAACGTGGTTAACTAACTCTCTGTTGAGTATGATTAATAAAAAAAAAGAATGGCATGTTCCAAACTCTACTCAAATACCCTGATAATATTATTTTGAAAAATCAGTACAAACAATATAAAAATACAGTTACGAATCAGGTACAAAAAACAAAATACAATTATTATAAAAACAAAATTAAAAATAACACACAAAACACCAAGCAACTATGGGAAATAGTGCAAGAACTCACTGGTAGAAATTCAACATCCAATAATATTGAATCTATTAAAACTGATTGTGGAAAAATATTGAAGAATAAAAAAGACATAGCCAATGAATTCAATAACAAATTCATAGGTTTTATAGATTCCGTTGCCTGAAAAAGTGCTTGCCACTTAGAAAATTGAAACTCTTATATTTCGCTCTCGTTGAAAGCCATTTGAGATATGGCATCACTGCTTGGGGTGCAGTTTTACGTACACATCTAAACCCTTTAAAAGTACTTCAAAGAAGGTTTCTGAAATTAATTTTATCAAAATCTTCGCGAATCTCGTCTGATAGTTTATATAAAGAAAGTCGAATAATGGATCTCAGACAACTATATTATTTTTGTATAAACGTAAAATACCATTTCAGTGAAAACAAAGCGAAGTCTAGGAACCATCAATACAACACACGCCACCATACGCAACTTACGTATCCCATTATTTTAAAAAAGTCTATCTCTCAGAGAGCATATTCCTTCTCTGCAGTTAAGCTCTATATCACACTACCTCACAATATGAAAAACATAACCTCGAAACCAATGTTCAAAAATAAATTGAAACTATTTCTCTTTGATAAGGAAAGGCAATTTATAATAGATTTACTTGAATGAATATTCCGTTAGTGTATCGAAAGTTCAACCTGGTTCACATTGATTCTCATTGTATTCTGTTGAAATTTTTTTATTAAAGTTGACTTTTGATATATCGGTATTACATACATTTTTGTTATATTTTATTTATATTTTTATACACTCTAATGTTTCCATACGTTTTTATCTGTATTGAATATGTTTATTGATATTTGTTGTACTTTTTATACGTGTTTATACATTTTTATATATATTCTTATACATCTTCTATAAAAAAAAATATTATTATACATTTTGTATCAATGATTGTATTTTATAATTTTTTTGTGTTTCCATAAGTTTTTACCTATATTCTTAAGCATTATTTTATCTTTTTTTTATAAATTTTTACCAAGTTTGTTTACTTATTTTTATCATTATTTGAGACATTGTTATCTAATGCTTTATATAAATTTTTTATCTGTTCTGATTGTTTTCTCTGCGAAACAAGTGCAATAGCACTTATCGCTCTTTATCTTTATTCATGCTGTAGTGTTGTATCGGTCTTAAAATTTTTATGAATAAAGTTCATTATTATTATTATTATATGTACAGTTGAGAAAATTTTAACTATACTGGGAGTCCGCGGAAGTAGCTCGCTCCTAAAACTTTTTTGTGTTTGAAGATGATGAAATTAAATCTGAAGGATTTGCATACGATAAAAATGCATTGTTTCTGACAAGTGTCTCAGCTTCATCCAGTTTCTGGTTTCCCAAAAGTTGCAGAAAGCTTGTATTCTAAAATGAAATATTTTTAATTCTCTGACACAGAATCTAGTTAACGAGCTGCTTCTGGCGCCAGCTTTCGGCGTGGTGTGCTCCACGTGCTCCAGGCAGCTTCAGTGGAGAAATGAAATACTCCAGGAGTCAGTATGAAAATAAAACACTGATTACAACAAACAACTTTATTATCTAACTCTGATAAAAAACTCATATGTATGTTATATTGTAATTATACGTCAATCTACGCAGTCCCTTTATCGGGTTACCTTGCGATAACGACTTCCCATTAATACGAGACGCGGAATCAGCAGAATAGGTACTTTTGTTTACTTCAAGTCTACTGCTGATGAAGTTACTAGGAACATATGAATAGGCCATGCGAGGTCAAATATATACAATTGGCGCAGTCGGTAGGATCTGGAAAACAGTGCTAGAACACGGAAACACCCCAACTAGTAGTCCTAATCCCTCAACACCATAAGACGAACCGAAACCCCAAGAGGAGTCAACACTCAAAGAGCAGCTGAAGGAACACCTGGTGAAACCCCTAGCTGGATGACTTCGAGAACAAGACAAATCGGTATGAGCATCATACTATTGTAAGACAAGTTTGAATGAACTCGATCATATTTTGTTTAAATATTTTGTTTACAATTAACAATAATCACAAATAATCATACTGCTTGATTATCTTACAAACTTTTCGGAACGCCCTACTCAACTTCATGATATACGAAACCCAGAATTATCATACTGATGATAATAATAATAATAATCATCTTTATTTTTTCACAGTTTCAATTATAATTGAGATTATATAAAAATTAAGATCACCTGAAAAACAAAAGGCGAAGTTCAACTTAGGTAGCACTAGTGCTACTAAGTTGTCCTTCCACCCAACCACAAAAACTCTACCTAAACTAGGACAAGACACAGAAGGAAAGTAGGATTAGAGAATGGTCTAAAGTTAACATGAATTTATAAAACGTACATAACCGAAGTTTACTTTGATTAGGTTGAGAATTAACAGCAAAAAGGTCATAAATGGTTAAGATTGACTTTCTAACAGGAAGCGCTTAAATTATTTTCGTAAAACAGACATTTTTCATTTCTTCTGGTAATAGATTATTCACTTGTCATATATTGTAGGAAAATGATCTCTTGAAAAATTCTGTTTTGAAACTAGGTGGGGTGAGAGTACCTTTGTATCTGATATTCATATTATGAACATCAGTACGAAAAGTGATTTTTCTGTACAGGTAAGGTGGCGTTTTAGTCTGTATGATTTTCTACTATAAATTAGTGGCATTTAATTTTCGTCTATTTTCCATTGTGATCTATCCCGTTTCACGTAACTTATGGAAAATTCTTTGATATTGTAATAAAACTGCACTAACTAATTTTCCTAATATATTTAAAACACTATTTACAACAATTATTCACTAAAACATTTACTTCAATAACTATTTCAATTCATTTCCACTGTGGCTATCTATCAGCGAACTCTGGAACTGTAACTAACTCTTAATTCTGACTATACTGTCCCCCAGCGGTTATACAATCGCAAGGCTCTCTCGATTATTCTGGAGTATAGAACATTTCATCTAGATGGCTCTTCGAACAGTATCGAATTGATCGATTTTATTCCAGCTGGTTCTCGGCGATAAGCCAGCAGATATGATGTAGTTGAACGAGGTTGCATAATTAATTAGATCAGGGCCGGTCTCGGGGTCGGTCTCGAAATCGTTACAATATTTTCTTATTCCATGAATAAGCCGTAGACATGAGTGCTGTACTTTTTGTATTATCTGAGTATACTATTTGGTTAAACATGGGCCATATAAGGTATCTGAATAATTAAATCACGATAACACTAGCGAATCACAAAGAGTAGTTTTTACCTGAGTTGGAAATTATTCTCTGGTAACGGGATTGCGAAAGCTCTGTGTATCATTGACCTAAAGGCGGATAATTTATGTGAGATTGAACTGAAAGAATTAAAGGGAATTGTACAGTCTTTGAAGGTGTTCTTCCGGTAGATATTAAATTGAAAACCATTGTTAACCCTTGAGATATTCAAATCTGAGAAGTTAATTTCCTTGTTTTGTTCAATTTCTACTGTGAATTTAATTTTGTTATGCAGACTATTGAGGAAGTTTAAAAATTGATCAATTTGTCTGATTGAAACATTAAAACCTACCAGTATGTCATCAACGTATCTGAACTAAAACATAATATGTTTTTTAGAGAGGGGATTATTGAGAATCCAGAATGAACTGAAACTAATTAAAGAAATTGCCGTAAGTAATCAGGTACCAGTTTCTCTAATAGAAAAATGAATATCAGATAAAACTCGAGAAATGATTATAAGTTTACAAGTAAATATATTAGCATTCAGGTAAACTTTCTGAAAACATCCAAAATTATTTTTCTAAATACAAAATAACAACAGCATTCACAGGTAATAATAATTTAAGCAGAAATTCTGTTCAATGCAAAACCCAAACGAAATAGAATGAAAAATTCAGGAATTTATAGAATAGAATGCGGGGAATGCTCGGCAGTATATATACAGGCCAGAACGGAGGAAATTTTGAAGTAAGGCTCCGGGAACACGTCTGTTTGGACAAAAAATCTACAATATATGAACACCTGCAAGAATCAAAACGCAAGATAAGTGAAGATAATCTCAAAATTCTACACACATGTAACAAAGGGAAGAAAATGAATTTGTTGGAAGACATGGAAATTAATAAATCAATTAAAACCCCGAAATATAGAACCCTAAACGAACAACTCGATTTATGTAGGTCTCCACTTTTGAATTTATGAATTTGACAACCCCGGTAATTTCTATTATCTCCAGTGTTGAATTTATATAGTTGGCACCCCAGTTTCATTTAAATACGTCCCACCCATATTATCTACTAACTCCCTATATAACCACGGTTTGGATTTCAAATGTATTAATTAGTTTTATACTTGATAATGGGATAAAACCCGAAACCGGTCGTATAAATAAAATATCCAGTGGAAATTAGACAAAAGTTTTTTACATTCATTTCATCAAACTTCCATATATAAGTTTCAGGGAAGAATATGCTAGTTCTATTTGCCTGCTTATATGTTTCTCAAATGTTAAGTCGGATTCAACTATAACAAGGCTTTTGCATTTATTAGTGGGTTTTAATGGAACGCCACCAACCGTAATCATAAGAGATTCACTAACTTTTTGGCGACTTACTTTAGACCCAAAGACAATAATGTTCGATTTACTGGTATTCAACAGTAGACAATGATCACTAGCTGATTTAACAGACGATTCAAGGTCATTGTGCATGAGTATGCATGCATTTTCTACGGAATGGGGAGAAAAGCTGTAGTAGAGTTGAGTGTCATCAGCATAAAGGTGGATTTTGCACAACGTATAATGTTTGATGAATAAACTGTGAACAACAAAGGACCCAATATAGATCCCTGGGGCACTCCTGACTTGAGATTTAAATAGAGTAGATGCCATTTTGGCATACCCTTTGTTCCTTTTTTTTATATAACTTTCAAGTAATTTAATAGCATTTTTCGATAATCCCAAATAATTTAATATTGCTTAGAGAAGATCATAGTTCAAGGTGTCGAAATCACGACTGAAATCTAGTAGCACAAGTACAGAACAAAGACCCTCATCTGTAGCCCTGGTAATGTCATCCACGATGTGTAGCAAAGCAGTCGCGCAACTATGACCTTTGCGAAACCCGGACTGTGTTTCCGTAAGTAGGAAAAATGTATTTAGATGATTTTTCAGCTGTTCTTCGACTGCTCTTTCAAACATTTTTGATAAGGTTGGTGAGACACTAATTGCACGCAAATCTTTATATTCGGTTGGATTAGATTTCTTGCATGGGTGATACTCTTACCTTTGCTCTTTCCCCACATCGCTGGAAATACTCTCTGCGTTAAACAAAAGTTAACTATTTGAGTGATATATTGCACGATATGTGGACAGCAGATTTTGATCATTTTAATATTCATATCATCAAATCCTTTAGCGTTCGACTTTATGGTACTTATAATTCTATATGTGAATATATCATTTATTTCCTGGAATGAAAATTCAGGTAACACTAGGTGGTTATCCCTGTAAAAATCTATTAATTCTTGGGGTGGCTGCATGTTTGGAATTGAGTTAATGAAAAAATTATTCACCTCATTTGGGTTAATCAAATTATCGGGAAGTTCATTGCGTTTTTCAGGTAAAATACCATTTGTTTTCAGTGTTTTCCACATTTCCTGTTGTTTTTAGTATTATCTAACTGATAACTGAAATATGGGCTTTTCTCTCTCTGAATTGTTTTAAACACGTAATTTCTGAGGCTTTATAGTATTGTAGCCGTGCCTCAGTTCTATTTTTTTCAACGCTCTCAGTGCTTTATCCCTAGTGGATATCAATAATGTGCAGTCTCAAATTAATCGTAATGAAATACGAATGTTGCTTTACACGACGAAATGTCATGGTGCCTTTTGAAGGAAATTAGTGATATAGATTTGAAAATTTAATTTGACATAAAAGAAACAATCTTGGCTAAAAACAGTAAAGATGCATTCTTCCCAAAATTTGTGATTTTATCTTATCCATAGCCATCTGGAATGAATAATATTCTTCAAATAAAAAATAAGTACTCTCATGAAAGTACCAAAAGTCATAGCCTGCGTGAGTAGGGGAAGGCTAGTTTCATTACTTGCCTCAGTGCGTCAACGTGATTTACTCTCCGATACTCCGATCAAGTAGCACAACCTAGATGAGTAATACTCGAATACTACTGAAGGTAACATCTTTTCATAATGTTATCCCTCAAATCATAAGCAGGATACAATAAGAACGTCAGCTAGATTTTGATTTCTGTCGGCTGATACAATAAAGTTTTAGTATGACTTCCAATGGGAAATTGCAGGAGTACATGATTTCTGCAGACCACACGATTATTGCGGACCACATTACATCACCGGGTGAAAATTGAAGTGTTCAAATGCTGGTATCAAAATGAGCTTTCCGTTTATGCCAACACAACGTCCTTTGAGCATGAATTGAATAGTGATAATTCAAAGAAACTACGTCGAAATACTGCCTCAGTTAACACCGGATACCGAACTGAATGCAAACTGACAAACATGCTCGTAGTAATGGGCGTGAAACCATGAAACATCAACAGTCATATTTTTTGTACTCGGATATCGTAGGCAGAGAACATGTTGTATAAATTTCGCATCTTTGGAAGTTGGCAAACAAAAAAAATCATAAATCATCACGAATTGCTATGGAATTTTACACGTGTATTTCCATATCATAGTAGTGCTAGTGCAATACCTATTCTATTTTTCGTAATTAGGACATCAAATTCATGCCAAATGTAAAATATTAATATTTCATACTTACTCCTGGGCGTACACCGTTTCACGTACTCCACTCAGTAAATGACTGTGCTGCTCACGAAACAATATGCGGGCGTGATCAACTTTTACTTTCTATTTCGTGAGGTTTTTAGTAAATAATATCTTAGCTATATTGAGATATATCGTTCAAGTAGTTTATCTGAAACATTTTAATGTAATATGGCAACATTATCGAAAGAGAAGCATATGATTCACTCATTGTTTTGAAGAGGAACAAATGAATCTGATGATGAAGATTATCAAACTTACTTCATATTTTCTATTCTGATCCTTCTGAACACAATAAGTGGACAAATACTCACAATGTGGACATTCATACATTGTGTAATCATGAAGCTGTCAATGATTTACCATACTTCTTTCATTACCAGAATTAGCTTGAACCCTATTTAAAATAAATAATATTGGTTAGCATTATCTGAAAAAGTATCGTTGTGTATTTACTGATCGGGATTTGGATATGAGGTGGATGAAGATAAATGAAAGACAGACTTTCACTGCTTACCACATCGAGTCTGGAAAGAAACTGAAACTTTATTTATTCCTGTTAGCATGGAACATGTTGTAGTGATAGTTAACATCTGACATTGTAGTCTTACATGTTAAGGTTAGTCTTCATGTGACAAAGAGTATACATTAATATTGATTGTTTGCCTCTATAATAATATATGCACTGCCCAGTGAGTTGGACTATGGGATGAGAAGCCCAATGTACGAATATCTCTGTTTCGTCCTGTGTATATCTGACATTTAAGAATTAGAGAACTGCATGATGAAATAGCCAAAAAAAAGCAAGTGAAATAAAATCGATCCAGAGATTTTAAATCGTAGTAGGTATTTATTTCAGTTTTCGGAAGTACATATATTCATCTCATTGTTGTTGATATGTGCCACATTTATAATTATATTTTAGTTTTTTGGTTACTTACATTTTATTATTGAATTATGGGAAATATCTTGTAGTCGTGCTTGTGTTATTTTACCCTTTAAAAAAGATTTTCGTAGTATTTCCCATTATTTGCAGGACATTTATTCTCTATTATCTTGATTAATTTCAATAAATGGGCCGTGATGGTCATGATGGTAGAGCGCTTGCCTCTCAACCTAAGGGTCATGGGTTCGATTCCCAGCATGGTCATCGGTCTCGTGCATGACATCACACGTTAAAAGGTGAGGGCTGCGTCTTCACTAGCTCGGACAAGTCTTTAGGAGACTTATGAGGGTTGTACTCTTAAGGGTGTGCAGCTGGTTGACGGAAATAACAATAAAAAAACAATAAAAAAAAAAGTTGTTTTTTGGATACCCGGAAAATATGCACATTGCTATTTGGACATGTTCTTGAAGTCCATTTTACCAAATAACAACATACAATGGATGCCCAAAATACGCACAATATACATTCATACGTTTTCTGGGCTTTGATGTACTTCCATATGATCTCAAAATAAATCAATGATATCTTGGCAGATAATAAACTTTGAAAAAAGTAAATTCTACCGAATCGAATGGTTTCTGATCTTTCTTTTGATGATTTCAATGATTTTTTTGTCAATATTGCTATTGATATAATGAAATTCAATGACCATAGCAGTCGAAGCCACCCCCCAAAAAACAAAAGAAATTCAAGAAATGGAAATTACCCAAAACACGAAAACAATGTCATTATCACTCGACACAAGTTTCTTCAACAAAGTTGGCATCTTCAGGAGCTCAAAAAAGCTTACCAACTGTTAGTCTTGAATTTTATTTACACCAAAGGTTCCAAATAATGATTTATTTGAAAAAAAACATTTCAAACATAAAACTGAAAAGCGTCATCGCTATCATAGACGCTATCTAGAACTCTGGAATGTTTAATGATTCTTCTCTGTCAAGTCTCCAATAAGTCCATCATTCTTTCCATTTCAAGTTTGAACTCGTAATGAATATACAACAGTGGTAGACTAGTTAGTGTATCACTATTTACTGCATTAATGGAAGGGTCGTTATGTATTGTGGAAGTGAATGTGTTTTTGTAAACGCAAAATCAAGAAAGATTCAGGACGAACCACTCTAAAGAAGTAAGTATAGTAATGTAACTGATGTTAGAGTTAATTATCGAAAAATAGGTTGTTTTGAGTGCACTTGAATTAGTTACAGTATGAAGTTATCGCAGGACAAACAAGGAACTACTCAGTACACCTTTAGATTTGGTAATCAGCCCTATGCCTATCTCCTCACTATCTCTATCACTTCCGTTGAAAATAACGTCACCGTTATTCGCCATTTCCGTTATTTTGCTATTGCTTAGTAATAGCAAAATAACGGAAATGTCGAATGATGGTGACTTGATACAGCATAGGGCTGAATATGTGTTTTTCAAAATAAATTACTGTCTAGAGTTATTCCCAGTGAATCTGTAGCATGAGTTTTCCCGTAGTCAATTAATGATAAAGAGACACTGCCATTTATCGTTGTAAAGTTTAAGTTTGTTGGCAGGGAACCAATTTTCAGATTTTTTGGCTAATTCTTCATGAGTAATGTAAAGCTCTGATCTCAGTTTTCCAGAATAGATGAAGGTCGTTTTCACAACGGTCCCAATATTGACCTTTGAGGAACGCCGTTCTCCATATGTTCGAAATTAGATTGAAAATTTATAATATTCTCAACTTGAAAGCGTTATTTCAGATAGGACTGTATCAGATTGAGTAGTACTCCCCTAACGCCGTAATAATTTAATGTTTTAGCTAATATATCACGTGATACGCAATCGAATGCCTTTGAAATGTCGTACTGGGTGAGGGCAGCTTAAATCTCATCTTCCAATGTTGATACTAAATCATTCACGACGATCATGATAGCGAGAGCAGTAGATCGATTTGGTCGAAAACCATATTGTATGTTGCTAAAAAAAATATTTGAATCAAAGTGATACCCCCAATCGATCATTCATTCGCAAAAATCAGGACAATGGAAATGGGACGGCAGTTGATAATATCATTTCTGTCGCCTTCTTTGAACAACAGTTTTATTTTGGAATATTCAAAACAACCTGAAAAAACTCTCATTTGTAACCCACTGAGCACAGTAATATATCTTCTATGTAACAGTTTTCGTTCAACGTAAGGTGCAAGGTGAGCATGTAATATTATTGCAATGCCTCTGCAAATACTGAAACTGCCGGGAATTGAAGTTACATATAGTAATGTTACATAATGTAGTAATGCATAAATATTCTTGCAAGTATGGAATAAAATTGTATATCAGCTTACTCTAATGTTACAACTATATGTCTGTAACATATATTGAGCATAACATTCGTTTTGAGAGTAACATTTCTTTTATATTTTCTAATAAATGTCTGATAAGTTTTATTGCTATATTTTCAATATTACATGAATAGGTTAGTCATATTGCTTCAGCTTGTACATGATATATTACTGATAAGTTTCATTGGTAGGTATATCGGGTAAAGGGTGATCGTTTATGCTAATTATAAAAATGGATCATATAATCTACATTTTCGCTTCAACCTATACAATAATTGAAAATAAAATTATCGAAGTTGATAATTTAAGTTTTGAGTGGACTCAAATAACGTGATTCAAAAATACGAAAAGGAGTATCCTTTGAAAACTTCTCGGGTTCCAAAGCTATTCAAAACATTCAAAAAAATCGGTACTTATCTCGCTATTATTCGCTGTAATCGGCTGTCGAAGGTGAATAGGCTAAAAATCCTTTAAGCCAAAAAAAACTATTTTGACTATTTTTGTCACCCCTATGGCAATTTTTGATAAAAATTTGCTAAAGGCATTCAAATAAACAAATTGACCGTTTAAGATGATAATATTTCAATAAATAAGTTGTGATTCAATTTTACAGTCGTTTAGGCTTATTCTTGTATGATAACAATAAAATTAGACACATATTAATGTAACATACTTCTTCATTTGAGTAAATTTCCAAAATAACGTCCTCCAGCTTAGAGACAACTCTCAAATGTTATATTTCAATTGTCTGAGTGCGCTTGAATATACTTCTTAAATTTTTCATGCAACTTCTACTAGTTTTTCCCGTAATTCTATTTCGTTGTCGCTTTTCCGCATGTACACCAAGTTTTCGTTAAATCCCAAAATCTGCCCGCACAATCCATCTTTGTTGGAGATTTACGTTTAGATGCTGTATAACTTTTCTCGCATAGTGGCAGAAGCACCGTCTATTTGAAAAGCTATTGTTAGTCTCCTAACAATTGAGGAGGCTGATTTTCTAAAATACTAAATAACAATCTCCATCTAACTTGGATAGTAATTCGAAGGGTCCAATAATATTTCCGTTTAGGATCCTTGACCATAGTTTTACGCTAAAGCGCTATTGAAAGATTTATGCCTTTACCAGATGAGGGTTTTCGATGGCCAAGCTATAATAATTGTGGATGTTGTGAATTACAGTCCTATCGAATTCAACTTACTCCGGATTGAGAGGGTTCACCGGAGATACGTCCAGCCATCAGAGTGTAACATGTGTTAATAAAAACCCTGTTTCCGCACTTTATAAACATCGAGAAGACACAGGTCACAAAATAGACTTCAAAAACACAAAAACAATTTCCACCGGGAAAACTCTGCAAACCAGGATCATCCGAGAAGCCCTCGAGATAGAGAAGCGCCCCAATTGCCTCAACACTCGCGACGACGGACGTAGACTTCCCAATACCTGGAAGCCTCTCATTGCACGCATCAACTCATTTCCCACCAACCCAGTTCCCGCACATAGCTCACTTAGCGCCAACCAAGTTTCCGCACACAGCTCATCTAGCGTCAACTCAGTTCCCGCCCATAATTCACCTCGCGCCAATACATTGCACACGGCCATTACAGCCACGTCCACTATAAATACAGTTCCTCAACCCACAATTCCTCAGTTCTCTCGAAGGAGTAGGCAGATTGAGACCTTAGAGAGAACCAGTGACGAGACATGGGGAGTAGGCAGATTGAGACCCCGACGTCAAGTCACAAAAACCGAACGTAATTATTATACCTGAGGAGTAGACAGATTGAGACCTCAGCGTAGAATTACGTTTCAACCATTTATTAATTTTCTTTCTTTTTCAGTTCTTGAAAATGGCTCCAAAATCGGAGCCGAAACGTCGAATTTGTTGAACTTTGACGTTTCTATATATATATATATATATATATATATATATATATATATATATATATATATATATATATATATATATATATATATATATATATATATATATACCGGGTGGCTACGGAAGTACTGCCTACGGAATATCTCAGTTATTGTATGAAGTAGGTTTGTGAAATTTGGAGCGTCGATATAATGACAAAAGAGCTAGAATTTGAGCATATTGACATTTCGAAGTTAACTTCCGGTCTGACCGGAAGTAACATCAACTTTCTTATTTTAAACGGAAACCCATTTTTTTTTCTTTTCGCTTTATTCAGCATTCAATTCCCTTTCTAATGACATATCACAAACTGGTATCTGATAAGAAACTAGATCAGAAAAAAATTATTATTGAAATTCACCGAGTAGGCCGTGGAAGCAAAATGAAAGCCAAAAATTGAAAAGTTGGCTATGGAAACCATACGTCACTTGATAACAGTTGCTACTACTGTGATATTTTATTGTCATTCGTCGGCGTTATAAAAAGCCGCCAAAAAAAATATTGGAAAAATTGGGAAAAAAACAATACTCTGTAGGTCCATAACTTAAATAGGAACATACAACTTTTTCTTGCCTGTACTATTCAGCATAACCATTCCTTTCTAATGATATAATAGAAAGTAATTTTTTGAAATGAAATACCAAAAAATCCAATTATTATTATTCAAATAACAAAAAAACAGATTTATCGAAAAAAAAAAATCAAATTGATAGGATTAAAGATAAAATAAATTCAAAACAAATGTTCGAAATGCATTCCCTCAGCGTCAATACATTTATTGACTCTGGTGATATTTTCATGTAAAACGTTTCTCAACATTTGGGGCGTGATATCTTGGAAAGCTCTACGAATTTTTACTTCTAGCTTATGTAGAGTTGTAGGCTGTGTGGAATACACCCTATTTTTAAGATGCCCCCATAGAAAAAAGTCGCACGCAGTAAGATCAGGTGACCTTGGTGGCCACCTGACTGGACCATGGGTTGTTATAAGTCTCTCTTGAAAACGATTTTGAAGATAATTTCTCGCTATTCTTGAATTATGCGTTGGGGCGCCATCTTGCTAGAAGTACATTTTCTCAGTTATTTCCGCTGGTAGGTTGTTAATGAATTCCGAAATTTCATTCGTTAAAAAATTAAAGTATCTCTCTCCGGTTAGTTGGCCTTGAAAAAGAATGGCGCCAACAATATGAGTTCCAACTATTCCTGCCCAAACATTCACACTAAATCTCTCCTGGAAGCCACCTTGTCGAAACCGGTGCTCGTTTTCTATCGCCCAGTACCTGGAACGAAAGACCGTTCCAATTTTAGCACTTTACACTTCGACTATCGACAATAATCTAAATAAAGTACAGTACCTACCTTGTATTATTCCTGTTAAATAATCCATTGTTGGTAAATCTTGACTCGTCCGTAAACAAGATATAATAGTTAAATAGGTGATTCTCAGCATTTTGTCGAAGAAACCAATTACAATATTCCAGGCGCCTTTCACCGTCATTTTCATACAAATGTTGATGCACCTGATACTTGAAGGATTTAAATCGATGTTTTTTCAAAATTTTCCTAGCAGAGTCCTTACTTATAGCTAATTCGGCGCCAATCTGCCTTGAGGAAATTGTGCTATCATATTGTACTAAAGCTAATACATTAATTTCAGTTTCCTCATTAATAACAAATGCTTCTTGGTCTTCGTGAACATCAGGCTCAGTTCTTAATTTTTCTTCAAGCCACTGGAAATACCTTCTTGACGGTTGCTGCCTTTCTGGATATCGCTCTAAATACAATCGTTCAGCGGCATAAGAATTTTTTAAACATTCACCATAAATGAGAAGCATGTCAATTTGTTCGGTTCGTGAATAACGGGGCATTTTTTGAATATTCCACTAACTGATTTCGATTTCCAAACCCTTTCAAAATGGCAGAATCAAAAACACTACTTCGAACGTCAAAATAATATGGATAGCAGCGTTCGTGAGAGCTCTCGTTTCTTTTTTGTTTCATTCCAAAATACATCTGAATCAGTCTACTTGTTAATATTTTGGTTCGAATGAATATTGCAATGGAATGATTATTCTGAATAGCACAAACATCGTCTATAGGTAGATATTAGAATATATATGGACGATGGCACAGACCAAGTACGTTTATGTTCCTATTTAACCTAGAACCTACAGGATATAATTTATCATTCTACATTATTTTTAATGCTATTTTTGCGTATGGCGATAATCTGTTTTGTTATTTGAAGAATAATAATTGGATTTTTTGGTATTTCATTTCAAAAAATTACTTTCTATTATATCATTAGAAAGGAATGGTTATGCTGAATAGTACAGGCAAGAAAAAGTTGTATGTTCCTATTTAAGTTATGGACCTACAGAGTATTGTTTTTTTTCCCAATTTTTCCAATAATTTTTTTGGCGGCTTTTTATAACGCCTACGAATGAAAATAAAATATCACAGTAGTAGCAACTGTTATCAAGTGACGTATGGTTTCCATAGCCAACTTTTCAATTTTTGGCTTTCATTTTGCTTCCACGGCCTACTCGGTGAATTTCAATAATAATTTTTTTCTGATCTAGTTTCTGGTTAGATACCAACTTGTGATATGTCATTAGAAATGGAATTGAATGCTAAATAAAGCGAAAAGAAAAAAAAATAGGGTTTCCATTTAAAATAAGAAAGTTGATGTTACTTCCGGTCAGACCGGAAGTTAACTTCGACATGTCAATATGCTCAAATTCTAGCTCTTTTGTCATTATATCGACGCTCCAAATTTCACAAACCTACTTCATACAATAACTGAGATATTCCGTAGGCAGTACTTCCGTAGCCACCCGGTATATATATATATATATATATATATATATATATATATATATAGAAACGTCAAAGTTCAACAAATTCGACGTTTCGGCTCCGATTTTGGAGCCATTTTCAAGAACTGAAAAAGAAAGAAAATTAATAAATGGTTGAAACGTAATTCTACGCTGAGGTCTCAATCTGTCTACTGAGATATTCCGTAGCCACCCGGTATATATATATATAATAACAAATTATTCTCGACCGAACTCTATTAACTAAGTAGGAATTCTCGGGTAGCGGTCTGTTGAACAATGAAACTCATTCGATTTAAATCTTCAATATTTCGTCAACCTTTATTGACTTCTTCAGGAAGAGCTACAATTAAAAAGGAATATAAGTTGTTGAAGGACTACATAAAAATAACATGATAACTCACAAAATTCACAGAGTTAGTTCTAACCTATGGAACATGTGGGAGGACAATTGTTATTCTTCGCTGCAGACTAATCGCTTAATTTACCTGACTGGAGTGTTACTATGGTTTGAATAAGGATTCGTTTAAATACAATGGTGTTAATTAGTGTAGGTATTCCATTGGTACCAACTGTCAAACTACACACAACGTTGAATGGAATTTAAAATATTGTAACGATTTCGAGACCGGCCCAGACACCGGCCCTGATCTAATTAATTATGCACCCTCGTTCAACTACAACTGCATATCTGCTGGCGTACGGATCGCCGAGAACAAGCTCGAATAAATCGATTGTTCGATACTATTCGAAGAGCCATCTAGATGAAATGTTCTATACTCCTGAATATTCGAGAGCTGTGAATGGAAACTGCTTGGGAGTATATAAGCGGGACAGTCAGAATGGAGAGTTAGTTACAGTTCCAGAGTTCGCTGATAGATAGCCACAGTAGAAATAAATTGAAATAGTAAACATTTAGTGAATAATTGTTGTAAATAGTGTTTTAAATAAATTAGGAAAATTAGTGCCAGTAAGGGTAATGAATGTCAATTATTACCCGGTGACCTTGAAGAAGGGAACGATTTTGGGGAAGGATAGACGACACGCTAGACACGCTGGCTGGATCTACGATTTTCTCGACCTTAGATTTGAAGAGCGGATACTGGCAGGTAGAACTGGCCCAGGAAGATCGAGAAAAGACAGCTTTTACCATCGGCTCCGGATTATGGCAATATACAGTTATGCCATTCGGCCTCTGCAATGCTCCAGCCACGTTCGAAAGATTGATGGAGACGGTTTTGAAAGGACTATCATGGAAGACGTGTCTGGTGTTTCTCGACGACATTATTGTGGTTGGCAGGTCATTCGAGGACCATGTAAAAAATTTGGAAGAGGTATTTCAGCGACTGAGAAGCTCCGGACTGAAACTGAGCCCCAAGAAATGTCATCTGTTTCAAAAAGAAGTATGTTATCTCGGCCACGTTGTCTCGGGGAAAGGAGTGGCAGTAGATGAGCAGAAGATCAAAGCTGTTAAGGAATGGCCCGTTCCGAAAGACATTCACCAGCTTTGAAGTTTTCTTGGCTTGTGCACTTACTATCGCCGATACGTGCTGGGATTTGCTAACATCGCAAAACCACTGACCAGGCTCACGGAAGGACAAAAAAAGTTCCAGTGGTCTGATGAATGCCAAGATTCTTTCAGGAAGTTGAAAGGAGCTTTGATCAACGCACCAATCCTATGCTACCCCCTTCCAGACGGGAAGTTCATTCTGGACACGGACGCCAGTAACGTGGGACTTGGAGCTGTCCTGTCTCAGATCCAAGAAGGACAAGAGAAGGTCATTGGTTACTTCAGCAAGACCCTCAGTAAACCGGAGCGGAATTACTGTGTCACCAGGCGGGAACTGTTGGCTGTTGTCAAGGGAGTTGAGCACTTCTACAAGTACGTGTATGGACGAAGATTCCTACTGAGAACTGACCATGCAGCTCTCAAATGGCTCCTACAGTTCAAGAATCCCGAGGGTCAAGTGGCACGCTGGATTGAGAGGCTCCAGGAATTCGACTTTGAGATCGAACATCGGGCGGGGACCAGCCATAAGAATGCGGATGCCCTATCGCGAAGACCATATCCAAACGACTGTTCGCACTGCCGACGAACAGAGGAAAAGGAGTCGACACTCTGCAGAACCACGGCGGTCGATGATAACTGGAATGACCACAAGATCCAGAAAGACCAAGAGAAAGATCCAGATCTTGGTTTAGTCATCGGCTGGAAGAAGAGTGAGCGAAGACCGTCGTAGCAGCAAATAGCCAGTTGTTCTCCAGTCGTCAAAACTTACTGGGCCCAATGGAACTCTTTCACCTTAGACAATGGAGTCTTGAAGCGTGTGTTGGAGTCGGAGGATGGCGGGGAAGAAAGACGTCAGGTAGTAGTTCCCAGGAGCAGAAGACAAGAAATGCTCCAAGAAATCCATGATGGGGAAACGTAGTGAATAATAGTTGTAAATAGTGTTTTAAATAAATTAGGAAAATTAGTTAGTGCAGTTTTACTACAATATTACAATATATACTACTAAGTTGTCCTGTATCGGTTTTGTAGTTAACTCTGTTAGGATTTTTGTTGATATGGACCATCTCAAGGAATAACCTGTTTTTTGATTGCTGACTTTGTCTTGAATTTTTGGATTTGAATAATCAAACCGGTGGCCTGTTTTTTGGGTGTGGTCGACTGCTGCACAGGAGTTTTTTCCCAATTGGGCATCACTCTTGTGCAAAGCTAGCCGTTGTTTTAACCACTGTGAGGTCTGTCCGACATAACTACCTTCACAACCTTGGCATGGTAGTTCATAAATTACATTGCTAAGGAGTGGAGTTGGTGTTTTGTCTTTGATTTTGGAGAACAAGTTGGATAGTTTTGTATTATTACGCTTGGCTATTTTGATTTGTGGAAAGTCTTTGAAAATTTTTATTATGCGGTTGGATACTTTGTCGATGAATGGGATTGATTTGTACTTGTATTGTAACGTCATCAGTTTGTCCGTCATAAAAGTTGGAGTTATAGATTAGTTTTTTTAAGATGTGTTTTGGGTAACCGTTGTGTGTAAAATGTCGAATAACTTTCTCAGATTCGCTTTCAAAAACGTTTCATGGCAGATGTGGGTGACTCTATTTTTCATAGCAATGACGGTGTTGTATTTCTGATTTAAGGGATGGTGAGAGGCAAAGTTGATGAAACGTCCTGATGCTGTTTCTTTTTGGTACCAATCCAACAAAATACTGTTTTCTTCAGTACGTATCAACCTTGTATCTAAGAAGGGGACACTGTTATCTGTTTCTTTTTCGACAGTAAACTGTAAATGTTTATTGAACGAATTGAAAGTATCAAGCGTCATCTGTATAGTGACTGCCGGTACTGCACAAATGGTTACCCAAAACACATCTTAAAAAAACTAATCTATAACTCCAACTTTTATGACGGACAAACTGATGACGTTACAATACAATATAAGTGCTATAATATAAATAATATAATATAAATAATAAATAATATAATAATAAAAAAATAATTAAAATATAATATAAATAATATAAATAATATAATATATAAAATAATATAAGTATAAATTACTTTCTATTATATCATTAGAAAGGAATGGTTATGCTGAATAGTACAGGCAAGAAAAAGTTGTATGTTCCTATTTAAGTCATGGACCTACAGAGTATTGTTTTTTTCCCAATTTTTCCAATATTTTTTGTGGCGGCTTTTTATAACGCCGACGAATGAAAACAAAATATGGTTGGTATGGTATGGTTTCCATAGCCAACTTTTCAATTTTTGGCTTTCATTTTGCTTCCACGGCCTACTCGGTGAATTTCAATAATAATTTTTTTCTGATCTATTAATACTCGCTTAAGGCTTTATCACCGTAAAACGCGCTAGGTTCGACAGTGCCGCAAACCCACTCTGGGTTCGCCTGTCGGCCCTTCACTGTCTCATCGCCATCTGTCTTCTTCTAATTTATTCAAGTTTCGTGTTATGGTAACGCATTTTCATTCAAGGAAGAAGTCATTGAAATCTTCATATCCGTACCAATAACACATGATTTGTTTTTATTATCAATCGAACCAGACCAAGCTCGACCATGACCGATTTTTGAAATTCAAGTAATTCAACAGTTCAACAAATTATGAAATATAAATCATGACACTGGATTTTGTTACCATACAAAATAAATAAGGTTTTGTATTGGCGCCATTCTTGACAATCAGCCGTATGCTGTATCACTTCCGTCAAAAATAACGTCACCGCTATTCGCCATTTCCGTTGTTTTGCTATTACCAAGCATACTAGCAAAATAACGGAAATAGCGAATAACGGTGACGTTATTTTTACGGAAGTGATACAGCATAGGGCTGAATATTGATATGCGTTTCTTCATTTACCTGTATATTATATTATTTTCCTGAATAATTCGACCATATCACGTTTTTGTGTGCGCAATTCATTCTTACCCAGTACCGAAAATGAGTAACACTTAAAATCTGTAACACATTTTGATACCAATTTTGTTTTTACGAATCACCTGGGTTTTCGGGGGAAATCTCTCAATAGCAGAGCTTGTGCAAGCAAGCGAGATTCGAGACCTGCAGCTTACGTAAAGTGGATTCCGAACCACTTTAGCTCAGTGGCAGGTGGTAGAAATCGAACCCGGACCGCCTGGGTGGGAAGCAATCGCTCTAATACAATGACCATTTCGCTTGTTCTATTTCTAAACTTGTCATACTCTAGTTGACAATATCTTATGGCAAATCATTTTTAAAAATAGATTCACCAACTGACTGTGTATTTCTAATGTTTCGTTGAATTTTCCATAATTTTAATTCCTGAAAGTCCGTGAAAATTGAAAAAATACTACATTTCTACTAAAATCTACCAATTTTGCTTATCATCAAGCTTGTTTGGGTTTTCATAATTTTACCATTCGTTTTATATGTTGAGATGGCGAAATCTTTCCAGCGTAGTTAGATGAACAAAAAATGAATAAAAAATTCTGTCGAATAAAATTGTACAAAAGTAGAAATATTTCACCATTATATGACATTAAACAAAATGGTGAAAGAACAATCTAACACACAACTCATTACACATTTATCACTTCTTGAAAGAAGTTAAACTATTATCTGGAAAACTTAATGATGAAAATTTGGACACAATGGCGCAGATACTTGTGCATGCTTGGACATATATCAGATAGGCACAAGATTGGCAGGTCCTAATGGTGAATTTCCATGCACCTTAATTTCAATACTTTTATGTGAAAAATATGATTATTATTAATTCTAGTAAATTGCATTTCGGCAATACAAAAATTATATAAAAAGGCAAAAATGTAACGAATCAAACTGCTTGCGGGCAGTGATTTTGTGAATTTGAATTATTATGTTGTTTTATTAATTTCTCGTAGGCAATTCTTGAAACTTTGTTCATGGAAATTCACCGACGGTGGCGGTTCACGCAAGTATTGCAGGATATTTGGAAAACAGAATGCACCGATTTCATTTGTTTTCTCATCAAACTGGCGAATGTCTGACATTTAATACCACAATTTTGCAGGTATAAGTCGGCACAACAGGATTTTTGGTGGAGATTTATAGTATATTTTATATGATAAAACTGGGAACTTTGCGGTGTTACCTTCAGCAACAACCTTTCCATCACAGCGTTTAAATCTTGAAGATTTCGCACGCTTTCAAATGCATAATATGACGGTTCATATTTCAAGACCATCATTCGACAGTTCTTTTGTCGAAAATCCTATCTAGATATCATAAAACTGGAATAAGAATTAATAATTCAATATATATTGAAACACAAGGGCATGTTTCATTAATTTGACAACACGCCCTCGTGATAGGTATTTCATAAAAGTAACTTGGAAAAATATTTCTTTGATAACCATTTATCATTTGGATGGTTGGATAACCGAATAACTGGTTCTGGTAGGTATGTCTTATATTGTTTTGAATGCCTGAACTATACATCTCCTCAGAATACACCAACAGTAAAAAATCAGTTGTTTTGTCACTTGATGATAGCGACAGATTTCAAATACATAATAAGTAATGCTGATGTTTTCATTTACTGATTCTCTTTTTAAACTAATCAATTCAGATGTCAGATTTTCTAGGAAAAATTAAAAGTGTGATTGTTGACCCAAGCGTCATAGCCATACAAGTTCGAAATGGAAATTAAATTTCACTTGAGATGTTCATGAATCGATTAAAGTCTTACAAATTTCTTGTACAATATTGTTCACTGTGACATCGTTTAAACTTTTTCTAAGCATCAGATAAGTATCTGGGACTTTTTAAACATTACTAAAAATATCAAAATTTCTTAATATGAAAAGTTCTGAAACTATAAAATGAAATATCCACTTTCTTACGCGATATAAGTAATTAGTAACTCTTGAGTAGCTTCGAAAGTTACATTGGAATTATATAATTAATACGAATGTGTAATACTGAACAGCGAACTCAATTTAATACATAGACGTACATATTCTTTATAAAACAATAAAAAAGGGAGGACATATTGATAATGTAACATGATAATTCTGTTAAGTGAAGATACGTTGATATATACTGGTATACGAAATTGAAGATCCAGTAATGTCTAGAGTACAAAGTCGAACCAAAAAGAAAATGGTATCAGTTGCTGTTATATTCGATTTGTTACAAGTTACGTTTCGAGGAATGCCAACATACATAGGCTCCGAAGAATTGACGTGTTCGTTACCATAGGTATCCAGGCAGATAACAAAGTGGTGGACTTTTCTTTCTTTAGAGATTAACCAATCTCGCAGCTTTTCAGGTAGATGATATATACCTATACTCCGAAATTAAAACAAGTTGGATATCGTGCAAATAACTGGTGTACGTTTTGAGATAGTCTATACAGTTTGGGTCACGGTCGATGGTAACTTGGACGTTTACGGAAAATGGGACATAGGATCATTCTGGTCTGATCTAGTCTATCGATCTAAAATATTATCAGCAGTGCAGCATAACCGCTTATACCAGAAAATAGCAACATCTTTGTTGTTTCAAATAGGATACCCTATACAGGATGTTTCATAATTGAATGCTGATTCTGGGTGATTTCAAGAAAAAATATTCATATGAACATAGGTCCGTAACAGCTTCATTTTTGAGATACAGGATGTTGAAATTTAACAAAAAAATCAGTTCTTTCCCAATATCTCTGAAACCTCTTTGACTTTTTTTTCAATTTTGGTACATGCCAAGTATGCATGAAAATACATTTTTTCCATAATGAAGGATTTCTTAATTTTCATCAGTGGCGTCCCTGTTAACATACGCTGTCATATTTTTCATCAAAATAGTGATACGCCACTGTCTTTTTTCCAAATGAATATTATTTTTGTAATTATCCTTTATCTTCTCATAAAAATGGTATTTTCCCTTTTTTTCGTCCGGCTAACGGTTTTCGATTTAGAAAATAAAATACATTAATTTGCTTGTCCCTATACGATTTTTTCTCTTAGTCCTTATTTCACAATTGTGGTAATCAAAGGATATAAGCCTAATAATAAGCTATAATTTTATGGTAAATATTATTTAGTTTCTGTAAGGAGTACGCATAAAAATACATTTTTATTTTTAAAAACATAACTATTATGAACAAAAAATAACAAAATCGAATTGAGTGTTCAAAATGTCCGCCTCCTGCAAGTAAGCCCTCCTTCTCATGGACTCGTGTAGTCTCTGGAAAATTCCTGGAGTATTCCCTGTGGCTTCACAGGAAACTATTACGCGGTTTTGCAATTCTTCCTCAGTCTGAATTGGTTGACTGAACACCAAAGTCTTAAGATGTCCCCAAAGAAAATAATCAAGACTGTTCAAGTCTGGGGATATAACTGGCCATGACTCTGCTTCCCCACGACCTATCCAGCGATTATGGAAGTTTTGGTTCAAATATTCTCGTGCCAGAGCACTAAAATGAGCAGGTGCACCATCGTGCATAAATCACATGCGATTTCACATTAAAACAGAAACATCTTCCAACAGAACTGGCAAATTATCTTCAAGAAATCGGCGATGATAATATCCATTTAATCTCCGTTGTAAAAAAAGGTCCAATTAGGTAATCTCCAATAATTCCAGCCCAGACATTCAATGAGAACTGCTCCTGGTGATGAGATTTCACAATTGCATGCGGATTTTCCTCGGCCCAAAAATGATTATTATGAAAACTTCTGATCCTGTTTTTGGTAAAACTAGCTTGGTCTGTGAATAAAGTTTCTCTGTCGAATAAAGGGTTTTCAGTAACTTCTTGGAGAAACCATTGGCAGAAATTCACTCGTAATGGAAAGTCTCGAGGAAGTAGAGCCTGAACCCGTTGAATGTGATAGGGATATAATAAATAATCATGAAGAATCATCCATATTAGACTATGAGCGATATTCAAATTTTTGGCTGTACTTATTTTAGAATTTACGTCAACTGAATTTAAAACAGCTACCTCAATTGCTGGAGTTCTTGCAGTCCGATGTACTCCTTTCATGTGATGATTTGGCTCAAAACTTCCTGTTTCACATAATTTTCTGTGGGTGCTTGAAAGCGTTCGAGCATCAGGAACCATTCTACTAGGGAAGCGCTCTTGATACAGTCGCCTGGCTTCATATGCGTTCCCGTCAGCAAGCCCATACAGGTAATGCATGTCTGCTAATTCGGTATTTGTAAAATTTACCATGTTTTATTTTAATAAACAAGTTTTTATAACGTAAATAATATCACGTGTCTAGCTGAAGAAGAGTCAAAATTGTTTATATTGAATACAACGAAATGTGTTCTTAGCATACTAGATGTTTCTAGCCCACAAGAATCGTACTACTCTCCAACTGCTGATTCCGCATAGTGACAAGCAAATGAAAATCTTTTCGCTGGACGAAAAAAAGGCAAGATACCATTTTTATGAGAAGATAGACAAAAATTACAAAAATAATATTTATTTGGAAAAAAAGACAGTGTGTCATTATTTTGATGAAAAATATGACAGGGTATGTTAACAGGGACGCCACTGATGAAAATTATGAAATCCTTTATCATGAAAAAAAATTTATTTTTATGCATACTTGGCATGTACCAAAGAAAGCCAAAGCAGTTTAGAGATATTGGGGAAGAACTGATTTTTTGTTAAATTCCAACATCCTGTAACTCAGAAATGAAGCTGTTATGGACCTATGTTCATATGAAGAATTTTTCTTAAAATCATCCAAGGATTATCGCCCTTCAGGATCAGCATTCAATTATGAAACACCCTGTATATTACCGCATTTTTCAACATGTCATTGGTTTTTGATTATTTCCGCCTCATATTTTTCTATACATATCCTCAACTTTTTTTGAGATTTTGATTATTTTCCATATTTTTCATCCAAAACATATTTCAGATTCAGATTCAGATTCTCAGGAAGTGTCAATTTTGTGTTAATTCCATCAAGATCATATATATATATATATATATATATATATATATATATATATATATATATATATATATATATATATGGAACTAGTAAATAGTGGGGCTATGCAGCAAAATCAAAGAGTACTCTTTTAAGTTTGTCCAAGCTGTTGTTACAGCAATAATAATCGCATTGAAAACAATATTGCACCATTAATTGCTTTTTATAGTTCTTTACCCTACATAAAGGAGATCACTCCCAAACTCTCCAGAATTTTTAATGATTTACCGAATTTGAAAATTGCAAATAAATCAGTATTAACTATTAGAACAATTCACTCTAAAGTCAAAGACAAACTTTCTCTATTTTCTCAAGCGAATGTAATATATAGTATTCCGTGTCAATCGTGCAACAAAATGTATGTTGGTCAGACTTCGAGATCTCTAGGCTCCCGAATCGTTTCACATAAAAGTGACTGTAGATTACATCCAGAACGGTGTGCGTTAGCTGAACATGTAAACAAGTTTGACCACCATATGAATTATGATGCCACTGAGGTCTTAGCTAGTGAATCGCGTCTACCCAAAAGGACCTTTCTCGAAATGGCCTTTATTTCAGAAAATAGTAATTGCATTAATAAAAAAACAGATATTAATCATCTAAGTGAAATTTATTCTTACCTTCTGACGTTAGATAAGAATCCACCATTCATTAATTCTTCAAATTTATCAAAAGATCTAATAATTTTATAAATAAAAATTAACCTTTTTCCTAAATTTGACTTAAAATTCACCAGATACTTAACCTGTACTAAAAAAAATTTTGCTCACAGAAGGACTTAACTTTGTTATACTACAAAATAAAACATAATATCCAGATCGAAAGTGTACCAAAGACACTCAGTTATATGCCAGATGTACTTAATTCAGGTTCCTCCATGGGCCACTAGGTGTCGCCCAACTAACTAAATTTTGATTTACGGACTCCAACATAGGTTGGTAACTGTAAATTGGTACCACTGACTAAGTCATATGCCATGTCAACTGTCTGTCTTCTCCCAACCAATAGCATTGATTTGGCCTTATGTGATCAAAATGTAACGTATTTTTACAAAACTTTTATGACATCCTTCCAATTTTACCTGTTTTATATTGAAATTCATCTTGTACAATGTGCCCCCTTTTGTTGAATAACATCGCGTCAAACACCCTCAACTAAGATGTAAGTTAACCATCCATGTATATTTTTTATATATTACTTACTCATGCAAATTGTAGTATCCCTGATGATGGAAACGATTAATTAAATTTCCGAAAGCTTGGACAAACTTAAAAGAGTACTCTTTGATTTTGCTGCATAGCCCCACTATTTACTAGTTCCATTCCTAACTAGTCAGCAACGACTACCCTTCCTTTATATATATATATATATATATATATATATATATATATATATATATATATATATATATATATATATATATATGAAAACTAAAAGTAATATATATATATATATATATATATATATATATATATATATATATATATATATATATATATAGATAGATATATATATATATGTAAAGAGAAGTTTGTTCTGCTTTATAGAGGGTCTTTCAAAATTCATGATCTTACTGCTAGATACAAAAAGGGTTGAAAGTGCGTTTTTCAAGTGGAACATCCTTCCAAAGAAATAGGCCAACACATTTATTATGTTATCTTCATTGAATTTCCTGCACGTTTTTTCTATAATTTCCTCACAATTTCATCAGAACTTCATTTGAATAGTTATTTCCCTCCATTTCAATTATTTTTGAGTCACTTCCGTTGAAAAATATCTAAGGTATTATTGTACCATCATGACATTTAATAGTCACCTTGGATAAATATGAGAAAAATAATTCGAATGTTTTAGAAAATTGCTCTTTTCTCGGAATTCTGGCTATTTCGGTATAGGAACAAGATATATCAATTCGAAGAGAATTTAGTCATCTTGCAGTATATTTCATAATGGATAAGATGTTTCATTTGTAAAAACATAATTTCAATCCTTTCTGTATCTAGCAGTAAGATCATGAATTTTGAACGACCCTCTATAACGCAAAACAAACTTCTCTATACAGATTCAATATTTACGATCTCGTTGAACTGAACACACAATTGGAACTTCCTAAGAATCCAAATACCGCAGAAATAAACATTCAATTCGAGGTATGTTTTGGATAAAAAATATGGAAAATAATCAATATGTCAAAAACCTTTTGAGATAAAGGGTATGAGGCAGAAATAATCAAAAAGTAATGACCAGTTAAAAAATGCGGTGATATACCACTTTCTGGTATAAGCGGCTACGCTGCCTTGCTAAAAATATTTTAGATCGATAAATCAAGAGCAGTTACTTGGGTAACCTAATTTTCTCCGTAAACTTCTAAGGTACCAGCAACCGTTACTCACCCTGTATAATATAGCTAAATTATTAAGTACTTGCACTGCACTGGAGTTTTATCCAGTTTGAATCTTTTCCTCCGGAAAATGGTCACTTGGTGACTGAAATATGTGTCGATGTGTTAAAATAGCGGTTTATTGTATAGTAGGTTTCATTATTGTTAAGACTTCAAGTTAGTTTATTGACATCCAGAGAGGAAAAAGATAAAACGATCAATAATGAGAAAAAACTCGTAACGGCAGAGTCAAGGGGTGGTCCTTTTTGCAAACAAGGTCCGCTTTACGAAACAACAAGGTCACATCAAATATCAAATCGGATTACAGTCAGAATGGAGCAGCAATCAGCAGTTAGTTACTGAAAGGAGTCAAACTACGGAATTGTGAGCATATTTTGTCGCTGCCTTTCTATTCATACCAGATACTCGTCTAGCATTAAATACAGGGTATTCCATGTCATGTACATACGGAAGAAGGTAATTTCTTGGCTTATTCATTTAGAAATAGGTCCACAAACGCTTCTTAACTCATATACGTGTTGTTGAAATTTAAAGATTTTAGTTTTTTCATCAGAACTTATGCACTATTTAGGATATTTGCTCCTAGTTTGGACTACAGCTTACTCTGTAGGGATCACATCAGTAGATATACAAAGCTGGTTCTGCCCCACTTTCATGAGGCAGAAACAGTGTTGCTCCACACGGTGAATCTCTCAATGGCCGCGTCCATCGAGTTCTTGCCGTTGGTGGAGGGTTGGTGCTGAAGAAGATGACGTGTTCGCCGAAGAGTTTCGGGGTGGGGGGGTTCAAAACGTTTCACCCTAAGTGGCGCGCGTCTTTTCTGCAAAAAAACATGGCGGCGATGCAGCGGAAGGCAAAAAAACATGGCGGCGATGCAGCGGAAGGCAAAAAACATGGCGGCGATGGCGGAAGTTATGAAAAAAAAAGGTCCCTGCAAAAAAAACATGGCGGCGATGGAGCGGAAGGCAAAAAAACATGGCGGCGATGGATCGGAAGGCAAATAAACATGGCGGCGATGGCGGAAGTTATGAAATACGTCCCTGCAAAAAAAACATGGTGGCGATGGATCGGAAGGCAAAAAAACATGGCGGTGATGGCGGGAGTTATGAAAAAAAACGTACCCGCAAAAAACATGGTGTGATGGAGCGGAGGGCAAAAAACATGGCGGTGATGGCGGAAGATATGAAAAAAAAACGTCTCCGCAAAAAAACATGGCAGTGATGGAGTGGAAGGCTAAAAAACATGGCGGCGATGGCGGAAGTTATGAAAAAAACCTTTCCTCACGTGATTTGCCGAGAGCAATTGGCTGGAAGAGAAAAAGCGTCACGTGATTCGTTGAGAGCAATTGCCTGGAAGAGAAAAAAAAATGGCCGCCGCCTTAATTGACAAAACGAAAAAATTAAATATGAAAAATGTCTACTGTCTTAGAACACATAACAGAAAATTATGATGGACTTATTATTAACTCATTCTCTCTCGAATATAATGCCAAGACTGATACGTCTCCATGCGCTGTAGTTGTAAACAGCGATAAGCCACATCTGGTGTTTACTCTCTCTCCAATGAAATTCTAAGAAATACGATTTGGCCTTGGACTTGTTTACTGTCTCAGATGTTGTTTTTCCAGGAAACCCATGGCATTGTATATCTGTCTTTGATTGTTCGCATTTATTGAAATGAATAACGTCAGTTCGAGAAAAATACGTTTATTTTTTCAAATAAAAAATTATACTTCAGTGCCAGTAATATTAGTAATAATAACGTCAGTTCGAGAAAAACACGTTTATTTTTTCAAATAAAAAATTATACTTCAGTGCCAGTAATATTCACCATCTTTCTAAATGTTGAATATGTATCTTTGTCGAATTGATTGCAACAGCTTGTACAATGATTACAAAGATACAAAAAACATAAATCCATCGTAGGTGTCTGTAGGGCATCTTGACGTCGTCGTCGTTACTCGGGGCACTGCAGGCATCGAGGGGGTCACCTCCTCCACCACCTGAGATGCTGGCGGTTGCAGCAAAAACCAGTCAGTTTCTTGGCAAGTTTCGTTACGAAAGACTTTCCTCAGCGGGTGGTGGAGACATGTTTGTTAAGTCGTAAAAAGCAACGTTTGGTCGCCCTACCTCCACCATACCCATGCGATACGAATATTTAGCGAAATTACCAGGAATTTTTTAGCGGGTACGAAAAATTTAAAATCCAAGCCCAAGTGTTTGAGAGAATGCATCATTTTCACGAATGTTTATTTCGACTGTCAGTTATTTATATTAGCATATTCGAATAATTCATATATTGAAATCCGTCAGTTTTCGTGAGTACACGCAGTATATACAGTTTCAAATCGCTTCATGAGAGCTCGGTAGGTAATAATCGAACTTTCAGACATTTCATCCATATAGGTACCACGGTATATATATTTTATTATCAAAATACTATGTGAATTTTTGCCAAAGAATCAAACAAACTTCAAGTATTTATTCGCATATAATTTGAGTTTATTTACCATCTCGATATTCATATCTATGCATGGTCAACGATTTCAAGCAGGTAGGTATTGCTGACACAACAAATTAATAATCCCAGTGGCTTGGACGTTTTGAATGCTCGAGTTCATACATATTTGTCATTGCTGTTTCCTCAATACGCCATTATCGATGATATTTAAGAGAATTTCGTATTCCAAGAATTTGTTTGCAAAAATCGGAAGTTGAAATATGTAGCGAATTTCTTGAGTGTTTGTGAATAAATTTGGTACAGAAATTTTTTTATTACCATAGTTACGTTCCAAACAATTCTCGATCATATGATGATGCAATCGAACACCTGAATAAACAAAACCAATCGGATTTTGAGACCAAAGCACTCGATTCTAGGTCTGTACATCACCTCACTTTATACCATTGGATTTTATGTCTATCTCCCATTGCATTCATCATTTGAATAGAGTTTGAAACCGAATATCTCGGAATGTTCTGGAAATTAGAGTCTGATCACGTCACCTGGATTGGAGGATGATACAGCAGCACCTATTAGGTAAAAGCTAAAGTAATATCACCATAATAATTGCCACTTGTCGATTGCTTTTGCGAATTCATACAAAGTTGAATACTGAATAGTCGAAATAGACATGAGTGAGAGATGGCGTGGAAAGACCTTTGGGAAATAACCAATCATTTTTGAGTAAAATTCATGCTTTTTTTAAAATTTAATCGAGTTCGTGAACAAGATTTCTGTTTGAAAAAAATAAGAGAATAACTTCGAGCGAACACAGTATCTAGATGACTTGGAATATTTTTGAGTGAACCATGTTAATTCAAATTGGCAACGATGGTCTCGTAGTGACGAAGTCCGCATAAAAAAATAATGCGGAACTGGACTTGGAGTATTTCAGGGAAGTAATCGAGTTCGTGAACAAGATTTCCGTTAGAAAAAAAAAATAACTTCGAGCGAACACAGTATCGAGATGACTTGGAATATTTTTGAGTGAAGTCCATGTTAATTCAAATGGGCAACGATGGTCTCGTAGCGACGTGGTCCGCATAAAAAATAATGCGGTACTGGACTTGGAGTATTTCAGAGAAGTAATCGAGTCCGTAAACGAGTCCTCTGTCGAAGAGCCAAATAACTTCGAGCGAACACAGTATCGAGATGACTTGGAATATTTTTGAGTGAAGTCCATGTTAATTCAAATGGGCAACGATGGTCTCGTAGAGACGTGGTCCGTATGAAAAATAATGTGGTACTGGACTTGGAGTATTTCAGGAAAGTAATCGAGTTCGTGAACAAGATTTCCTTTTGAAAAAAAGAGAATAACTTCGAGCGAACACAGTATCGAGATGACTTGGAATATTTTTGACTGAAGTCCATGTTAATTCAAATGGGCAACGATGGTCTCGTAGCGACGAAGTCCGCATAAAAAATAATGCGGTTCTGGACTTGGAGTATTTCAGGGAAGTAATCGAGTCCGTAAACGAGTCCTCTGTCGAAGAGCCAAATTACTTCGAGCGAACACAGTATCGAGATGACTTGGAATATTTTTGAGTGAAGTCCATGTTAATTCAAATGGGCAACGATGGTCTCGTAGCGACGAAGTCCGCATAAAAAATAATGTGGTACTGGACTTGGAGTACTTATTTCAGGGAAGTAAACGAGTCCTCTGTCGAAGAGCCAAATAACTTCGAGCGAACACAGTATCGAGATGACTTGGAATATTTTTGAGTGAAGTCCATGTTAATTCAAATAGGCAACGATGGTCTCGTAGCGACGTGGTCCGCATAAAAAATAATGTGGTACTGGACTTGGAGTATTTCAGGGAAGTAATCGGGTTCGTGAACAAGATTTCCGTTTGAAAAAAAGAGAATAACTTCGAGCGAACACAGTATCGAGATGACTTGGAATATTTTTGAGTGAAGTCCATGTTAATTCAAATGGGCAACGATGGTCTCGTAGCGACGTGGTCCGCATAAAAAATAATGTGGTACTGGACTTGGAGTATTTCAGGGAAGTAATCGAGTTCGTGAACAAGATTTCCGTTTGAAAAAAAGAGAATAACTTCGAGCGAACACAGTATCGAGATGACTTGGAATATTTTTGAGTGAAGTCCATGTTAATTCAAATGGGCAACGATGGTCTCGTAGCGACGAAGTCCGCATAAAAAATAATGCGGTACTGGACTTGGAGTATTTCAGGGAAGTAATCGAGTCCGTAAACGAGTCTTCTATCGAAGAGCCAAATTACTTCGAGCGAACACAGTATCGTGATGACTTGGAATATTTTTGAGTGAAGTCCATGTTAATTCAAATGGGCAACGATGGTCTCGTAGCGACGAAGTCCGCATAAAAAATAATGCGGTACTGGACTTGGAGTTTTTCAGGCAGGTAATCGAGTTCGTGAACGAGTCCTCTGTCGAAGAGCCAAATAACTTCGAGCGAACACAGTATTAATTTTCTTTCTTTTTCAGTTCTTGAAAATGGCTTCAAAATCGGCTTTTTCCACCATGTCAATAAAAGTGTTACTTTTTAGGGAAAAAACAAGCACTTTTTTTGCTTAAAAAAAGTGACACTTGCGTAGGGAAAATTACTCTTAAATATTGTTAGCATAGTTGTTTCATTCAGCATATAATGTTTACTAATTACATGTATATATATATATATATATGAAAACTAAAAGTTCGGGTTGAACCGCGTCTAGAATTTGTTGAAATTCGACGTTTCGGCTCCGATTTAATTAATAAATGATTGAAACGAAATTCTACGCTGAGGTCTCAATCTGCCTTCTCCTCAGGTATAATTACGTTCGGTTTTTGTGACTTGACGTCGGGGTCTCAATCTGCCTACTCCCCATGTCTCGTCACTGGTTCTCTCTGAGGTCTCAATCTGCCTACTCCTTCGAGAGAACTGAGAAATTGTGGGTTGAGGAACTGTATTTATAGTGGACGTGGCTGTAATGGCCGTGTGCAATGTATTGGCGCGAGGTGAACTATGGGCGGGAACTGAGTTGGCGCTAGATGAGCTGTGTGCGGGAACTTGGTTGGCGCTAAGTGAGCTGTGTGTGGGAACTGGGTTGATGGGAAATGTGCGTCAGGCATCTTCCACTTCCGCACTTTATAAACATCGAGAAGACACAGGTCACAAAATAGACTTCAAAAACACAAAAACAATTTCCACCAAGAAAACTCTGTAAACCAGGATCATCCAAGAAGCCCTTGAGATAGAGAAGCGCCCCAATTGCCTCAACACTAGCGACGATGGACGTAGACTTCCCAATACCTGGAAGCCTCTCATTGCACTCATCAACTCATTTCCCATCAACCCAGTTTCCGCACACAGCTCACTTAGCGCCAACCAAGTTCCCGCATACAGCTCATCTAGCGCCAACTCAGTTCCCGCCCATAGTTCACCTCGCGCCAATACATTGCACACGGCCATTACAGCCACGTCCACTATAAATACAGTTCCTCAACCCACAATTTCTCAGTTCTCTCGAAGGAGTAGGCAGATTGAGACCTTAGAGAGAACCAGTGACGAGACATGGGGAGTAGGCAGATTGAGACCCCGACGTCAAGTTACAAAAACCGAACGTAATCATACCTGAGGAGAAGGCAGATTGAGACCTCAGCGTAGAATTATATACATCATGCGGGTTCTGAACAAATCAATATTTATCATTCAATAGGGTGATGTATCTAGTTTGTTTGAATTTCAGCCTGTTTTTGACACTCAATAGTATGACTCATGAGTTTTCCATTGCTCGTGAAGTATCTTGAACATCCATCACAAAAATATACTTTATGCCTGTTTCTACTTATTTGTGTACTGAGCAGTCGGGATAAATATTTGATGAAGCAGTAGTGGTATCGAATTTTGGTATCATCAACTGTCTCTGGCGGTCCTCTTTAACCCTTCAATTTTGAATGATATTCATTCTGAATTAAAAGTAAATTAACATGTCGGTTCAATCTCCGTTTGGTGAGTCGACTCGGAACAGTTACGAAAAATGCCTCTCTGTCCGCCTGCGGCTGATTTAATTCCAAGGTGCACAAATTGATCGATATGTTGTTCAGGTGCTCAAATTTGGTAATTTGCTCCAATTTCATCGGAAATTGAATACCGTCCAAATTCAAGATTTGTGAGTAATGTGGATATGATTTTGTCCTGTCACTATGCTTTCGTGCTGGATGCAGAGCTGAAACAACCGACCAAGCAAAGCATGCTTCATCATTATTTTTTATATTAATGCACGCTTGCTTTCTGGCTATGGACTTTTGAAGCTCGATGAAAGATGAACCGTGTTCAATGTTATATTCACTAATATATACTACCAAACTAACAATTTTTTTAAGTGTGGAATCTCTTTCCTGTACCAATGATTTCGACAATTTATATCGAATATGGTCAATGACGCTCTTTTGGAACCACCCTTTCAAGTTTGTACCTCTGTCAATGATGCTCTGAGCTGGGTTTCAATTCAACTTCACCAAATTTCGTCTCCCGTTTTTAAGTATTGAATGTACAACGTCTGAGGTGGTAGATCATCTGTCACAGCTCATTTTCAGCAAATAATAACTATTCCAGTTACATTTCAAGCTGTCGTATGAACACAACTGGGTATAATATTGCGACAGAAGCGTAGCGCCATCTAGTATGAATCTTTCGAACTGAAAATGTACTATCGATCAAGTTTGAAACCCGTAAATTCGAATGAGTATAATGTTGTTGAAGATGCCCACTGTGAACGTTTCGAAGTCCATGTCACTACGAGACCATTTTTGCCTATTTGAATTAACATGGACTTCACTCAAAAATATTCCAAGTCATCTCGATACTGTGTTCGCTCGAAGTTATTCTCTTTTTTTCAAACGGAAAACTTGTTCACGAACTCGATTACTTCCCTGAAATACTCCAAGTCCAGTACCACATTATTTTTTATGCGGACCACGTCGCTACGAGACCATCGTTGCCTATTTGAATTAACATGGACTTCACTCAAAAATATTCCAAGTCATCTCGATACTGTGTTCGCTCGAAGTTATCTTTTTTTTTTTCAAACGGAAATCTTGTTCACGAACTTGATTACTTCCCTAAAATACTCCAAGTCCAGTACCACATTATTTTTTATGCGGACCACGTCGCTACGAGACCATCGTTGCCTATTTGAATTAACATGGACTTCACTCAAAAATATTCCAAGTCATCTCGATACTGTGTTCGTTCGAAGATATCCTCTTTTATTTTTCAAACGGAAATCTTGTTCACGAACTCGATTACTTCCCTAAAATACTCCAAGTCCAATACCACATTATTTTTTATGCGGACCACGTCGCTACGAGACCATCGTTGCCTATTTGAATTAACATGGACTTCACTCAAAAATATTCCAATTCATCTCGATACTGTGTTCGCTCGAAGTTATCCTCTTTTTTTTTTCAAACGGAAATCTTGTTCACGAACTCGATTACTTCCCTAAAATACTCCAAGTCCAGTACCACATTATTTTTTATGCAGACCACGTCGCTACGAGACCATCGTTGCCTATTTGAATTAACATGGACTTCACTCAAAAATATTCCAAGTCATCTCGATACTGTGTTCGTTCGAAGATATCCTCTTTTATTTTTCAAACGGAAATCTTGTTCACGAACTCGATTACTTCCCTAAAATTTTCCAAGTCCAATACCACATTATTTTTTATGCGGACCACGTCGCTACGAGACCATCGTTGCCTATTTGAATTAACATGGACTTCACTCAAAAATATTCCAAGTCATCTCGATAATGTGTTCGCTCGAAGTTATCCTCTTTTTTTTTCAAACGGAAAACTTGTTCACGAACTCGATTACCTGCCTGAAATACTCCAAGTCCAGTACCGAATTATTTTTTATGCGGACCACGTCGCTACGAGACCATCGTTGCCCATTTGAATTAACATGGACTTCACTCAAAAATATTCCAAGTCATCTCGATACTGTGTTCGTTCGAAGATATCCTCTTTTATTTTTCAAACGGAAATCTTGTTCACGAACTCGATTACTTCCCTAAAATACTCCAAGTCCAATACCACATTATTTTTTATGCGGACCACGTCGCTACGAGACCATCGTTGCCTATTTGAATTAACATGGACTTCACTCAAAAATATTCCAAGTCATCTCGATACTGTGTTCGCTCGAAGTTATCCTCTTTTTTTTTTCAAACGGAAAACTTGTTCACGAACTCGATTACCTGCCTGAAATACTCCAAGTCCAGTACCGAATTATTTTTTATGCGGACCACGTCGCTACGAGACCATCGTTGCCTATTTGAATTAACATGGACTTCACTCAAAAATATTCCAAGTCATCTCGATACTGTGTTCGCTCGAAGTTATTCTCTTTTTTTTTCAAACGGAAATCTTGTTCACGAACTCGATTAAATTAAAAAAAAGCATGAATTTTACTCGAAAATATTTGGTGATTTCGCAAAGGTCTTTCCACGCCATCTCTCACTCATGTCTATTTCAATTATTCAGTATTCAACTTTGTATGAATTCGCAAAAGCAATCGATAAGTGGCAATTATTACCGTGATGTTAGTTTTTTTTAACAGGTACTGCTGTATCATCCTCCAATCCAGGTATGACATGATCAGACTCTAATTTCCAGAACATTCCGAGATATTCGGTTTCAAACTCTATTCAAATGATGAATGCAAAGGGAGATAGACATAAAATCCAATAGTATAAAGTGAGGTGATGTACAGACCTAGAATCGAGTGCTTTGGTCTCAAAATCCGATTGGTTTTGTTTATTCAGGTGTTCGATTGCGTCATCATATGATCGAGAATTGTTTGGAACGCAACTATGGTAATAAACAAATTTCTGTACCAAATTTATTCACAAACACTCAAGAAATTCGCTACATATTTCAACTTCCGATTTTTGCAAACTAATTCTCGGAATACGAAATTCTCTTAAATATCATCGATAATGGCGTATTGAGGAAACAGAAATGACAAATATGTATGAACTCGAGCATTCAAAACGTCCAAGCCACTGGAATTATTACTTTGTTGTGTCAGCAATACCTACCTGCTTGAAATCGTTGACCATGCATAGATATGAATATCGATATGGTAAATAATCTCAAATTATATGCGAAAAAATACTTGAAAGTTGTTTGATTCTTTGGCAAAAATTCACATAGTATTTTGATAATAAAATATATATACCGTGGTACCTATATGAATGAAATGTCTGAAAGTTCGATTATTACCTACCGAGCTCTCATGAAGCGATTTGAAACTATTTATACAGGGTGTACTCACGAAAACTGACGGATTTCAATATATCAATTATTCGAATATGCTAATATAAACAACTGACAGTCGAAATAAACACTCGTGAGAAAGATGAATTCTCTGAAACACTTGGGCTTGGATTTTAGATTTTTCGCATCCGACAAAAAATTCCCGGTAATTTCGTTAAATAATCGTATCGCATGGGTATGGTTGAGGTAGGACGACCAAACGTTGCTTTTTCCGACTTAATAAACATGTCTCCACCACCCGCTGAGGAAAGTCTTTCGCAACGAAACTTGCCAAGAAACTGACTGGTTTTTGCTGCAACCGCCAGCATCTCAGGTGGTAGAGGAGGTGACCCCTCGCACGATGCCTGCAGTGCCCCGTGTAACGACGATGACGTCAAGATGCCCTTCAGACACCTACGATGGATTTATGTTTTTTGTATCTCTCTTTGTAAACTCTCTTATCTCTGCTGACTCATCATTTTCCTGGAAAAACAACATCTGAGACAGTAAAAAACTCCAAGGCCAAATCGTATTTCTTAGAATTTCATTGGAGAGAGAGTAAACACCAGATGTGGCTCATCGCTGTTTACGACACAGCGCGCGGAGACGTATCAGTCTTGGCATAATATTCGAGAGAGAATGAGTTAATAATGAGTCCATCATAATTTTCTGTTGTGTGTTCTAAGACAGTAGACATTTTTCATATTTAATTTTTTCGTTTTGTCAATTAAGGCGGCGGCTATTTTTTTTCATAACTTCCGCCATCGCCGCCATGTTTTTTCGCCTTCCACTCCATCACCGCCATGATTTTTTGCGGGGACGTTTTTTTCATAACTTCCGCCATCACCGCCATGTTTTTTGCCTTCTGCTCCATCGCGCCATGTTTTTTTGCGGGTACATTTTTTTTCATATCTTCCGCCATCGCCGCCATGTTTTTTGCCTTCCGCTCTATCGCCGCCATGTTTTTTTGCCTTCCGCTCCATCGCCGCCATGTTTTTTTGCCTTTCGCTCCATCGCCGCCATGTTTTTTTGCAGGGACCTTTTTTTTCATAACTTCCGCCATCGCCGCCATGTTTTTTGCGTTCTGCTGCATCGCCGCCTTGTTTTTTTGCCTTCCGCTGCATTGCCGCCATGTTTTTTTGCAGAAAAGACGCGCGCCACTTAGGATGAAACGTTTTGAACCCCCCCACCCCGAAACTCTTCGGCGAACACGTCATCTTCTTCAGCACCAACCCTCCACCAACGGCAAGAACTCGATGGACGCGACCTTCGAGAGATTCACCGTGTGGAGCAACACTGTTTCTGCCTCATGAAAGTGAGGCAGAACCAGCTTTGTATATCTACTCACATCAGTGGACATGTCACATCGTTGTGAAAATTTATAAATCTATAGGGAGATAATTTTTCAAGTGTCATGATCCCTTTTATCCCTCTGAACTTTTTTGCAGTGCGTCGCTGGTAGATTCTAAATCACATAATGAGAAGTTTTGTTCCCTTGTCGTTTATTCGATGTGTGACCGTTATCGAGAAAAATTAAATCGATTTCATGTATTTAGCTTTTGGCTTTATAGATAAGTAATCTTATTATCTCATTCATTTCGTGTGGATTTATCCCTCTCACTCGTTCGAGTCGGCCCTTATGTAATCAGTGGCAACAATGAGTTGTGTGAAGATAGCGTCGGGCGCCAGCGTCCATATCCAGCGCCTTTTCCCTACTACCAAACCAAGTTCACACTGAAACATTTTTAGTCTAGTTACGATATGGTATTGTTTCCTGTAAATGACGAGTTGAATTAATGAAGTAAAACTCAGTGAAGTTTTAAATTATTTCCAATGAGAAGATAATTTCTTTCAGACATAAGTCCTGCAACGAATAATACTATAAATTTTTAAGAAATATTTAATAAGAACTTTATAATATGCGAGGGTGGGTAGTATCTTTACTATAACAATTTCTGGATAATTATTTGAGGAAGTTTTTCAATTTTTCAAACTTCTAACTAGACCGATAGAGTCCAAACTGGTTGGCCCGAATATAATATTGTCAGCAGTAGCGGATTTCGAGAGATTGTTTGTTAAGCGCCACCCAGATTCTCTTTTTCAAAATAATTGTTGAGTCCACGCGATATCTCCTTTTTGACACTGATCCGGTCGGTTTTTGAAAATGAAATATGGCATGAATGTCATGTCGTCACAAGACACGAATTTTGAGAAACTAATAATAATATAATAATAATATAATAATAATATAATAATAATATAATAATAAGCTTTATTCATGCAAATGTAATATACAATAATAAATATATCGAAAGAATTCTTGAATAAAGAGGACAGTGATAAGTGCCATTGCACTTGTTTCACGAATATGAAAATAATTGAAAAACAGGTAAGTTAGCTAAAATAAACATGGATAAAATCAAGCATACATTTATATATAATTACAAATAGTGATATATCAATAAAATTCAATAACACATTCACAAATCGATATAATGAAATATATTCAGAATATAAAATACAACATACATATATAATGAAATTGAGGGTAATAAATAATCAATTATCAAGAAGAATCACAAAGAGAAAGTATTGTGAATCGATATAATATATTTGGTCATATTGATAAAAATAGTGGAGGTCATGATATAAAAAATTAAAAATAGGTAGAGAACAGGAATAAAGATAAATACATTTTTGAAATCAACTTGATATTTACCATGAAATGTTTAAGGGTAAATTCAGAACAGTAGATATGAAAATAAGTAATGTACTCGATGGGTGAACATTTGTTTCAGAAACAAATAATAACAAGAACATTTTAACTATATGTATTGATATGCGAACAATTTTCCCCTTTTGTTATTTAAAAAAACTGAGTAACTTTTTCTTCATTTTTAGTCCTCAAAGAAGGAACGTATCATACTTCTAGGATTTTCTTTTATAAACGCTTTCAATCGTTGTTTGAATGTTTTGCTGAAATGTATACATTTTAATTCGTCAGGGATGCTATTGTATAACGTAGGTGCTTAAGTAGGGGAACATTCTCTGTGTGGTAGCTTTGACCATCAAGGGTGGTATATAATGAAGTTTTCTCCGAGTATTGTAGTTGTGGGTAGGGAGATGGTTTTGATGCTTGATGTGATATTTTATGCATGTGATGAAGAAGTGTAATTGTCTCAGGTCGAAGATTTTGGATTCAGAATAAAGTAAGTCCGATGAGTACCTGAAGTTTTTGGAAAATATTAATTTTATGAATCTTCTTTGTATTATTTCCAACTGGTTCAGGTGAGTTTTCAATGCCCCACCCCATGCCAGAATTCCGTAGTGCATATGACTCTCTACCAAAGAGTGATAAAGAGTTTTCAGTTGATGTGAAGGTAAATTATCTTTAAGTTTTCTGAATTTATATAATATGCATCTCAACTTCTTCACTACGTATATTATGTGTGAGTCCCATTTCATGTGGTAATTAATGATGACACCCAAGTATTTAATTTCTTTCACAGGTTCTATGAAAAAATGTTCATTATTAATTTCTATAGGTATCTAGTTTGCTGAGATTAGGCAGACCACGAGAGTTACATCTGAATGGTAAATAGTTGGTTTTCTCTGTGTTCATAGTAAGTAATTCATATTCGAATCTTTTTTTTGTTGAGTGAAAGTCATTCTCGGCTTTCTGTTTCAAGTTTTTCCAGTTATCAGCCTTGTAGAAAATTGCTGTATCATCAGCAAATCCAAATATTTCCCCTCTACTGTCTAGTGAGAACAGTCCATTAGTATAAATCGCATCGCTAACCACGCCATCAACACTCACAGCCTGAGTTCTTTCGCTTATGTAGCTTTTGAAGAGTTATAAGCAGATGCCTCTAACACCAACATCTTCCAGTGACTGTAAGAGTAGGTCATGGCTGACGTTGTCGAACGCTTTTGACCATTCTACGAATATGCATAGACATGGACTGTTTTCATTCAAAGATTCCGTTATTCTTGATGTTAAAGCGAGAATTGCATCCTGGGTTGATATATTTTCCTTAACTCCAAATTGATTTTTGGAAGTAATTTTAAATTTGTTCAGGAATGAAGTTAATCTGTTTTTCAGAATTTTTTCAAATAATTTTGAGAGGTGCGTTATCAAAAATAACGGTCGGTAATTGCCTACTTTCTGTGTATTCCCTTTTTTATGGAGCGGAATGACTACTGTGTGTTTGAATGCCGATGGATACTTTCCAGCTTCCATACACAGATTGAAAATGTGCGTTAATGGCTTTTTGATAAATCAAGAAATATCCTTCAGAGTTTCGGCTTTGATATTGTCAATACCAACGATTTCTTATTTTTCAGTTGATTTATTATATTTTCTATTTCTACTGAGTCTACTGGAGTGAGAACGAATGAATTAGGAACAGAAGAGCGATTCGGAATATAATTAGGGTATTTTTTTATTTTACTAGCTAACTTACTGCCCATTTCTGCAAACCTTGAATTGAATTCTTTTGCTATATGATCTTTGTCTACAAAATCCTGCCATCTTCACTTTCAATAGAATCTATGGTATGCTGTGTTTTCTTAGTTTTACTTATTTCCTGTACCACTTCCCATAATTTTTAGGTATTATTGTTGTTATTTTCAATTTGCTTTCTATAGTATAGTAGTAGTTGTATTTAGTTTTTTTAATGAGTACATTCAGTCTGTTTCAAAAGTTTTTTTATTCTGTTCTCAATTGATTGTTGTGTAGATAATTTTGTAGTATTTTATTGATTGAATTTTTTTCATTTATTGACTTGAGTAAGCCGTTTGTTACCCAAGGTGCAATTTTCGCATGTTTTCTGTATTTTTTTTACTTCTGTACAGTTATTCAATGCTTCAAGAATTATATCAATGAACGAGTTTGTAGCAGTGTTAGGATCGTTTGTTGATAATACTGCGTTCCAGGATATATTTTTAGATGTTTCATGAAGTTTTTTTGAATTGATAAACTTCGTGAATTTGATTGTGTGTTGGTTAAAGTTTATGTTTTTCAATACGATTTGTGGAATGGCTGCGTTTGTAAGAGATGTTTCAAGGATTATAGGAATGATTCTTTCTTGAAGGTCAACTGCAGATTTCATGAAAATGTGATCAATACAGGAGCGGTTGTTTGCTTGGACTCTCGCAGGATTATTTATTGTTGAGATTCGTTTAGGACATTGAGATATTCAGAACAAACATTTTCGCTCGGGTCTAACAAATCAATGTTCAGGTCGCCTGTGAATGAACATAAATCTATGGAATTTTCATTATTAATTTCGAGAAACTGATTCATGCTATTAATGAATTCTTTGGGATCTGAAAATAATTGTTGTGTCCACGCGATATCTCCTTTTTTGACACTGTTCCGGTCGGTTTTTGAAAATGAAATATTTAGGAAATACCCATTTTATGGATCCCTAACCATGGCATGAATGTCATGTCGTCACAAGGCACAAATTTTGAAAATATAATTGTTGAGTCCACGCGATATCTCCTTTTTTGACACTGTTCCGGTCGGTTTTTGAAAATAAAATATTTGGGAAATACTCATTTCATGGATCCCTAACCATGGCATGAATGTCATGTCGTCACAAGACACGAATTTTAAGAAAATAATTGTTGAGTCCACGCGATATCTCCTTTTTTGACACTGTTCCGGTCGGTTTTTGAAAATGAAATTTTCAGGAAATACTCATTTTATGAATTCCTAACCAAGACCTGAATGTCATGTTATCACAAGACATGAATTTTGAGAAAATAATTCTTAAGCACCACGCGATATCTCCTTTTTCGACACTGTTCCGGTCGGTTTTTGGAAATGAAATTTTCAGGAAATACTTATTTCATGGATCCCTAATCATGGCATAAATGCCATGTTGTCACAGGACACGAATTTTGAGAAAATAATTGTTAAGCACCACGCGATATCTCCTTTTTCGACACTGATCCGGTCGGTTTTTGGAAATGAAATTTTCAGGAAATACCTATTTCATGGATCCCTTATCATGGCATAAATGCCATGTCGTCACAAGACACGAATTTTGATTAAATAATTGTCAAGTGCCACCAGAAATCTCCTTTTTTGACACTGTTCCTATCGAAGTTTGAAAATAACAGTTTTAGGAAATACTTATTTGATGGATTGCTAACCATGGCCTGAATGTCATATTGTCACACGACATGGATTTTGCGAATGAGAATTAAAGATAATTTACTGTTTTAGCTGATATTAATTTCAAGAATAGATTCAAAACATTTTGAATGCCTTTCTTGAGAACACATTCGTGATTTGACACTCAGTTTCACGAACTGAAAAAGTTAGGATTTATTTCATTCAATATTCAGCCCTATGCTCTATCACTTTCGTTAAAAATATGATTAGTAATAGCAAAATAAAGGAAATGGAGAATAACGGTGACGTTATATTCAACGGAAGTGATACAGCATATGATGATATTTGAATGATTATTCAAGTACCCAAAATCCGTGTTTTATGACATAGCAATCATATCAGAAATCCATTGAAGAGTATTTCCTGAAAATTTCATTTCCAAAAACCGACCGAAACAGTGTCAAAAAAGGAGATATGTCGTGGCGCTTAACTATATTTTCTCAAAATGCGTGACACTCAATACCATGGTTAGGGATCCATAAAATGGGTATTTCCTGAAAATTTCATTTTCAAAAACCGACCGGATCAGTGTCAAAAAAAAAATTCTGGGTGGCGCTTAACAAACAATCTCTCGAAATCCGCTACTGCTAACAATATTATATTCGGGCCAATTAGTTTGGAATCTATCGGTCTAGTTAGTACTTTGTAAAATTGAAAATTGTTTAACTTCCATAAATAATTACCCAGAAATTGTTATAGTAAAGATACTACCCACCCTTGCATATTATAAAGCTCTCATTAAATATTTCTTAAAAATGTATAGTATTCTTCGTTGCAGTACTATGTCTGAAAGAAATTATCGTCTTATTGGAAATAATTTAAACCTTCAGTGAGTTTTACTTTATTAATTCAACTCGTCATTTACACGAAACAATACCATATCGTAACTAGACTAAAAATGTTTCAGTGTGAACTTGGTTTGGTAGTGGGGAGCAGGCGCTGTATATGGGCGCTGGCCCCCAACACGACGCTATCTTCACACACCTGCATCAATGTAGTATACCTGTGGCCTGTGGCACGGTTAACGAATTAAAATAATTTTGAACCAGGTGTACAGTAGACACACCTCAGTACAAAACATTTAATAGTTCCAGTACAGTACTGAGTTTTGTTGTACAGTTCATACAAGATAGTTCTAACTAAGATGTCTCAAAATGGTGTGCCGACTAGATTCTGTTTATATTTTTTTGAATACAAAACAGATGAAGCAGCGGTGTGCTTTGGTAATCGCTTCTAGAGATGGCATCCCAGTCTTCATGTCAATATCCTAGAGAGTAGGTGATTGAAATTCTTGTTAAATGAATTATACGAAATGTTACTAAACGTTTTAATCGTAAAAATGTCAAATTTTACAAGCTCTAGGGTGTTCGGAAGAGTATGAGCATCAATGAGGAGTACGCAGGCATGTATAAGGGTTAAAGCAGGACACTTTCAACAATGTTTGTAACATAGTTTCCTTGTTATTGTTAATTAGTTCATTTGCGTATTATAATAAATCATTGCTACAGAAACCAGTTTTTTCCAGCTTGAATTTTCGACAAAGTATTAAGTACCGTCCAAACTCTCAGGAGTAAGTTTATCCAAATAAAGCCATAGCAAACTAAACCATTTCAGAAATATTCAATATCGTCTAGCAAATTACAGAAAATTGTTTATAATTTTTTTTCGTGGTAACAATCGCGGATATCTACAGGAGAAAAAATCCAAACAATACAGGAAAGTCATTTTGTCATTTACAATCTACCTCTCTGGCACAATTCAAAAAAGTTCAAGGGGGGGAAAGGGAACATGAACCCTGAAAAAATATCTGCCTGTAAATTTTCACAACTATTTCGAATGCCGAATGATGTATGATGTTTTGGATGAATGTATCTATGAAAATTGTATTTACACTATAAAAATTCATAAAAGATTTCTGCAGTTTCAGAGACGAACGATAGCAATTTACCCCAGAAATAAACTTACTTAAGAGGAGAAGAAATCAAACAAACAGAAAAACAATTTATTTCATAATGAATTTGTGGAAGAAAATAAAATCAATACAGAAAAAGAATTCTACATTAAATGCTCGAATTGACGACCTCTTTGTTGAATGCACATAAGTTGTCTGTCCATACAATTTCTGTGGCAATTTTCTAGCATGATGGTTGTAATGCATCTCTTATTTTCTGTTTGAGATGGTCGATATCGATACTAGGTGTCGAAAAAACTTTATCCTTCATGTATCCCCAGACAAAAAAATCCAAAGGAGTAAGGTCTGGGGATCGAGCTGGCCAGGCAATTGGTCCATTGTTTCCAATTCACTTTGTTGGGAATATTGCATCTAAATGTTCCCTTACTATTGCTGCATTATGGGGAGGGACACCGTCTTGTTGAAAATATTGTATTTCACGGCGGGTGCTTAATGGCAATTCATCTAAGAAGCCATCAAACTCATTGGATAAAAAATTTAAATACATTTCACTATTCAAATGCTCATCGTAAAAGAAAGGACCTAGTATGTTTGTTCCCAAAATTCCCAACCAAACATTTATTCCGAACCCTTCCTGGAAATTGGTTTATCTATGTAAATGTTCATTCGTATTATTCCACCTATAATGAATGTTTCTATTGAACCAACCATTGTTGGTGAATTTTGATTCGTCCGTCCATATAATTGTTTTACAAATATTTCGAACTTCCCTATTTCTACGTCTTAACCATCTCGCAAATCATACTCTCCTTCCGTAATCCCTTTCATTAAGGTGATGCACTTTGCGTATCCTGTAGCATTTGTATTTGTTCTTTTTCAAAATATTTCTGGTAGATTTTACAGATATCCCAAGTTTGTGGGCAATTTCTCGTAAAGAACAATCTTGATTAGAAATATTTTTCTAACTGACCATTCCTAGATTAAAAGAAAGACGTTATTGTTCACTTTTTAGTCTTTATAAGGTAATATTTGCTTACCCAAAACATTAATTTGGTTCCTTATACTTCCAGTAACAACACATTTTCTAGTTTTATTTCTGTCAAATGCACCACAGTCTCTCAAATTTCTTTCTAATCGTCTAAACATTTGAATGTTTGGAATGCGACGATTCGGGTATAATAGCTCACCATACATATTTCTTGCCAAAAGAGGATTTCTATTTGATTTTGCATAAGTAATTAGCATATCAGTCCTTTCGTCATTCGAATACATCTTTAATATGTAACCGAGTGCTTGAGTGTCTGACAGTTCTTAACAGATATCAACAACTCATTTATTTTTCCTGCCATAGAAATCAAGCAAAGCCTACGTGTTTAAATATGGTAAAAGAAGTGAGATGCTATTCAATTGTACCAAATTAGACAACACTTGTATTTTGATCAAATACAGATATTTTCATTAATTCCAGGATTGAGAATTATGAAAATAACCCGTGTAAATATTGATATAGGAGAAATCAGCCTTGAATCAAGGATTACTGTAATACAAAAATCCCCAAAAAGGAAAAATACGAATGTTTGTTGTATTGGGGTATCTTCCTATCGATAGTATTGGGTAATGACTGAAATATCCTAATAGTTGAATGAGTTTTGAAGAAATCAAAACAATTTACAAAAGAACTAACGACAGGACCGTAATTAAAAATTGTTGTCACTGATGATGCAATTATTTCATATGAAACGCTATAAAAATGTCAAGTGTTTATCAATATTTGTGATGAAATAGACAGGTCCGTATTTGAAAAAAATTGTTGATGGTGGCCGTGTTGACACGAAACGTTTAATTAAAAATTTATCATTGCGTAGTTCTAGTACATTTTGAATACAATAAAACTTTTTTCTTAAATTTTTTTATATTTCTTGAAATAACCATTCTATTCGTAAAAAACTGAAAACAGCATTTTTAGTTTTCCCTGTATAAGTCGGGAAGGGCCAGAGTCCCCATAGATTTTCTCTGACCAATTTACTGCTCACCACGATAGTTACATTTTTTCCCATTTAATCGTCTTTGTATCTATTACGGTTTAGAATATAGCAATGTTACCGCATGATAAAAGAAACGTATAGTGGATCGTTTCTGCATATAGATTTCGGCATATGTCGCGTGATCACCAATATGGCAGCATTTTCGAAAAATTAATTTTGAATTTGCAAAAAGTGGGCTTAATTTTTTATTTTGAAGATGGCTGAAAAAGTTATTCGGGAGATTTGTTTACAATTTAAATATAGATTTCATAGTTATGACTCTTTCCTTGCTGAATAATCTTATATAATGCATCCGATATTATTCTGAGTATCTTTATTCTGAAGATGAGAAGGCATCCATATACTTTTCCCACTTTTTGTTGAAACAGTATGGTCGATTTATGATTGATTTCTAGTTAACTATCTTAGTGGATATTATCAAAGCAGAAACTTCATTGATTCAACTATGAAAAATTCAATACGTTCACATCAATGTTAGGTAAAATAGGTTAATGGTATTCGTATTTTCTGACTAGCTACGTTTATGAACCAATTATGTTAAAATATTCAGGTGAAAATATAAATACGTTAAAACTGGGAATTTCAAAAGAGATCAGTTTCACAAATCTTAATGACGACCATGACGGTTTCGACAGGGAATAATGGAACAAAGAAAGAAATTTTACAAGCATTGCATACATGGCCTTACCGAAATATTTCATAATTTGTTCGATTAACAAATCTGTGGCTTGGTGTTAAAAGGGCCAATGTCAAAATTTTACCGTTTTGAATTACGCATTGCATAAAGTTACTATCATTGATACCTTTGATGTGCTAAACTGTGCGTGTTTCAATGGTCAATGTCGCTGCAAATGCTCAACTTAGTAATAGCTAAAGAGGACAATATGTACTTTGGCTCTTTTAGCACCAAGCCACAGAAATATTTGTGAGAAAATTTACAACATTATTTTCCGAAATGCACACTCAATCCCAATAAGTCATGGTTTATAACATCTACATTACTGCACTGGTACATTTTTCGAGAATTTCCTCCATGTCAATATTGAGACTGACTAACGAGTATATGTCAAATTCAGATAATGAAACCGAAAAGGTACAAAAGCATCAATCAGTTTCGGTAACGATGGTCCCCAATCCAATAGTGATTTTAAATTTTTAGTGAAAAAATCGCTTATACGATTTATTGAATTTTAACCTCTAAAAATATGTATGCAGCAGGCCTTGATTTTTGTAGAAAGAAAATGATATTCTGTCTAGAGTACAGTTTTGCGAACTCTACAATTAAAAAAAAGATCTGTCGTATCAAAAGATTAACCCTCAAGATAATCGTTATTAAGGGTCTTCCAGTATTATGTGACCATCGAAAGAAGGTTGGGAGTCTTTACTTTGCTTATTTTCGATGACATATGGGACGGGTGTTGGAAATCATGTCAACAATGAATTGATTAGTAGTGTGAAAAATATTTCTTGATTTAAATTTGACTCAGCTTTGGCAGGAAAACAGTTTCAAATAGTTTGATATCTTTGCCTATATATACTTTTCTTATTTCCCTCAAAAATTTGGTATGTTCTGAATCGAATATATGCAACCCTACTTGCACGTATATGCTCGCAATCGGAATACCAAAGGTAGGAAAGAAACGCGCGCGCTACCCAGCTGTTTGAATACCTTCAATCTTATATCATTGTCTGAATGAAAAAACGTAATGAAAAAATGCCCCTTCTATATGGCTTTTTTCACTGATGATAACTTGCTTATGAGTAACAGTTGAAGAATTAATGAATTTTGTGAAAACTATACAAATACTTACGTAAACGTATAAACGTATAAGAGAGTAATTGGTAAACAATCTGCTCAAGTAATACTTGACCGGCCCCTTAGTCGTCGATATCTAAAATACTTTTTTACGAAGATACTTTGATGATTGATAATATTTGTTGTGTCCATACGACATAGTATTGGTTGGGTCCTGAAAATTGTTGCCAAATCAACGAAATAGTTTTTGCTCCACGTAAAAAATATGTAATAGAAGAATACATTAAGTATTTGAATAATAATATGACAGGTGAGTTGGTGGCTGTTGAATAAATGGACACAAAAGTTAAGAACACAATTACACTTTATTTACAACACTGTACAAAAGTGAGTTGAATAATCTAACCGTACCATGTGGTGGCATGTCGGTTGACCTCGACTTGGGAATTGCTGATCGAGGAGACTTGAAAGTGTTTGCCGTAACGGTCGAACTGGACGCAAAACGCTTTTTACCTGTACATTTTTTCTTATTTTGGAGAGGTGGAGGAAATCTTTTATAGAGAAATATTGAGTCTTCAGACTCAATAAATACTGAGAGACTCTTCTTATTAAGCATACTCACTAAAACCTCCACCTCTGTGTAGGTCCGGTCAGGCTATTGCCTCCGGTGACATTTAGGATTTTTGGCCCATTGTATCTTACCTATGTTTTTGTGCCTTTGTACGAGTTTGTACAGGTTTCGTATTGGGTGGGAGCTGTATAGTTCTGGGTCACCAGATGACTGCCCGAAAATTGCCTGTCTTTTGCCGTCTAGAACTTTGCAATAGCACAGTATGTGTTTCACGGTTTCTGGATCCTCACCACATAGTCATAGTCTGCAGGTCAGGTCTCTATCGTATTGCCCAATTTTTTTGAGGTGCTCCTTCACTGGTGTATGTCCAGTCAGGAGTCCCGTAACGGTTCTCAACTGGCTCCTGTTCATCGTTAACAGGTCTGCCGTTCTTTTGTTACACGGTCCTTTGATATATTTGATATATTCTTTCCCGTGTTTGTTTACTGGGACATTGTCCTAGCATCTACCCTTGGTTTGGGAGCATTTCCGATCCTCTTCATGCGAGTTCGTCTGCTTTCTCATTGCCTGCGAATCCCTGATGACCTGGGACCCATATCAGTTGGACTTGATTCCGGTCTGACAGAGTTTTCAGTTCTTCTTTACAGTCTCATACCAGTTTGGACGTTACTTCCTTGCTACACAAGGCCTTCAGTGCCGCTTGACTGTCTGATAGGATGTTGATATGCGCCTTTTCATCGTTTCTTCTATTATTTTTCTTCGCGCATTGGAGGATGGCGTACACTTCTGCTTGAAAGACAGAGGTATGGGTGCCCACTTAGTAGCTGATGCCAATACTCAGATTCCTGGAGAACACTCCTGAGCTCGCTCCATTCTTAGCCTTGGATCCATTTGTGTACCAGTTTTTCCCATGTAGAATATCCTTGAGCAGTGAGCCGTTCCATTCAGTTCTGTTTGGCACCAGCACTCTTAACTGGTTGTAGAAGAAGTACCGTTTTGGAATGTGGTCCGTTCTCGTTCCTAGCGCGTCCCCGATCAAAACTCTAACTATTCTCATGTGTCCCGTTCCAATGTTGAGGTTGGGTGCGATCTGCAGTCTGGAAGCACCAAGCCGTGTCTCGCCCTGAATCACAAAGTGGAGAGGTGGCAATCCCAGGAGTGCCTCCATCGCTGCAATTGGTGTTGATTTGATGGCCCCTGTGATTCCAAGACAAGCAAGTCTTTGCACCTTGCTTAGTCTCGTAGCGGCTCCTCTTTGTTGTGTCTTGGGCCACCACACCAAAGAAGCATATGTAATGGAGGGCATGACCACCGTGCTATACAACCAGTGCAGCATATGTAGTTTTAATCCACATTTTTTCCAAAAGTGCGTCTGGCTATCACTAGTGAAGTCACCGCTTTTACTTTGTCTGATATTTGCTCATAAAAAACAGGTTCTAAGTATATGTCAGAACGGAACAATAACAAAATGTTTGACTTTGAAATGTTGTTTGTAGGATGAAAGGCAGACGATGTTGGCGTTTTTCTTACATATTTCCATGAAAAGTATCCATCGAAAACAGCTTCAGTCATTCCACTAGTAGAGTGGTTCACACTTTTTTTTTCCACATAGGTCAAACTCAACACCTGCCGAATATCCCATAGGGTTTAAAATGAAATTCCAATACCTACTCGATTCCCTTTCGAAAAGGAGAAATTACATTTCTTTTGTTGTGCATCCAAGGGTATCATTGGATGAACCAAATATGATATTTTCAGACGTTACTTCAACTCATTTCTATAGCAACTTTTCTAATACTTATTTCACCAAGTTATCACGTAACTTCCTGTATCAATATTTATCACTCACGGGTGGATTATTTTCTACGGAACTGTTTCTCATATAAAAAGCACTCAAACATAAATTCGTGTGCTTAAAAATATTGACAATTCATTTCTGTTGTGGTTTTTGTTCAATAAGAATAGAACAAAATTATGAACTTCTGTCCATTTTCCACTCAAAGTTTAATAATTTTTTACTAGTTTCGATCATTACATCATTTTCATAAATAATCGGCAAATAATAATAAAAGCCGTCCTCTACCCGGCGCACAGGCTATGCTATGCTTGAGTTTTGTATGGAAATATTTCTTTCTTTCACTAGTTCAAAAAATTTTCTTTTTACGGATAAATTTTCATAAGTGTCCAAACACCCTATTTTGGTTCTCATATGGAAAACAGAAATTTGTTACTAACAGCAAAATAAAAAATATTGCCCTGCGAATTGAACCCGTAGAATCCGTGATCATCATGACACGCACGCACTTGATATCATTGACTTATTGGATATTATTCTACAAAACAATAATTTCTATCTTCAAGCTATTCGTATCTTTTTTGTGGATCGAATTATGCCTGATATATTGACAAATTTAAAATCGTTTTTGTACTGAACAGAAAATACTGTAGCGTCATATTAGTAAGGTTAAAAGAAAGTCAAGTTGTCTTCAAACTATGTTGAGATACTATTTGTCAAATATTCTCAACTGTATCATGTCATAAATCGTTCAAATAAATGAATATTTGAAACCTTTATGCAATTCAAGAAACAGAAACTACTCAAAACAACTTCAATTTCACTCCACGCATGCCAACAGTTGGCATCCTCAAGAACTCAAAAAAGATATTGCAGATACCTGTCAACTGAAAAACAGCGTAGATAGAGCACTCCAACATAAGAGCAAATCGTTCTCAGATCGTGAATTACCTAATCGGCGTTTTTTTATGTGCTCTATCGAAGATTCAGGAACGCTGAAAAAGTTTTTGAGAAAGGAGAACTAAAAAATCATTTGTAATATCTGAGGATACAGAAACTTACGTTTTAGCCATTATTTTAGCTCATTTTGAGGCTAATCCAACTAATTAATAATACTAATAATACTCCCTCATAAACACTCGTTGAGTGTACCCAAAGTGCGGGTAGAGGACGGCTATTATTATTATTTATCGTGGCGCTCCGGGTCGACTTACTGATTTTTGATCGCGTATTCACTTTTCAGCTGATAAAGGAATTGGCATGGTGCCGATTTGGTTTGGAATACCCTGTATACTTGCACTGCACTGGTTGAAACTTGGTGTAGTAATGAATACAATTACTGAAATTTTATCCCGTCTGAAGTAACTGTGTAAAACTAGAGGTTTAGTGTCGGGATAAAACTGCAGTATAATCATGTGAATATAAATCTAGGACGGTAATTACAGCTCCTCTCTAATATTTTTTTTAATTTTTGGTTGATGAAACTAGTTCTCCTTTGTTGATCAAAACTAAAATATAAAAATTTTCAACCTTGATTTATTATATGCAAACGTTTTCGACAGCAGTTGGTGCTGTCACCTTCACGACTTACGTCAACTATCTGGTATAAATGTCATTAATTCTGTCATAACACCTTAATGATTCCATATTCGTAACCAGGCTATCATTAATTATTGTGTGTTCTGCTACTTGCCTTGTTACTGTACTGGAACATCTCGTTCTCCGATCAAGTAACAAATACAACCTAGATAAGTAATACTCGAATAGTACTGAAGGTAACATCTTTTTATAATGTTATCCCTCAAATCATGATATTGTTGCCATGTTGCAATTTTTTAGGGATGCAATACGCATGTCAGCTAGATTTTGATTTTTGTCGGGTAGGTATATTCATTGCAACGAAAACCCAAAAATACTGTCTTGGGTGAAATATATAACAATAAGGACATTATTTCTATTGTATTGAACCTCAATATTTCTGTGAACAACGCACGACACAGCCGGTGAGCGGCGAGTTGATCGTCTATTCTCGTTGAACTATAATAATAACAATACTCATAAACACTCGTTGAGTGTACCCAAAGGCATAGTCTGTGTGGGTAGAGGACGGCATTATTATTATATGCCGTGGCGCTCCGGTTTTAGGTGATTTATTCACTTTTCAGCTGTAGGAAAACCTGCAAAACCTACAGCACCACCTCGGGTGATCGCTGTGCACTCTAAGCTAGCACTAGACGACATTGGCATCTAGACAAGTGTATTCACATTTCAAATACGCTCCATGTAAACAGTGATGAATGCATGCTTGCAGCATGTTCACCTCGTGATCGCCAATTCTCGCATCGCTATTGGTCGATACAACATCAACCTGACAGGACACCAAACGAAATGTTTTTGCAGAGATGTATTCAGCTCGGCTGCGTTTCAATTATTGACGCTAGTTTTGTTTGAAGGTACAGCGGTGATTTATTTTTGAGTTTTTAATTACCTTATTGATTATTTATTTTAAATATTTGTTTTGGTGTAAAGTTCTAGGTTGGTTTTGGATGATGTTACATTTTCAAATTAATTTCAGTGGGTTAACAAGCCTTATACGTCTCTGTTCCAGTTTGGCGTTCACGTGCTTTTGTTGACGTCGTCCGTATTTGAAATATGAATGCACTATAGACAACTCACAATACCACTGTGCCTGTGTCATTAGACCGCTAAGAGCGGCTTTACATTATGCAATTTTCATGCAATTTTTGTGCAATGCAAGACTAAATTTTACATTGCGCTTGCGCCCATGCAAGTTTCGTGCAAGCCCAAAAAATTTCGACTGATTGAAATTTTCACGCAATTCGTGAGCAATTCTAGTGAGTTTTCTGGTAAGAAATTCAATGCCAATAGCACACTAAAGTACCTATAGATATTGTTTTTCGAATGTATGCTAACCTTTCACTCCAACTTAAAAAAGAAATAGAAAATTTGTCACAAGCGTTAGTGATAGGTAGAATGTCATTTTTCGAATTTCAGTAAAGTACAAACCAACAAAATATCAAAATATTTTATTGAGGTTAAATTTTCTCGAAATATATTATGTTGGTATAAACTGCTGGCAACACAACAATAATTGCATAAATGTAAGACACAATTTCTAAATTGCCTTGCAATACCTGTCTTGCATTGCAAATGCATTGCATAAATGTAGAGCCGCTCTAAGCCACCGGCTACCTGGGTATCACGTTGAATTTGTTGATTTGATATTTCTCCGGAATCATCATTGTTGCTAGTACAATGTAGGTATTGTTTTGTGGAGCATATTAAATGTAGGACTTGTGTTTTGTATCTGTTTACCAATCAGGAAATTGTGGTTTTTGAATTTTTTGTAGATATTTAGAATTTCCCAGATGTTCATTCGGTTTCCTTATTGACCTGTTTTATGAGTTTTATTGGTTTCCAGATGTTTGTTCTGTCTTGCGTGTATGGCAAGGTTCGATTTGTATGTAATTGGGTTTACGTCGCAGCTTATTTATTGTTTATTTTGGTGTTGGTTTGAAGATGTTAGTGACCAATGTATATGCAGTCCATATTTCTGTGGGGATTTCTATTGGACTCGTTTGACTTATGTTGTCCATTTTATGTTTATTATATTTTTTAATTCATTCATTGTCATTCGTGTTACTCCGTTCTCCTGTGCTATTTGGTATAATTCAGATTCACTAGCATTCTATAAATAAGTGCGTTATAGGCGGCCATTTTGTGGCAGGTGGGTGGTTCGAGTTTTAGGTATAATAGTGGAGCTGAAATGTGTAGTTTTTCTGCATATTGAGAATTGAAATTTACTTTTGGTGTTGTATCCAGTAGTTACGTCCAGGTAACCGAGTTTTGAGTCGGTTTCTTTTTCTACGCTGTATGTCGACTTTTTATTTATTTTTGTTATTTCTTCTGTTAGTTGTTCGGTTTTATTTCTTTGTTTTGTGATATTTATATATAGTCCGTCGTCAACGTATCTGAACCATTCTCATTTTTCCTCATATATTTTGATTATTGTTAGGATTCTTTCGTTTATAGTTTGTAGGCGGATTTCGGATATAATACTCGATAGTGGCGATCCCATTCCTAGTCCATCTGTTTGGTTTTAAAATAATTCTGGTTTATATAGGGCCGGTTAGTGTTTTGTAAGTTTGTTCTGATAATATATGATTTCTATACCATAGTTGATTGGAATGTTGGGGTACATGTTTTTTATGATGAAGGGGTATAGTTTAGTTTACACGTTGACGTATGTTTTGAGATTTTGTCTGTGAGTTCTATTGAATTTTTGATGCTGTAGTTGTTGATATTTTGTAAGAAGGTGCCTTAGTAAAGTTGATAACTGGTCTTAAAGTATTGGTAGTCTAATATATAATTCATTATCAACCAACAGCCGGTGCCAAGAAGTAATATTAATAGCTTTGTTTTCTGTACTATTTACAAAAATTCAGGTTGTTCGATATTTTAGCATTTCCGTTTGAAAATTACTAAAATCAATCTGGACTCTAGCAGTAGTACTTAGTTGGTGGAAAGACTGCTACTGCAGCCAGGCAAGTAGGCCGCCATGGTCCCTTTTGCCATCCTCGGATCTCCTCTTTCATCCATGACATGCTCCGACTAAACTTACTTGTTCCGCCCTCTCAAGTGTGCACCTGATCTTCCTCACAATTTACACTTTAAGTATGTGTGTGTGTAGTATGTTGGTGTGCTTGTAGAAGGATCGAGTTCCTTCAAACTTCCTCCTCGTGAAAGCTACGGTAGGGCTGGTTCTCGGCCGGGTAATGCGGTGGCCGCGGGTGATTCCACCACCAGCTATCATGACAGGTCATGCCGTTGCCCAGGATTCACCACGTGATGGTGAGAGTAGTGATGAAATGCTTGGACTTCAGACACCCCCTTGAACCCCAATCTGGAGTCTGATAAGTAATATGATAATACTAAAAATCGTTATCTTATGTTCCTATGGATTGTTGAAAGGCGGTAGCGAGGCGGTTAGATTTGAAATTTCTGCTTAATAAAGATAGCTGGTATTTAAAGACGAACTTTGAATGGTGTTAGTAAAAAAAGTAATTTTCTCCATCTAGTATTTTAACATAAATTTCCACAAGATGAGTATCAAATAGGGCATATGGAAGAGAAATTATTTTAATAGGTAAATTGTTGTAGAAAATAATCTTTAAAAATAATATTAAGGAGAATATATTTTGTAATAAAAGCAATATAAGCATAATACTTTCTGATATGCGTATTTATTTAGGTTATCGTGAAATTTTTACTTCCAATAGTTACTCGGGAACAATTACTAATAGAAAGTATTCTAATAGTACTAATGAAATTCAACATTAAAATGCATTCAACATTGTTTTACTGCTTTCTAAAATCAGCTCGGTTGAGAAACTTCGATTAAATGAAGGTGAAAGAGATTATTCCAAGAAAATATAAAGTAGGTAATAATGAAACGTAAGATCGTATTAGGTATGTGTTTTTATTCTCTTCATAGTAAGTACAAACTTATTGGATATGAAGTTTGAGGTGGACGCGACTAAGAATTACAGAACCTTCAATTATTGATATTATTGTAGTAAAACTGCACTAACTAATTTTCCCAATTTATTTAAAACACTATTTACAACAATTATTCACTAAAACATTTACTTCACTATTTTATTTCTACGGTGTCAGTCTCTATCAGCGAACTCTGGAACTGCAACTAACTCTGAATTCTGACTGTTCCGCCATCTGCTATACAGCGGCTATATATAGTAGCATTTACAGTTTTCGATCTTTCCAGTCTGTTCGGCGACTTCTTAGAGGTTCCTAGAATATTCGGTTAGAACGTTCGCGTCTCTTCCACGGATGAGTCACGTGTTTGTCAGAAGAGAACTTGTTTACATTTCGAGTGTGGAGTGTAATTGGATGATCAGGGCCGGTTTCAAAACCGTTACATTGCCCCCTTCTTAAAGACTTTTCGCCCCGAAATGTCATTTTTGGAGTATGGAGATATTTGCATGATTCTCCATATCTGCACCTTGCTGTTTGATGGAAGTAGCACTCTACGGTCTTCAGGTTTGGTTGTGGACGATGATTACAGCATACCAAGATCTTGACGCCGGTATATTGGAATATCGTCTCCAACATGCTCCTTATGACTCTCCAGTCCAGTCCGTCGAGCCCACAGAACAATTTTGGGATTGCTAGGTCCACGAGATTCTGCTCCACCATCATGTCCCTTAATTTCTCAAGGCTGTTCCATACGTCTTCATAGGACGGTTTGTCTCGAGACTGCTTCTTGGTGACTAGATAGAAGATCCTCTGGCCTTTCCGCAACTGTAGCACCCCTCCAACTTCCGGGTATTGTTGCCGTAGTTCATGGAGACCACCGTACTTCTTGGAGAACACCACAGCGATGCCTCTGGACATTTGAAGGTCTCCTGCAATACAGTGGGCTGGCGCGTAATCCGCAGGCACCTTAAAAAGGTCTCGTGGTTCTTCTCAAGTCACCCCCTGTCGATTTTTCTGTCCGTTTGAGTACAAGGACATAAATTTCTGGAACGTCATCGCATCCACCGGTGGTCTGAGGGTGCATGGTTTCCAGCGTAAGGGGCCAACCTATTGAAATGGACGACTCTGGGTTTTCCTCTAGGTGGTTTTTTAATTCGATAGAGCACGTCATTTATCCTCTTCAAGATATTATAAGGGCCTTCCCATGAGTTCCGCAACTTTGGTGATAGGCCACGACGACGTTTGGGGTTGTACAGCCAAACCAGGTCACCAACCTTAAATCCTCCGGCATCGGCCTTGATGTCATAGGTCTCCTTCATTCGGTCGCTGGCGCTTTGGATGTTCAAACGGACTCTTTCGTGGATGTCTTCCATTCTCTGCCGAAGTTTGCTGACATAGTCCTCTCCCGCAGTGTCTTGTCCTGGTGGCGTCCCAAACTTCAGGTCACATGGTAGTCGCAGCTCTCGGCCCATAATAATACTAGCAGGGGTTTGTCCGGTCGACTCGTGTACTGCAGAACGATATGCCATCAGGAACAAATGGAGATGCTGGTCCCAGTCTCTTTGGTGGTCAGAGACTACCTTGGATAAGTGGCGGTTTATCGTCCTGTTCATCCGCTCCACCACTCCATCAGACTGCGGATGTGAAGCCGTAGTTCGCGTCTTCCGGATGTTCAGCATTCGACACAATTTCTGGAACAAGTTGGACTCGAAATTTCTGCCTTGGTCTGGATGCAGTTCAAGTGGGACACCAAATCGACAAATCCACTCCCTTAGCAGGACGTCGGCGACGGTTATGGCTTCCTGGTTGGGCAGGGCATAGGCTTCAGCCCACTTGCTGAAGTAGTCCATTGCCACGAGTATGTATTTTTTCCCGTGGAAACGGTCCAGCAATATCGATGGCGATTCTTTCAAATTGGCTGCCAACGTCGTACTGACGCATTGGTGCCTTGGGTCGCGTTCGAGGGGGTCTATTCTCGAGATTCAACCTATACGAATTCGATGCTGTATCTCTCTCTAACGAGCGGTGTCTGTATCGCTCGTTACTTCAAACGCTTGAAAATGTTTTCGCATGAACTCGAGAATAGACCCCCAGTGCTCGGTGTCTTAGTTTCGTGCTGCCTAAAACCAAGTCGATCGTTAACTCGCCATATGCAGTGGCTGGATCCCCTGTTGCTGTGCGTTATTTCCAGTTTGACGGTTCAATTCTTGCCGGTGTTTTGGCAAAAGTAGGTCCGAGAATTGTTCTATTCACACCCGTATCAAGGAGCATGGTGCGAGGCTCGTTGTTAATGAGACCGTCTACGAAGACCCCTTTGTCTTGTCTTTGAAGTACAGCGACATATGCATTGTTAACTGGGGCTTGTTGGATACGGGCTGACGATTGCTCCTTCTTGATTTTCATCGTTGATGTCGATTTATTCAATGTTGGACATTTGCTACGCACGTGCCCAAGTTCTCTACAATTTCGGCATCGTATCAGTCTTCTTTCAGGCATAACTTCCTTCAGCACTTTTCTCATGACAGCCTCGATATTAGCGTTCTCCTGTGGGTCTTCCTCAGCCATTCGGATGTTGTTCTGGCTTTTGCAGTATTGTTTCGCACCCTCAAATTCCAAAGCGCGTGTCAGTGCGTCTACGAGATCAGTTGGACGTGCTAATATCAATGCTTGCCTGATTTCTTACGTTACGTTATTCGATGTGGCTGGGTATGCCAGGCAAACTAAGCGTGCAATATCAGCTTCGAATTTCTGTAAGGATTCGCCCTCTTTCTGGTTTCGATTTTTCAACTGTAGATGGTACACGTATTCCAGGCGAATCTGGCCATACCGTAATTCCAGATGTTTCACCAGCTTATTATAGTACTCTAGTTCTCGCTCGGTGAGGGTTTGTAAGATATTCGCTGCTTCACCACGTAATGCCAGTATTAGTGCAACAGCTTTTTCCCCTGCATTCCAACCATTTGCTTTGGCCGCTGCTTCAAACTGTCGGTGGTAATTTTCCCAAGGAATTTCTCCGTCGAACTGGGGCGGCTTCACGTAAAACTTCCGTATTTCAGAACTCGGCACCCTCGTTTCTTCCATTCTGTTGTTAAGTGTTTTTTTCACCAAGATATCAGTCTATTATTTATTTCACACAAAAAGTTTTCAGTTTATTGTTCCGCGACGCGCAAAACTGTTCACTTTGCAAACACTCAAATGTTCAACGGGTCACTAACTGTCTATTAGGCGCGATAAATGTCTATCAGTTTTTCAACGCCACGAACACTTATTTATTTTAAACATCCACACTTCTGACGCCAAATGTAGTAAAACTGCACTAACCAATTTTCCTAATTTATTTAAAACACTATTTACAACAATTATTCACTAAAACACTTACTTCACTATTTTATTTCTACGGTGTCAGTCTCTATCTGCGAACTCTGGAACTGTAACTAACTCTGAATTCTGACTGTTCCGCCATCTGCTATACAGCGGTTATATATAGTAACATTTACAGTTTTCGATCTTTCCAGTCTGTTCGGCGACTTCTTAGAGGTTCCTAGAATCTTCGGTTAGAACGTTCGCGTCTCTTCTACGGATGAGTCATGTGTTTGTCTGAAGAGAACTTGTTTACATTTCGAGTGTGGAGTGTAATTGGATGATCAGGGCCGGTCTCGAAATCTTTACATTATATTGAAAAGAAAGCGCAAACAATATTTTATAATTTTAATATAGAGAAACTATATTCGATTCGTTTATTGGAAATTATATTTTGATCTTTCACCAAAGTACTGTGTTTTGTTTCCATAACACTGACAAAATTCTACCGATAGTTCCCCAATCATACAAGTTCTTCTTATGCCCTTTCTTAGCAATTCAATCTGTTTTACAATTTGGTAATGAATGAATAAGTAGTTAACTACGAACCTATCAACATCGAGCTCATGGAGTATTCTGAGGGCTTAGGAATAATTATTGTCAACGATTGACTAAACGGTTTCTGTTATCGGAGTCAATTTGTGATCTGCTTCATACGTCTCACATACCCAATAAGAAATGAATAATTAATTCATTATTTTTGAATTTTGCTATTTTGGACAAATCCCCGCGATTTTTTTTGAGGGGTTTTTCAATCCTACCCAAATGGACCTTTCCACAAGCTATGAGAAAACACTGTTATTAGAAAGTATATACGCTAATAACACTTGGAATTATTTATTTATTTTTCTTGCTACCAGTTTCTCTATATTTTGAAAAAAGGGGTTTCGTGACGTCACTTTCATCGAAATTGAACTTAGCAATGTTGTATAAGTTGTACACTATGGAATCCCAAATTATCATTATATCTGGATTGTGTTGTAAGATAGTCATATGATACCAGATGGATTTGTATGTCTGTTTCACATAGCAGATCAATAATAATTGTTCGTCTATGTTTAACTCATTGGCTTACCTTATGTGATACTCGATAGATGTTAATAGATCAAATCTGTATGCTGAAAACAGACAGATTCTTGAATATTTAATTTTCTGAGGTTGATGCGTTTTTCAAATTTAATGTTTTGTTGTTTGTGTTATTGAGGAATTTCTGTTTTCCTTCAATACCCGTCAAAATGTCTAAAAAGTGCTTCGAACCCGGTTGTCTGAACAGCAGTGAAAATTCAAATAAACTATTGTAACGGTTTCGAGACCAGCCTTGAGACCGGTCCTGATCATCTCATTAGCATTCACTTCATTACGTATGCACCCCAAGTGTATACATTCCTGAGCTCGCAAACACATGGGTCACGCGTGATAGAAACGCGGACTTTCTTACCGAAGTTTCTAGGGACATCTAAGAAGTCGCCGGATAGACTCGATTGATCAAGATCTGTAAATGCGAGTATATAAGCTGGATAGCAGAGGGCGATAGGGACAGTTACAGAGAGTTACAAATACAGTTCGAGAGTTCACAGATAGATAGCCACAGTAGAAATAAATTGAAATAGTGAAGTCTATGTTTTAGTCGAATAATTGTTTAAGTAGTGTTTAAATAAATTAGAAGAATTAGTTTAGTGCATTTTTACTACATTTGGTGTCAAACATGTGGATGTTTAAAATAAATAAGTGTTAAAGTGTTCGCCGTTTGAAAACTGATAGACATTTATCGCGCCTAATATATTAGTGACCCGTTGAACATGTTATTATTAGCGCAGTGGACAGTTTTGGGCGTCGCGAAAAAAAACTGAAAGCTTGTTATGTGGAATAAATAAAAAAGACTGATATTTTGGTAAAGATACTGAAAGGCATAATGGAAGAAACGAGGGTGCAGAGTTCTGAAATACGGAAGTTTTACGTGATGCCGCCTCCGTTCGACGGAGAAATTCTTTGGAAAAATTACCACCGACAGTTTGAAGTTGCGGCCGAAGCAAATGGATGGAATACAGTGGAAAAAGCTGTTGCACTAATACTGGCGAAGCTACAAACATTTTACAGACCCTCACCGCCCAACAATAGGAGGACTATGAACAGCTTATAAAACATCTAGAACTTTGCTATGGCCAAGCCCACCTTGAACACGTATATCACTCACAGCTGAAGAACCGATGCCAAAAATCAAGCGAATCCATGCAAGAATTTGATGCGGACATTGCACGCTTGGTTCGTCTTGCGTACCCAGCTACACCGGAAAATGTAATGGAGCGACTAGCAGTTCAATCATTTTTGGATGGGCTTCGTGACCAAGAAACGAGGCAAGCATTGACATTAGCTCGCCCTACAATCTTGTAGATGCATTGGCACGCGCTCTGGAATTCGAAGCGGCAAAGCAATCCTGCAAGAGCCAGAGAGTCAGGATGATCGAGGAAGACCCACAGGAGCCTACTAATAAGGAAGCTGTCGTGAAAAAAGTAATAAAGGAAGTCCTGCCTGAGAGAAGACTGATACGATGCCAAAATTGTGCACACGTGCGTCGACACCAACGATGAACGCCAAGAAGGAGCAATCATTAGCCCGTATCCAACAAGCCCCAGCTAACAATGCATATATTGCTGTACTTCAAAGACAAGACAAAGGGGTCTCCGTAGACTGTCTCATTAACAACGAGTCTGGCACCATACTGCTTGATACAGGTGCGACTAGAACAATCCTTGGGCATACATTTGCGAAAACATCAGCAAGAATAGAATCATCGAATTGGAAGCTACGTACAGTAACAGGAGAGCCGGCAACTGTGTATGGTGAACTTCTGATTGAATTGACTTTGGGCAGTACTAAACTGAAACACCGGGCTCTAGTAGCGGATATCAAGGATGATGCAATCATAGGGATGGACATCATGAACTCCAGAGGGTTCGAGTTGAATTTCAGAGACGGCGTCCTACGAATGAAAGGAAAAGAGTTGGTGCTTCACGGGAGAAGTGAAGGAATTATTCGTGTTCCGCTGGCTGAAGATGTGAGCGTACCGGAGAGGGCTGAAACCATAATGGAGGCTCGCCTGGATGAGGGTACGAGAAACGGTAACGTGGTGATGTTCGAGCCCAAGCTCCATGATGGGAAAATTTGACGAGGAATTGCACTAGGATGAATGTCAATTATTACCAGGTGACTTTGAAGACATAAACAATTTTGGGGCACTGCTCGTCAATTTCCTCTGTAATCAAGTCGCGGCACTATTAACCATACTGTCTTGGTTACAGTAACTTTCCTACAGAATTGGAGAAGTTGGTTGTCATCGCGTCCAAGGACATGGGACCTGCACAGCAGCCCAAACTGAGAGACTCAGTCAGGCAGTATCAAGACATCTTCGATACCGGAGTAGGCAGAGGCGGTAGAACAAAGGTGGTACAGCACAAAATTAACACTGGAAATGCCCGACGAATCCGGCAATCAGCCAGAAGACTTCCTCTCGCAAAATAGGAAGAGGCTGACAACATAGTCTGAGACATGGAGAAAGACGGAGTCATCGAGCCATCCGACAGTCCCTGGTCCTTTCCAGTCGTGTTGGTAAAGGAAAAAGATGGATCAACACGTTTTTGCGCAGACTATCGTTAACTGAACAACGTGATAAAGAAGGACAGTTATTCTCTACCAATAATTGACGACACGCTAGACACTTTAGCCGGATCTACGATTTTCTCGACCCTAGATATGAAGAGCGGATACTGGTAGGTAGAACTGGCCAAGGAAGATCGAGAAAAGACAGCTTTCACCGTCGGCTCAGGACTGTGGCAGTTTACAGTTATGCCATTCGGCCTCTGCAATGCTCCAGCCACGTTCAAAATATTGATGGAGACGATTTTGAAAGGACCATCATGGAAGACCTGTCTGGTGTATTTCGACGACATTATTGTGGTTGGCAGATCTTCCGAGGACCACGGGAAAATCTCAGAGGAGGTATTCCAACGACTAAGAACCGCCGGATTGAAATTGAGCCAGAAGAAATGCCATTTGTTCCAGAAGAAAGTACGATACCTCGGCCACGTTGTTTCTAGGTAAGGAGTAGCAGTTGATGAGCAGAAGATCAAAGCTGTTAAGGAATGGCCCATTCCAAAAAACATACACCAACTTCGAAGTTTTCTTGACTTGTGCACTTACTACCGCCGATATGTGCTGGGGTTTGATCCCACTGACCAGGCTTAAAAAAGGACAAACAAAGTTACATTGATCTGAAGAATGTCAAGATTTGTTCAGGAAGCTGAAAGAAGCGTTGATTAACGCACCAATCCTGAACTACCCCCTTCCGAACGGAAAATTCATTTTGGACACGGACGCAAGGAATGTGGGACTTGGAGCTGTCCTGTCACAGATCCAGGGAGGATAGGAAAAAGTCATCGGTTATTTCAGTAAGACCTTAAGTAAACCAGAGCGCAATTACTGTGTCATCAGGCGGGAGCTGTTGGCCGTGGTTAAGGGAGTAGAGCACTTTTACAATTACGTGTGTGGAAGGAGATTCCTACTGAAACTGACCATGCAGCTCTCAAATGGTCCCTACAGTTCAAGAACCCCGAGAGTCAAGTGGCACGTTGGATCGAGAAACTCCAAGAATTCGACTTTGAGATCGAACATCGAGCGGGGACCAGTTGTAAGAATTCGGATGCCCTATTGCGAAGACCATGCTCAGACGACTGGTCGCACTGCCGACGAGCAGAGGAGAAGGAGTCGACACTCTGTAGAACTACGGCGGTGGATGATAACTGGAATGATAACAAGATTCAGGAAGACCAAGGGAAAGATCCAGATCTTGGTTTAGTCATCGGTTGGAAGAAGGTTAATCAAAGACCGTCGTGGCAGGAAATAGCCAGTTGTTCTCCAGTTGTTAAATCTTACTTGGCCCAATGGAACTCCCTCATTGGAGTCGGAGGATGGCGGGGAAGATAGTAGTTCCCAGGAGCAGGAGACAGGAAGTGCTCCGAGAAATTCATGATGGGACCAGCGGAGGACATCTGGGCACTACAAAGACCCTCCAGAAACTGAGACAACGGTTTACTGGGCCAATTGTCAAGCTGACGTCAAGGACTGGTACAGAAAATGTGCTGTAAGCGCTGCCAGCAATGGGCCTCGAACAAGACCTAAGGGTCCCGATGCTTGATCAGTCTTAGTCTTGGTTTCGAGAAATAAAGCTAGTCTTGGTCTTGGTATAGGTATTGATATTTCAAGTCCATGACGAGACTGGCTTAGTCTTGAACTTGATCTTGATAGTCTTGGTCTTCATAGTCTTGGTCTTGATATTCTTGGTCTTGGATCAAAAGTTGTCTGGAAATTTGAATTATTCAATTCAGTTGTCTAACAGTTTATATGCATATATATATATATATATATATATATATTTCGTATTCCTCATTATTCAACAATTATCAATTTGTACGGGTAAAGTAAGTGAAATAAATGTCACCATAATAATATATTTTTTTTTATCTTAAATAAAGCCTAAATTAGACCCACACACCACACAGGGCAATGCCCGACAGGCCATAACAGAATAATTGCTTTCATTAAAATTGTTTGATGTTTTGATTCAGTAACAAAGTTTCATTTATTTCTCAATGGCTTATAATCAGCCAGTAGCTATATTTTATGGGAGAACAATATTCCCTATTTTGGAACGTGGATCATGGTTGGGGATATATTAGATGAACGTGACGTCAGAGGCACACTTTGATATACGATATTTTTCTTAAATAAAAAAAATAGAATGGCACTCTTTGTTAGATAGACATTTTGGACTATTAACAATCGATTGCCAAGAGTTTTGCAATTCATTTTTCTTAAATGTAAAGGTTCATTAAGTGAATAGATCACTGGTAATATTTTTCAATACGTATATTCATTCAAGTTTGACACTTGATAACGATCGGAGATACTAAACCGATTGAAACGTCGTGCTCATAGAAACACTCCAGATAATGGAAGTCCGCAGTGGAAGTAATCAACATCTATTCATAATAATTGGTTATGGACCATCATGACAAATCCAGTAATGGGATTATATCAAACAACTGCCTAGATAAGTGCAAAATACATCTAAATATCTCTGAAGAAATGGTAAACTAAGTGTTACTGTGGAAATAAAAATGTTCATACTTATGTAGATATTCTTGCATATTTGAATATAATATAATCTTCAAGAACTATTCATAATAACAATTTTTGATATTGTCACAAAAAAGTACTTTTCTTCTGTACCAAATTCATGATTCAAATTTGACTTCTAGAACAAGCAAGATAAATGACATTTCTTCTAGAAAAAACTTAAAGGTTTCCGTATGTCGTCAACTCTCTATCTCTAAATATTTCAAATAGTATTTCGAAAATATTTTTAGTTATTTTCTAGACAAACAATCCAAAACTATTCATCCACCAAATGAAAAGTGATTTGGGTATCAATAATTTTTTCCAGTCATTATTAATAAATTTTAACACAATCAACCTGTATGGAAAATATTCAATCAACTAATTAATGGTGATTAACGTTAACGAATAAAATAATGGGTTACCTAAAATTACATATCATGAATTACTCTACAATCTTGTTATAATTTATAAATTTACAAACGAGTTTTTATTGAATTCATCATCATCTAGTAATAGATAGTGATCAGGAAAGTTCATTTCGATTTCTATTCACATTAGATACATTTGAATTGTTTTCTTTAACTACGCTCACTTAAATCCTTGTAAATACGTTGGTGGATCAGCGGTCTAATGCACAGGCCGTTCGAAACTCCAGCATAGCGATAGTCGGTTCGAGCCCTATGTAGGTACAAGAGAATTTTTCTCAACTACTTTATATCGGATCGATAGGCGACCGCATACCTTGTTGAAAAGCAAGTGTATTGTGAGTTGTCTAGATGCCAATCTCGTCTGGTGCTAGCTTGGTGCTAGGTGGTGCTGTATGTTTTCCTGATTTTCCTACAGCTGAAAAGTGAATACGCCACCAAAAATCAGTAAGTCGCCCCAGAGCGCCAAGGCAAATAATAATAATAGTCGTCCTCTACCCGCACAGGCTATGCCTTTGGGTACACTCAACGAGTGTTTATGAGGAAGTATTATTATTATTATTATTATTATTTACCAGAAAATATATCAATTTTTCGATTTGAATAGGATTCTTAAGAATCATTGATGCCATATTTCGTCATAATTTCACTTGTTTATCAATATCATCCACATTTAGCTTATGATGGAAGTTGGATTTTGTAGAGGTAAAAACAACATTTTTGCCAGTGACGAACGTAAAAGTTCGTTTTTGCAGGCGGTATGTCTCAGGAAACACCTTCCAAGGTAGAAAATCAGCTTTGCTGTTCGTTGGATGTTTAGAGAGGGATGTTTAGTATGTGTCCGAACTGATGACGAAGGAATGTGAAGACTGAGCTCGACCGGTCAGTCTCGTAGGGACCGCTAACATTGAAGAGATTCTTCCACTAAAATATCTATAAAACAAAGACTGATCTCCTACACTTCTGCGGTGTAAGCAAGCTTGTAAGCGAAGCATTACCGATGGGATGAATAGCTCTTTTTTGGACAGAACCTAGAAGTTTCAGTGTGTTTTAGGACTGCACGCACGATTTATGGAAACAGTATACAGGGCAGGTCGAATCTGTGCATCATAAATCATAATTAGTGGACGGGGAGTGATATAGCTTTTGGTACTGAAAATAAAACGAAATAAAAAAGGTTATCCATAAATGGGTACTGCTAATGATTAAAGAGAGCCTTGAAATAGAGGACTTCATTGGGATGGATACACCTGACAGAATTACACTACTACAAAAATTATCAAGCTTCCGACTATCAATTGCACTTTTACAAAATAATATCAATAAAATGGTAAAAAAATAAATTATATCTAAGAAATACAGAATAAACAAAACGCATGTGGTACAACTATTATTAGTGAATATACAACTAAATCAACTTACTGTTCATTAATTACGTCTCTCAGTGTGTTATAATTTATATCAGATAGATGAGAAATGTTGTTGAAGTTTGCACACATAAAATAAATTGGGGATTTCTTCATTATCCTAGTTTAAGTAGCAACATTGTACAAAATGTTTTATTGTAGACTTTTTAATGTTGGAATGGGTTTGGTTGACTAATACGGAGCAATCAATTTGGTTATGAATTGATTTGTATGGAAAAGTCAAACTCAAAATTTGTCTCTCTAAATAAATCATTCCGAATCTGTCCAGGAGAATTTGGATGGGTCAGTTCCATTTTCCTTCGTTATATCGTGTTGTAGCATACCATAAAAGTATACCATAAATTTAGATCTTACATACGAGTGAAAAAGAAGTTTAATTGCGGTGTTGATTTTGAAATTTCAACAATTCCGATAAATGAAACCTAACATTTTTGAAGCTGCAGATATTATAGTGTATTTGAATAATACTCTAGTCTTAGTTTCCTCATTTTGTTTCAGTAAACTACTGTTGAGGAAGTAGTCATATCGAGTTACGTATTGCTTTCTGGAATATGTCAGAATATTGCATTCAGATACATTTGGATTGAGGCGATTCACATCACACCATTCAATAATTTAATTTATATTCAGATGTTTCATAATGACATTATTATGGATTTCATTTTTAGTGTCAAAATGACATACTTTATAGGACAGAGTACTATAATGATTCATTAGAGTACTGAGGACTATAATGAAAAAAAATATAGACACAAAAACTCAAAAATTTATTTTAACTCGTTGTCTTCCTCTTGTAAAAACTTTACAACATTTTCATAGTCAAAATCCTGAATTTTTTGGGTATGTAAGAATCAGATTTTCGTTTTAGAAGAGCTACCAGTTAGAGAACTTACTTATGTCGACGTTTTTTTAATTAATAGTGTTGTTATACTCTTGTTCAATTTGAGAACCTAGCAATGTAGCTGAAATACTCGAATAGGGATCATACAAATTATGCTCAATCAGGAGGGGTTGTTGGGTACAATAGATTCATAAATGTCAAAAAGTCTATTGAATCTCTGTGATCAGCTGTGCCAATATTAACAATTGTGAGAATGAACAATGATCTCTATTGATAAAGACAACCCTGAAGTAAACTTGAGGTGTACAGGATAGTTTCAATAAGGTAGGTACTGTCTTACGTTATTTCTATACGTTATTTACTAAATATCTCTTATGTTTCTAGAGGCAAATTCTGAGGATTGTTGATGCGGTAGCGGTCAGGTAGTACCTGTGTAGAGGTGCCAGCGGGGAACGTATGAAGTTCACCAAGTATATTTATTTCCAATATCTGAATAAAAGGAATGATCTTACTTGTAGGCTTATGATAGTCCACGTCCAATGGCTTCTGAAAATTATAAGCGAAACAAGCGGCATGCGAAGTAGAGTAGTAGAGTAAGTGGAAGTAATAAATTCAGTCCCGTAAGGGGTACTTTTCTTGATAGTCCTGGTTTATCTAGTCTGGTAGGATGGTAAACAGATTGAAGTATACAGTAGGTGAAAGATCAGAGGTAGCGGAAGCAAGTAGAGTAAGCAGAAGAGGCCTGAAATCTTATAGTAAGTTTCAGGTTGTTTTCTCAAGCGCTAGAGAAAGCTAGAAGTTTTTCTGAACCTATGAAATTATGCCCTTACCTTGGATGGAGTGTGGCCTCGAAGAAATGTGCTAGATTTCTTTGCATGGTTTCCAAAATCCCTAATCAGGTGGGTAGATTATTATCAACTATAATAATATTCATGGAAAACACAAAAATCTCCTATGCTGGGCTATAAAATCCACGAATTTGTGTAAGTGAAACGTGCTTCACTCAAGGTTAGCCGAAAAACTTCAGGCAAAATCTTATACTTTTTTGAGGCTATATGTAAAAATGTAGAATCTGGGCAAATTCACCAAGGTCGAAAAAATATCATGATCTTTCTTACTTGAAACAATCAGTAAAGAAATAAGTAGGTCAATAAAGAATAAAGTAAAGTGAAAGAGAACATCACTTGGAAATTGGTGTTTGTTTACCTTTTGATGTCAGACTTGACTTTAAAATTACTGAAGTTTGATGAATGATTTCTCAATTTGTAAACAGGGTGTGAAGTGTGCACCTCATTGATCTTTCAAGTTATTTGATATTGAAATGTAATACAATACATTTAATGTAATAAAATAAAATACATTTATTTATCTTTCAGGTGACATAACCATCAGAGGATTCATCAGAAGGTCTTCTCCACTAGTCTAACTATTGAATTGATTCAAAATTTAATTTTAATTGAATAAAGTTTATGTTATTTATATCATCATAAGTTAAATAAAGTGAATGAATAATACTGTAATTATAAGTTGATACAGGGAATAAATAAATCGGTAATTATAAGTGAATACAATGAAAGAATGATGACCAAAATTATTTTATATATTATATGAATTCAAAGATAAGATTGACCCGTAACAGTGTACTCATTAACATAGAGTAATAACACCATAAAGTCGAAGACATTTTCTTTATTGATTCTTCCTTGAAATATGCCAAAAGTGCCTTTTCGTGTAGGTAGGATATTGACAACATTTCTCTGGGAACACCAAGTTTCGTAATTGGCATAAGTTTATTCATATATGCCTTTAGCCTTTTTGGGCAATAAACCAACAACTGTTTTATTGGCTAATTTTTCGATATCGGATTATCCATACTAAAACGTTAAAATTATGAATTAAAAAAAAATGCTTGATGAACTCTTCAATAAATGTAACTTTGACGATGACATGAGAATACAAACAAACAAACAATTTCATTGTTATCCTTATATCATAAATATCTATTATGGACTGCAAGTTGTCGCATTTCATATGAGCTTGATATTCGTGGATGTTTCTATGACCTTCAGATAATAGTGAGATAAGTCTGTAGTTACTAGGTCTTCTTCCCTTTTTTTGAAGGGGACTGATTGTAATTTTGTAAATATTCCAGTTAGACGGAAATACCCCCAAATCATAAGAGAGGTTGAATAACTTGCGAAGAACTGGTGTTTGGGAGCCAATTTTTTTAAATTTATCAGTGGAATTCAGTCAAATCCACTAGCTTGGTTGGTATTGATGCGTCTGATAGTTGCATCCCCAGAATTATGATTCCAGAAACTGTCTCAGCACATAGTGTTGGATCTCCAAAGAGAAACACACTCGTTTCCACTCTTTCCGATGGACAGAATAGAAAAACGCGATATACAAAACAATATCGGGATTTTCGGGATAATAATACCAAACGGAGATTTAGAAATAGACTATATTCTCAGCGAAGTGAAGCGATTAATAGACGTGAATTTGAAAATAGCGGATCTAAACGATCTTTATACTCTTGGCAAAAGGAACATCGCCAATCAAAATAGAACTCAAATTGATCTGAAGCAGAGAAGTATTCAGAAAAACAGCAGGAGACTGATAGGAACAGGTGTAGCAATTTCTAAAGACTTATCACCCAGTTAAAGGGATAAACCCAATTACTTATTACCACATCTGGACCAGCGAAGAACATCTGGAAAATAGACCAAGTGCTATATTCGAATGGGAAAACTGGTCTTGGATAATAAAATATACACTTTGGAAGAACCATTGGATGGATGGATGGATGGATGGATGGATGGATGGATGGATGGATGGATGGATGGATGGATGGATGGATGGATGGATGGATGGATGGATGGATGGATGGATGGATGGATGGATGGATGGATGGATGGATGGATGGATGGATGGATGGATGGATGGATGGATGGATGGATGGATGGATGGATGGATGGATGGATGGATGGATGGATGGATGGATGGATGGATGGATGGATGGATGGATGGATGGATGGATGGATGGATGGATGGATGGATGGATGGATGGATGGATGGATGGATGGATGGATGGATGGATGGATGGATGGATGGATGGATGGATGGATGGATGGATGGATGGATGGATGGATGGATGGATGGATGGATGGATGGATGGATGGATGGATGGATGGATGGATGGATGGATGGATGGATGGATGGATGGATGGATGGATGGATGGATGGATGGATGGATGGATGGATGGATGGATGGATGGATGGATGGATGGATGGATGGATGGATGGATGGATGGATGGATGGATGGATGGATGGATGGATGGATGGATGGATGGATGGATGGATGGATGGATGGATGGATGGATGGATGGATGGATGGATGGATGGATGGATGGATGGATGGATGGATGGATGGATGGATGGATGGATGGATGGATGGATGGATGGATGGATGGATGGATGGATGGATGGATGGATGGATGGATGGATGGATGGATGGATGGATGGATGGATGGATGGATGGATGGATGGATGGATGGATGGATGGATGGATGGATGGATGGATGGATGGATGGATGGATGGATGGATGGATGGATGGATGGATGGATGGATGGATGGATGGATGGATGGATGGATGGATGGATGGATGGATGGATGGATGGATGGATGGATGGATGGATGGATGGATGGATGGATGGATGGATGGATGGATGGATGGATGGATGGATGGATGGATGGATGGATGGATGGATGGATGGATGGATGGATGGATGGATGGATGGATGGATGGATGGATGGATGGATGGATGGATGGATGGATGGATGGATGGATGGATGGATGGATAGATAGATAGATCCCCATTGGGGCAATGACACAACGGACAGGAGAGGGGAAGTCATCAGCGAATGGATGGCAGAGAACGACCTTGTCGTGGTTAATAAAGGAAACAGACCAACTTTTCAGAGACAAAACTGTTCGTCTATTCTGGATCTGACGATAGCAACCGTTGATGTCAAGCGAAAAATTACAAATTGGCATGTGAGTGACGTGGAGTCATTGAGCGATCACAACTTCATAATTTTTGAAATAGCCTATGGGAATACCAAACCAAAGGAAAGAAATACTGCACGAAGTGGCTGGCTCATCAAGAAATTTGATAAGGAGAAACTGAGTCGAATCATAATGCAAAATTGGGAGGAAACAGTGACAGCGAAAAACTTCACAAACACGCTATGCCAAATATGTGACCAAGGGATGCCGAAAACAAAAAGAAGTACGTTGAAGAAACACCCAGTTTATTGGTAGAATAGTGAAATTTCAATGGCACGGAAGGAGTGCACACGTAAAAGAAGACTCTACACAAGTTCAAGGAGGAGAAATTCAATAGAAATAACTCAGCGGCTCTGGGAAGACTACATACAGTGTAAAAAATCACTCCAAAATTCTATAAAAGAATCTAAGAGGAACTCATGGAGAGCCATTTGTGATAACGTAGACTGTGATATCTGGGGGGATGGGTATAAGATTGTTATGAAGAGTCTTATAGGTTATCCGCCCAGACTACAAATGCCGATGCATAAAGTGGAAGAGGTGGTTGATCACCTTTTTCCTGTGCATCCTAACGTGATATTTAACTGTGATAGAACTGTGATATTTTCAAATTTTAATGTAGACGAACTGTGTGTAGCATGTAACAAGCTGAAGGACAACAAGGCTCCCGGACCTGAAAACATCCCGCCAGAAATAATTAAAAATGTGGTACACAACCCAGAGTATACCTTGGCTATGTACCTGGCTGGTCGAGCAGAATTCCCCAAAGAATGGAAACGAGCAAAATTTCTTCTTTTGAGGAAAGGTGACAAACCTGTTGAAATCCCGTCGGCACATAGACCCATATGCCTACTGGACGTTGAAGGGAAACTCTATGAGTAATTGATTCTTATGAGGTTGAAAAAAGAAATAACCCGTACCGGCGGACTTTCGCCAATGCAGTTCGGATTTGTAGAGGGGCGGCAGACGGTGGATGCCATAGAGGAGGTGACAAAAATTGCCCGGGATGTAGAAGGAAACTACACCTGGGCTCATCGAAGATTATGTGCAATCATAACTCTAGATATTAGAAACGCCTTCAATAGCGCCAGCTGGCAAAAATCCTCGACGAGCTGAGGAGCCTCATCAGTCTAATAAAGTCCTATTTGTCAGAGAGAATGATCATTTTAGTGTCTGAAAATGAAATGAAAATAAGAGAAATAAATAGTGGAGTGCCACAGGATTCTGTCCTGGGTCCTACGTTATGGAACATCCTCTACGATGGTCTTTTGGGGATGGATCAACCTGCAGGTGTGACACTAATAGGCTTCGCCGATGATATTACCATAGTCGTGTGTGCAAAAGGTGAGGATAGTCTGATGTTCACAGCAAATAGGGCACTACAAAGAGTATCCAACTGGCTAGAGCAAAAGGGCCTTGATCTTGCGCCAGAAAAAACTGAAGCTGTTCTACTGACAACAAAGAGGAAACTGAACACAATTCAGTTTGATGTTCAAGGTGTACCAGTAAGCCCCAAGAAGTCTCTCAAATATCTAGGCGTTTGGCTAGATACGAAGCTCACCTTTGCCGAACATATAGACAGAGTAACAAAAAAAGTAGAAAAATCAGTAGCGGCCCTGTCTGGGATCATGCCGAACATTAGAGGACCAAGAGCATCTAAACGAAGAGTACTCATGAGTGTAGCTCACTCTCAAATATTGTATACAGCACCAGCCTGGCACAGAGTAACGAATAACAAGAAACTGACAAGCAAACTGACGAGCATCCAACGAAAGATGTGCATTAGAATATGCGCTGCATACAGGACTATTTCAGCGGAAGCAGAAGCGGAAGCATAGATCTGATGATCGAAGAAAGAAGGGAAAAATACCAAGGTATAGCTGGACTTGCTGCAAGAACGAACCTAATGTCCCGGTGGCAGATTAAGTGGCATAACGGCAAATATGGAAGATGGACACATAGACTGATACCTAACATAGAAGAGTGGAATAAAGTTTATGTTATTTATATCATCATAAGTTAAATAAAGTGAATGAATAATACTGTAATTATAAGTTGATACAGGGAATAAATAAATCGGTAATTATAAGTGAATACAATGAAAGAATGATGACCAAAATTATTTTATATATTATATGAATTCAAAGATAAGATTGACCCGTAACAGTGTACTCATTAACATAGAGTAATAACACCATAAAGTCGAAGACATTTTCTTTATTGATTCTTCCTTGAAATATGCCAAAAGTGCCTTTTCGTGTAGGTAGGATATTGACAACATTTCTCTGGGAACACCAAGTTTCGTAATTGGCATAAGTTTATTCATATATGCCTTTAGCCTTTTTGGGCAATAAACCAACAACTGTTTTATTGGCTAATTTTTCGATATCGGATTATCCATACTAAAACGTTAAAATTATGAATTAAAAAAAAATGCTTGATGAACTCTTCAATAAATGTAACTTTGACGATGACATGAGAATACAAACAAACAAACAATTTCATTGTTATCCTTATATCATAAATATCTATTATGGACTGCAAGTTGTCGCATTTCATATGAGCTTGATATTCGTGGATGTTTCTATGACCTTCAGATAATAGTGAGATAAGTCTGTAGTTACTAGGTCTTCTTCCCTTTTTTTGAAGGGGACTGATTGTAATTTTGTAAATATTCCAGTTAGACGGAAATACCCCCAAATCATAAGAGAGGTTGAATAACTTGCGAAGAACTGGTGTTTGGGAGCCAATTTTTTTAAATTTATCAGTGGAATTCAGTCAAATCCACTAGCTTGGTTGGTATTGATGCGTCTGATAGTTGCATCCCCAGAATTATGATTCCAGAAACTGTCTCAGCACATAGTGTTGGATCTCCAAAGAGAAACACACTCGTTTCCACTCTTTCCGATGGACAGAATAGAAAAACGCGATATACAAAACAATATCGGGATTTTCGGGATAATAATACCAAACGGAGATTTAGAAATAGACTATATTCTCAGCGAAGTGAAGCGATTAATAGACGTGAATTTGAAAATAGCGGATCTAAACGATCTTTATACTCTTGGCAAAAGGAACATCGCCAATCAAAATAGAACTCAAATTGATCTGAAGCAGAGAAGTATTCAGAAAAACAGCAGGAGACTGATAGGAACAGGTGTAGCAATTTCTAAAGACTTATCACCCAGTTAAAGGGATAAACCCAATTACTTATTACCACATCTGGACCAGCGAAGAACATCTGGAAAATAGACCAAGTGCTATATTCGAATGGGAAAACTGGTCTTGGATAATAAAATATACACTTTGGAAGAACCATTGGATGGATGGATGGATGGATGGATGGATGGATGGATGGATGGATGGATGGATGGATGGATGGATGGATGGATGGATGGATGGATGGATGGATGGATGGATGGATGGATGGATGGATGGATGGATGGATGGATGGATGGATGGAT